>CM053792.1:147970993-148328493 GCA_028749045.1 Cupressus sempervirens
AATTAGTGTAAGAGTGAATCATCCAAGTTAACCATTCTAGTAGAAAACTTTAGAAGTACTGAGTAGACCTAACAAGTCTGTGAAATCCTATATGGTAACATCAATTAGTCGTGTTTGTAAGTCCTTTAAATCAGGCCGCTCTTTTTAGTGAAGGACAGGGAGTGATAAGGTCTAGATGATCTTTTGGTAAAATCCTCTAAAAAGGTCACGTTAAAAATGTGTATTTAACCTTTAACAAGGTTGAGTCCTAGTAGGGATCACTTCAAAAGATTAAATTTTTTGGCTTGCCAGTCCCAAGTGGATTTTCTCTTCACGGGGTTTCCACGTTAAATTCATTATATTAAATGTGTGATTGTTATTTGTGTTGCACGTTGTTTTAACATGTTTTACAATTTATTGCAACTCGATAATAACTAAGATATCACTAGGTAATTATTAGAATTTTATTGTCAGTCGATAATGCAAGGAAAAATTATTTGAAAGAGTTGATTAATGTTTACATCGAGTGATTGAAGTTAATGTTGGTACTGCAATGTTTGAAGGGACTATATGATAAGTGAACATAATTGATTCACACCCCCCCACCCCACCCCCCCTCCCTTAGTTATCTAAGAATTTGGTATCAGATATGTGTGCTTGCAAAAATAATTTTAAAGGAACTCAAGATAAAGATCAAAGATGTATAAGAGAGAGGTACCAAAGCTAAACAAGGAGAATTTTTCCTCATGGCAAGACCAAATGAAGCTTCATCTTTTTGGTATTGGAGATGATGTTACATATTGGTTATAGAATGAATATAATACCCCTGATAGTCCCCTAACTATGGAGAAAATGAATGAGAAAAAGAATCACAATAGTCTGATGATTGAGATTGCATATCCTCTCATTGATGTTGAATTTGATGATATCAAGAACTGTGCCAATGCTACAAAAATATGAGATAAATGAAAAATGGTACATAGTGGAGATGATAATGTTAGAAGAGCCAAAGGTTAAATTCTTAGAGGTAAGTATGATGACATGTGAATAAATGAAGGAGAAAATTTTACACAATATTTAAACCAAATAAAGGATGTTGTAAGTGCAATCAACACTGTTGAAGGAGCTATCATGGATTCTAAAATTGTAAGTAAGGTTCTCATAATTCTTCTACCTATTTATGCTATTAAATTTTATGTAATTCAAAGAGAAAGAGCTATTCTTGGAAATGATCTGACACTTGACAGTTTAGTTATTCGGTTGACTGCATTTGTGTTGAGCAATTATGACAACAATGTGGTTACAATGGGAAATACATTTAAGTCTTTACTAACCATCAAAAATTCAAAGAAATAGAAGAAAAGTAAAGAAGAAAGTGATTTTTAAACTAAATATGATCTAGATGAGATTGAAGCATTGCTTTTAAGAAGTTTATCAAGAGGTTGTAACATACAAATTTTCTCAACCTAATTATACAATCTTAAATATCTAAATTCAAAGGAAAGTAACTGAATTCATTTCAGATGACATTGATTTCAACCATCTAATTATAACTAAAGGAATTTAAAGTATTGCTAACATTTTAACTACTTCTAATTATTCAACTAAAATTAAATTAATGGCTAATTATATCAATTGAAATTCTCATAAAGTAAGCATTTTCTCTATCTTGAAAATAAAATTAACCATCTAATCATTTGAAGGTAAAAAGTGAAAGAAACATACTATATAAATGAAAGAATTTCTTAAACTTGTTGTCCAAGCCTTGGCATTGGTGAGAGGAAAAGCATTGACATAGGCTTAAACTCCCAACCGTGGACCATTACTTATCCCCACATATTCTAATTTAATAGAATGGCCCTCCCTACCTTGAGATCGGGCTTGGGATGTTCATGATTCTAGCCATCAGAGAAACCCAGTGGGTTGAAGTCCCAATAGTTATTCTCCAAAATAACTAAAGTGTTTGGACATTCAACAAAGATCACATGTTTAGCATATCCACCTAAATTCTACCTTGGCCAAGGATTTCAAATTGGGTCTACAAACCTGATCTCCACCACTCAACTTGACAACTTTTTACATAACTGGAACATGCATGAGCTATTATAGTATTTCTTAAGCATATTGTTTGATTGAACTAATTTCTTTCTTATTTTTGCAGACTTTCTACACCTCCTCACCATTCAGGCCATCAAGCCGGTGATTCCTAGGTGCTCATGAGTTCATTTCCTTAGATTTTGCTTTACACCTCTTCACCCTAACATGCATCATTGTTGGTGAACTCCTTGGTGTTTAATTACATGATTTTATCTCTGTATGATATGAACAATTATATACACTTTTATGGTTTTATTTCTAAATCTGAGATATTTACTACTCATGATTGATATGCTAAAGTAACTTCATTGTTTATCAGATTCCATATGTTATGATCTAAATTTTATTACTTGGAACTCAATCTATATGGAATCTATGCATGAATGGTGTGATTTATGGAATAAAAGCAAACATGTTACTGTGGCATGTGCATTCGACTCTTGAAGTCTATATGAATCCAACAAACTTTGCATTATATACATTTGGAAGTGTGTGATTCACAACTCAACATTTAAGAAGAATATATGCTATGAAGTTATGTGATTTATTAGACTTAGCATTAAGGACATAATCGTACATAATGGAAACATGTGATTTCAACAAACTCAGTATTAAGAAAATGTAAATAGCATAATCTTTGTTCGGCTATATTCTTACTCGGCTTCGTAGGTATATCCCTGAATGCTCTGGTTATGCAAAATTAATGACTCTAATTTCCGTAGCAAGGGATGTGGAAGAGAAGGAAAAAGAGTGCAGTAATTTCAATCAGTATAATCTCAATTAGTTAGAGAGAGACACTGCCAGTAGGGAGAAAGAAAGAAGATGTCTTGCCATATGAATATGATACTCAATGATATAGAGAAAGCCTAACTCTATGGCTTCTTTCGGTTACAAGAACTCATTCAAATACCATGCAAAATCGATTAAAAAGAAAAGAAAAGGAGGGAAGAAAAGAAGAAAAATAAGAAGTTAAAGGGTTAATATTATTTTATTATTATGTTATATTCTTATCTACGTTCATGTGTGCATATTGATAAGGTGGCATCATTAGATTATAATTTATAATGTACTGGTGTCATCTTATTTTTATACACATATGTTTGTATTTGAGAATGTATAATAATAATTAAATAATGATAATACTTGATGATTCTTTAAAGGTAAGAATTTATGTTTATTTTATATTATTATTATAATGTTCCTTTTTATAGCTCATGCAGTTCCACCATGTAACATGTTGTCAAGTCCTAGTAACCTTGCCAAGATCATTTTAGGTCAAACCTGTCGATTCTGATAACTGGACCATTCGACCATCCCTTTCTGATGACCCCGTTTAGCAATGCTTCCCCTCTCTCTTCAGTCTTCTTCCTGTAATCATTCAAAACAACATTCTTGCCAAGACATCAATTCAAGATTTATAAATTGTTAATTCAATATCATCTAATGACCATTAGAGATTTCATCAATGTCAGAATAATTAACTCTTTTCACATGTTCATGAAAATATCTCATTATATATATATAAACTAACTCATTTCACATGATACAATGGCTATAATTAACTAACTCACTTTCACATGATCAGAAATAAATAAATTGATACGACGGCTATAATTAACTAACTCGCTTTCACATGATCAGGAAGAAATAAATTGATACAATGGCTATTTTTAACTAACTCGCTTTCACATGATCAAGAAAGAATAAATTGATACAACAACTATAATTAAATAAATTACTTCACATGATAAAAAATAAATTGTTTCAACAACTATAATTAGTTTAAAATTTAGGGCAAAAATTGGGATGTAATAGAGGTAAAGGAAACTACAAAGGTAAAATGGCCTTCATATGTTTCAAATGTGATGTGGTTGGTCACTTTTTTGCCAAATGTCCTAATGGAGGTAAGTCTGACATATATAAGAAAGATTTCAAGTACAAGAAGAAAAAGGACTACAAAGATAGAGGAAAGAATTCATGGTACATTGTGAAAGAAGAATAGAATGAGTCTAGTTCTGATGATGACAAAGAAATAGTTGAAATGGTTTATGTTGTAATCAAGGAAGATCTAAATGGTGAAAGATATGGAAATGAAACTACCCCAATTTCACATGTCAGTAAGAAAGACTCATAGATTATTGATAGTGGGTGCTCACATCACATGACTGGTGGTCTAAGTAAGTTTGACAAGCTTGAAAAAAATGATGATGGTGGAAGTATTAAGTTTGGTAATAATGTTCCATACTCAGTGAAAGGTAAAGGATCACTAATGGTGAATGATAAGATCAGATGTGATGATGTATATTAGGTTCAAGGACTTAAATACAATCTTTTGAGTGTTGCACAACTAAATAACTCAAGTCACAAGCTAGCATTTGAGAAAGGAAGGTCAAAATCTTTGATGATGAGGGAAATCTTATTAGAACATGAATGCAAACAAAAGTTAACTTATCCTACCTTGATCCTACAATTGAAACGTGCTTGTTTTCTAGAATTGAGGATTTGTGGTTATGGCATAAAAGGTTGTGTCATGTAAACTTTGAAAACATGGTGAAAATATATACAAAGAAAAAAGTAAGAGGCTTACCGAATCTGCAAAAACCAAAAAATATTATGTTTAATAAACGTCAACTCGATAAGATGACAAAGTCTAGTTTTTCTAGTAAGACACATACGTAAAATGATATTATGGAATTGGTACATACTAATTTATGTGGTGTAATTGATATTGACAATTACTATGGTGATAGATATTTCATATTGTTGGTGGATGACTATTCAAGGATGATGGCTGTAATGTTCATGAAGGTGAAATCAAATGTATTTGATATGTTCAAATGGTATAAAGCTAGAGTTGAAAAGGAGATTGAAAAATCTTTGAAATATTTAAAGATATAATAAAGGTGGTGAGTTTATGGCTACTAAATTCACTAGCTTTTGTACTGAGAATGGTATTGAGAGATAGTTATCTGCATTGAGGACACCACAACAAAATGGTTTCACTAAAAGGAGAAATAGATCTATTGCAGATTGTGTAAGGACTTTGATGACTGATAAGGTCTCTCAAATATTTTGGAGAGAAGTTATCATTGTTGTTGTTTATACTCTCAACTAAGTTGAATTGAATAAATGAACAAACAAGACACCCTATGAACTGTGGTATGTTCATACACCAACTGTAAGTTATTTCAAAATAGTTGGAACTAGGTATTACATTCATAAAGATACAAGGAATGGTAAACTTAATGTTAAAGGAGATGAAGGTATATTCCTTGGTTATTCATCTAAGAGTAAAGCTTACAAATGTTTCTAATCCAAAGAACGTTAAAAAAATCAACAACTATGCCAAGATAAATAAACAAGAAAATGTAGTTGTTGATCAAGTTGTTGTTGCATCTCATAATGTCACTTTTGCATCCACTTCTATTCTATTGAATTGTATGTTTACTCCTCTCTTTGAATCTTTACATTATATTATGGATAGGTTGGTAACTACTAATATGATTACTTTACCTCATATTTGACCTCTTTTACCTGCTATAATGGTGGCTAAATCTTTTGATCCGAAAGCTTTTTGTCAATATCATCACCAGAATGGTCATGATACTGAGAAATGTTATTCTTTAAAACATAAGGATTAGGACTTAATTGATTCTAACACTTTATCTATTGATAATTTTGATGGTAGTGGGAATAAATTTGTTTCTCCCCCTAATCAAAATTTGCAAATTTATACGAATCCTTTACCTACACATGATACTAATATTATTGCCCAGCCATCTTCTATGGATATTGTGTATGATTCAAAGATGGATAATCTTAATCATGTTGTTAATCAAGTGGAGCATGTGATTCAATCTGTATCTCCACTTCAATCTCAACCTCCACTTCAATCTTAATTTTCACCTCTATGTCAACTGAAACCTAAGCCTAAATTGAAGCCTTAACCTAAACCTTGACAACAACCTAAGAAAAAATGACCTCAGGAACCTTTGATTACCTTTGATGATTTTGATACTATTAAAGCTCCTAATGGTCCCATTTATATTTATGCTAAGATTGTTGAGATACCTATTTGTGGTTTTCTTGTTGATCCTACCTCCTTAGTCAATGTTATTATAAAAAAATATATTTTTATGAAAATTTTGTAATGTGATTTTTATGATACATTGGATGTATGGATTCAAACTTGTAATGGTTTTCTTTATCCATCATTTGGTTCTATTGATTTATCGGTTGAACTTTGTGGAAAGATTTTGAACACCACCTTTGTTGTTGTTCCTACTTCTGATCAGTTTCAAGTTAAGCTTGGTTTACCATGGTTAAATTCCATGCATGTTGTTGCTTCACCTATTGATAAATGTCTTAAGTTTATTTATGATGATGAAGTGAAGATGGTTAATCATAGTTTATATCATACCTCTAGGCCCAAGGATTCTACTACCATTGACTTCTTTTGGCCTTCATTACCTAATTCATGTCCTTTTCGAGCTAATCATCTTTTTTGCTCATATCAAGTTTATATCATAAGATTCTTAAGTTAAGTTTATTTTGTAGGCATCTTAACCATGGTCTTGTTGAGCTGTCATTTTGTACAATGCTTAATGACTTTTATCCTTTCAAACTCCTCTCTTGAAAAGTTAATCTGGGATCAGCTCCAAGGTTTTGGGCGATCTTGCGACCTACTGGAATCTGCTCAATCAAAGATAAATTTGAATGTTCATGAGAAGGCCTTTGCTAGTTCTAAACAATTTGGATAAGTTTTTGAATCTACTTGCTATCTAAAATAAATGAAACACACAAAAGAAATATATTTTTTGTATTTTTTGTTTCATGATGAATGCAATCTAATAATGCAACTATATGAACTCCTAATGTAACCAAGGGGTTAGTAAAGCAAATAAAAAATATAGAGTAACAAGAAATTTAAGCAAATAACATGAAAAGTAAAATCCTAATAGACATAACCCACGAAAACAACACGTTTGTGAGTTAAGCCTTTGAAAAGATTGGTAAGTAACCAATGAAAATAGGAGTAGCGCTTCCTTAATTCCACTGATGCAATCATCGATGGGAATTCAATAATCATAAGATGTTTCAATTTTCATCAACTCACAAGGCCACAAAAAGTGCACTCATGTGAGATGAAAATTTATGTAGGAATAATATGGTGATCTCTTCTCAAACTAAGTACATTAGCAAAATGTGTAGACCCATAGCAAACACCAGAATTAAAAGATCGCACAACCAAAAATAACACAATGAAATTGTTGGCTCAATTACACTTTATGAACATACATTCACAAAATATAACACACTTAGGCAAGAATCACTACACTCTAAATGCAAGCACCAAAAGCATATATTATTGCATCAAAATAATGGTGACCCTAAATACATATTATATTCCCGAATTTATAAGAAATTGTATCCTCAATTTGTGTTGAGAGTGAGAGGTATCTTTATACAAACATGTGATTCTAAAATAATTAAACAAATCTATTTATGTACAAACTAACTATCTAACAAGTGCTAAGTAGGACTCTATCCATATTTATATCATTAATTGGATGCATGAGCCTTTACATGTCTTAAAACAAAGAAAGCATGAGAAAATAAGAAGAAGTAAGCCATTAGTTGATGTAGAAGTGTCTGGAAGTGCCAAAAATAGAAGCTCCATCTTTACTAGGCATCTATAGGAGTTAAACTATTGTCATAATGTGTTTTTGATACATGGAAAGCTTTAAATTTAGAACTAGTAGTTAACTGTTGGCATACCTCTGACTTCTTCAAAACTTCTGACACACCTCTAAAAAGTGCACCTACGCACCTGGCACACCTTGGAAGTAGGTTCCAAAAATGCAAAATTTCACTAAGTGTCAAAATTGAAATTTTGGCTTTTGGGTTTTATGTCCCTTTATACCAAAGCTATATTTGGGTATTTGCCCTTGAATTTCTTGATGATCATAGTGACTTGAGCTACATCTAGAAAATCAAAGGTTTCATATTTGTCCTCACTTTTTGCGTGTAGTTGCCCATCTCAATGCGAGTCTCTACAAAATCTTTGAGTTTTACATCCAACTCTAATAATGCTTCTTCTATTCTAAATGCTTATCTGATGTCGTGATCTTTAGAAACTTCTCCAAGTCCTTCAAAATTTCTCAACTACTACCTCTATAGCTATCAATTTATCCCTTGCATCATCCTCAAAAATATCTAAACACACATCACTATAATGTTTCTCTGCCTCCAAAATTTTCTCTTGGGCTTGATTCTTGAGCTTGTGAATCTCTGCATGTAATGTTTCCATTACTTTAATGTTATCCACAATATTCTCTATCCAGTCATCAATTTTTTCTAATTCCTTTACTGTATATATATCCATCAATATCTAATACCTTTGTCCTTTGATCAATTCTAGTGCTTGAAAATCTTTACCCCAAGCATGTACTTCGTCCATCAAACCAAAATCTTGATTCAAAATGGCCTCTAGCCTATCCTCATTATCCTATATATGGTGTAACAATTTCAGATTTTCATGTATAATCTATACACCTTTCTCTTCAAAACTTTCTTGCCATTGATAACAAGCTCTCAAAAATGGATCAAACTACATTGATTCCTTATCCATTTTCTCCACTATTGTGTTCAAAGTTTCCTCAAGATTTTTAGGATCTAAGGGACTAACAACTTTTCTTAGATATCCTTTTAGGATCTCATTCTATCTTTGAAGTGCTATCAATCCTGCCCCATCTTGTTCTAAGTGTTTAAACTTCTTTCATTCCTATTATCGCCATCAACGTAGCCATGTTCAACATAGGTTTCCCAAGCATGACCTCCCTAATCTAATAATCTCTTGGAGTTAATTCTTTGACATCTACATTCGAAGGAGGGATAGCCATGTGAGCAAATAAGTCCTGGTTCTGATCACTCATATTGAAGGCTAATGCCCATGCATCCTTTGGTGGTGATTCAGGCTTCCTTAGAACTTCGATCAATTCCATCCTATCCTCTACCTCAGTAGTAAATTGTTTCCTTTTGTTTCTTATCACCTCTTTTCTTAGCCATCTTGGAACATGCTCTATCAGGGATTTGCCTTTTGATGATGAAGGAGTTTGCTCGACTATACTCTTCCCCTTATCTCCCCTTTCTAGAGTCCTCTCCTTTTGTAAAAGATTTGCATCGGGAGTCTCTATATCAATGGAGTCCATAGTCCTCACCTTTGTGTCTTGGGAAGCTTGTTGGGGTTGCTCACTTATTTGTCCTTCCTCTAAAACTTCATTAGTGGATACTTGTTATGGCTCTTCCTCCTGTTCTACTTGGACTTGTTCTTATTCACTTTTTGGAGGAAGGAGAGTAGTTGATCCTTTATCTACACAAAATGTAACTCAAATGGGGGATGGTGGAGCTATCTCAGGTCCTTGTGGCTCTAGTGGCAACTGACTCCAATCCCCCTTTTGAGGTTGGTAAGTTGGAGTATCTCTGATTTTGTCTCCCACCAATTCAGTGCCAATGGGCATAAAATCAAAATTTGACATCTTAAAGACATCAGACCACTCAACATCCTGCTCATCTATCCATTGCTACATTTCATCCTCGAAGGTTGTAGACTAAATGGGCTTCTCAAGAATGGATGGCAGTGTGATTGTGGAGCTTCTTCTTCATTTTTATTTTGTGGCTCTCACGAGGTGAGTTAAGGAAGGTTATCCTCTTCATCCTCATCATTATTTTCTTCCTCTCCTTCTTCTAGGATAACTCTTAGGACTAATTGAAAGGGAATAACTCTCTTAATGGCCTTTTGTCTCCTCTTGATTGAAATATTAGTCTTTCTCTCTTAGGAGTAGAAGGGGAGGCTTGTACCTCTTGTTGAGTGGGAGATACCTCTTGTACTTTAGCATCAGTCTCTTCTTGCCCTTGTTCAGTTGGCGGCACTTGAGAATTATCCTGAGCTATAGTAGCTTCTACATTTTTTGACCCTTGTACATTTTCTACCTTAGGTTATGGCAGTGCTTAAGTAGCTCCTTCTTCTACATCAGCTTGTTTGGGAGAAGTCCTCTTCCCTTTACCTTTTTGAGCCCTATAATATCCAACTTGTCTGTGAAGTTGGTGTATTGTTTCTGGCCTCACAAGGGACTGAACTATAAATGTGGGTATTATAACCTTAGCTCCTCAACCTCTTATTGGGTGAGCTTGAGCATAAAAGACCACTGTTGAGGAATTGGATCCAACTTGAAAGGTATTTTGATCCAATCCTTTGTCAATTTGATAACATGCCTAGCTTAGTGATTAATGTCTACATTTTCTTCCTTATCAACCTCAACATTCATAATTGGTCGATCACCAATCTTGTCCCTATTGAACAATGGATCCAAGATATCCTTAGTATATTGTTGAACAACCTTTAAAGGAACCTTAATCTTCAAAGCATTGGTTTCCAGATAAAGAGTCATCCTACAATAATCCCTTATTCGGATATCATACTCGTCCATCGCATTCATCCAATGGTTCTCAATTGCATCCTCATGCTGAAATGTCTTGCCAACCAAGTATTATACTCTTCCAATGTTATAAAAAAAGGGCCAAGGAGAATTATACTCATCCAAAGGATATTGATCCCACTTAGACTCAAAAGATGGAATATCCTATCTCTGATTCACAGTGAATGGCCCTATAGTAATGGGCCACACCCAAGTTATTTTATGCTACTTTTTGACTCTATCATATACAGTCAAGTGTTTTCAAGCTATGTCTAGTAGTATAGGTTTGTCACTTGGATACCTAGGGAGCTTCTTGAGATGGATAGTTGTACCCACTACCCTCAAATAGGTGAATGTTTGATACTAGATGTAGCAGGCTCCAACCTCTGATATCTTTGCAGCTGCCTCTTCTAACATCCTCTTCACATAATCACCATCAATGAACTAGATTATTGTGAAAATAAAAGCATCATTTAGTATCCTATATTCCTTGCTATGCTCTAGGAGCCTTTTCTTCACTAGCTAAGGATATACTATATAGGGCCATGCATTTGCATCTTGCATGCTACCCTTTTTGTAGAGCCCTAGATAGTTTGTAGCCCTTGTAGCTAACAAGTACACCAAATATGATGTCATATAAAAAATTTAGTTATTCTTAACCACCACCAACTGTCCACCCAAGTTCTTGCTAAGAATGGAAGCCCAATCAAGTGGCATCTCTATTGTTTTAATCATCTCAATAAAATGTACCATCCAGATGTTCAAGTGTCCCAATGCTGGCAACCCCATTACTCTACTCAAGAGTATGATAGAATATCCAATATCTTCTTTCATGAATCCTCTCATCATGTCCAATTTTTCCACTTTACACCGTCGAGGAGTCTTCCCAATGAGGTATGAGGATTGGATGATCTCAAAAGCTTCCTCTACATGTTACCTATACAATCTCTCCACTTGGTGATAGGTCAATCTGCTGAATTGATCTTCTCTTGGAAGATGGAAAACCTTCTCTATATTCTTAGCTCAAAGATGTAGGATGATCTCTCTAGTTATGCTCTTCACGACCCTTTCTTCGAAAACATAGTTTTTTTATAGTGTCATGATCAATTTTGAAGATTAGATTGATACTAGATATGATGTTGCACTGATAAGTCCTGGTCAGATCAAAGCAAATATCATCGGGGATCTTTCAATGGGTTTGTTGCACAATTTCAGGAATGTGCTTAAGTTTTTATGACCAAGTTTGGTGTCTCAAATCCCTGCATAGTCGTCTTGAAAGCATGACTTGGTCAGAACACCTTGAAACTTGAACACCATGGGTTTTAGGACCATCTTTTCAGTAGGGGAGGATGATGAAGAAGCCATTGAATCTACACAAAAACAATGTCCATTAGTCCAAAATTGAAGAAAAAATAATTAAATCAAGCCCTAATACTGACACGAACAAAACCCAAAAAAAACTACTAATGAAAACACCTAAAAAACCTAATTTCAACCCTTAAATGCAAAAAAAATGGCACACCTAGCATAACTCTGAGGTGTGCTAGGTGCACCTAAATCTATCAAACTTTGAGAAAATGGGGTGTGCACCAATGTACCTCATTGAGTGCACTAATGCACACCCTATTAAACACTTAGTGCATGTAAAAATGATGTCTCTTCATTTAAGGGTGCGTAGTGGTGCACCTAATTAGGTGTGCTACTGCACACCTTAAATGGTGTTTTTGTTTTTGTCTTTTAAAGTTTTCTTAATATGTTTTTTAGTTTTGTTTTGAAAATAAAAGGTGTGTAGTTGCACACCTTTTAGGTGGTTTTTTAAAATTGTTTTGAGTTTAATGTGTAGGTGGGAGACAGTGATGCACACCTCAGGAGATGCAATGCTGCGACACAGAGAACTAAAGGAAATAAAATTAAGTGGGGAGGGAAGGGGGTCTCTAGGGTTTATAGACCTGGGGCCTTAGTGCACCCCTTGGAGTTGCACAACTACGCATCACCATGGGGTGATGCTTTCTTTTTGTGATTCTCTTAAATTCTAGCACACTAACACACCAGGGGAGGTGTGCTAGTGTGCCTTTTTCTTTGTAAAAAGACTTATCCCCCTCAGAATTCTATTTTTGGAATTTGTATCTTTAAATTGGGACCCAAATCTAAACAAAGACACTAGATAAAACCCTAAAAAAGACTCAAACCCTAGACTAGGGTTCCAAAAAGATGAAAAAATAAAGTAGGGGGTCCCTATTTCTAGGTGAAATGGGGTGTGCATTGTGAAACCACAATAGGTCTTTTACCTACACCTTCCATACCTCCTTTATCTATGGATTCTACATCTATTAATCAAGTTCCTCTTGTTTCTTGTCAGTTTACTAATAATCCTATTAATCCTCCTATAGGACGTATGAAGGATCCTATAATTGTTCCTCCTAGTTCTCAACAAATTTCAAGGAAAAACATAATTGATATACTAATGAATGTTGTAAAAAGTAGTGTGCTCATGCTAAAGCTCATAATTCTATTCTTCAAAAATCTTTACCTTTTTTGGATACAACTATGCATGATGTGTTAAAAGAAGTTGTTGCTAATAATGATGCTAAGCTACACAATTCTAATGATTCTATTCATATCTTAGATTCTATTTTGATTAATCTAGATGATGAAGATACTCTTGATGATACTGATGATGTTAATGATGAATATGAAACTATTGACATTGACATTGATTTACCTAATATGGTTTCCTCACAATTGATACTTACACCTAGTATTAAACATTCTGATTCTCAAGAGGATCCTTGTTTGGAATTGGCTATCATTCCTACTATGTTGGATATAGTCCCTCTTGCAAGTTACCCACCTTCCCTAAATGATATACAATGAGATGGGGAGAGTAGGTGGAACGCTTGATTGGCTAGTCCTTCATGGTACTCTTTTGTGTGTTTGTCTATTGTATTGTAGTTCTCCCGTGATGTATTTGCTAAATGTTGTTAGATTCTTTTATACGATCTTTGTTGCTCTGTTAGTGTAAGGTGATAAAAGAATTGAACCTGTTGTATTATTCCTCTATATGTATCTTTATTCCTCTATATGTTGTACTTGTGCTAGTGTTTGTACATGTTTCCTTATGTAATCTGCTTGGATTCGTGACTTAAAAGCACTAATTCTTTTTGGTCTCCAGGCCATGGTAAAAAAAGATTCTCCTTTGTATCTGTTATGTGATCTTTCCTCCTTTGTGATTTTAGCTCTACTTTCTTTGGGGAATGATGTCAATTCATTTGCAATAATATCATATATATATATATATATATATATATATATATATATATATATATATATATATATATATATATATATATATATATATATATATATATATATATATATAAAATTATATAATCTTATGATCATACTGACCCCATAGTAGGTATATCCCTTCTGTGTTCTCTATATGTTTATGTGGTATTTCCCTTGATTTGTCTTCATTTGGGGGCATTTTGTAGTGGAAACATAATTAGTGGAGTTGTGTATGTTTATGTCAAAGTTATTGCTCTTGTTCAAGTGTTAGCAAGGCTATAACTTGGGGGCATATGCTCTACTCAGTTATTGCACACATGCACTTTTCAATACATATATATTATTTTTCAAGATACCTTTTCTCCCTTTTTGGATTAGTGACTAATCCTTAAAGTATGGATTTATATTTTAGGATCTCTTGATCCCTCCAGTTTCAAATATTGTTTGATCCCTTAAGGTCGAAGGTGTCTTTAAGATTGGATCTCTTTTGATTTTTGGTTTTACTCTTGTGGAATAGAATATTCTTAAGAGTAAATCCTTGTAGCCACATTCACTAGACAGTTCAATTCCATCTTTCCAATTGCACAATTTCCTTATGTGGTTCACAATGGGACATAAGTTCTCATTGGGCAAGATAATCACACTCTTTTTCTTTTTTCTCTTTTTCTAGAGATGTGTATCTTATTGTGATCTTGGAGTTGACCAAGACTTAAGTCTCTAAGGGTTTGAGGATCTCTTTGTCCCTTCAATTTTAATAAGATTATCTTTTCATTACGATATACTTTACCAAGAGTTTGCATCGAGTCCATACTCTTGCTAAAGTGGGGGCTAAATGTATCATCTTAAAATGGAAGCACTTTCATGTTAAGAGTGTTTATCCCTCTGAGTAAGTGGTATGGGATCATGTCAAGTGCCTTGAATGGGTCTTTGCATGGAGCTAGCTATTTTCCCCCTAGTCTACTCTCTCTCTCTCTCTCTCTCTCTCTCTCTCTCTCTCTCTCTCTCTCTCTCTCTCTCTCTCTCTCTCTCTCTTTCCAGCCTATTTCTAACAACTTGCTCTGTAAAACTAAGGACTTTGACTTCTGGGTCAAGGATGACCTTTTAGGTCTAGGTCAACCTTGACCCTAACCTAGGTCAAGGACAACCTTGAACCTGACCTAGGGTAGGGTCAACCTTGTCCTTGATCCTAAGTTCATTTTTTAATTTCTAGAAGTTTTGGGATCTTGGGCTTCAGAAAGTTTCTTTTCCTGCTTTCGAGTTGGCTATTTTGGATTTCAGAATGGTAGACTCTTAAATTACATTTAATTGAGGTGTATTCCTAGGGGTTAAGGTTAAATGGGATTTAATGCTCCCATGTTGACCTTATTTAGGAGTTAGTGCCCTAGATCTCTATATAAGGAAGCCTTCTTCCCTCATTTTGACATTTACATCCATCTATGATCTACTTTCTATGAACTAGGAGCTACCCTTTATGAAGTTCATCCACCTATTATGAAGTGAAGTTCTACTATCTATCAAGCATTCAAATGTTCAAGCATTTAAGTATTCAAGATTCATCAAGGAGATCCATTGTTAGCCATTGAAGGATTCAATCTCTATGGATCCCTCTTGTTGAAGATTTCTCCATCCACATTCATCCAATCCTTTACCTATGCAATAATAAATCCAAGATTGGTGTTTAAGATCTAATGCCATTGATTTGAGACATCTTACATACATTTTTGCATTCATTTGGAGCATCTGTATTGTGGATTCGAGGATTCGAATCCTCCACAAGGATTTCAACATAAGCAAGGTGAATAGTTCCATTTACTTTGTTTATGCATATTACAATTTCAATTATATTTCAAGGTTAATTCCAAACTGGTGTTTGACTAAGGCAAACCCCCCATCCAAACAAACAAATCATTTGTCTTGTAGATATAGGTGTGGAACAATGAATTAAAGAGCAGATTTGGACACCCTTTTCGTTGAACTTGTGAGATCCACAAATAGAAATTTTGTTAAAGTAGTGCAGGTCAAGGTTGACTTTTTGAGGTACAATTGTGCCCCTAGGGTAAGATTGTGCCCTACTATCAGGGTCAACGTCGACCTCCCTTCAAAAAGACAAAAAAAAGTTGGGTTTTCTCTGACTCAACATTTCCAGTCCGAAATAGGTTGCAAAATTCCCCGAAACTATACACAAACATTAGAAATCAATATTTTCTTGATTTAAGGTTAGTATTTGTCTTTTATCTATTTCATGATTTAAGCACATTACCTTCATAATAGAAAGACCATTTAACCTTATTTCTCCCTATTCTCCATCACATGATCCATTTTTGCATTAATCACTTTCTTGTACTTAATCAATTTGGATCATTCCTTTTGAAAAATAGCGTTAAGAGAGGAACCCCTTATTTTCTTTCTATTCGGAAAGGTATCTATGTTACTCAGTCTAAAAATGTAAAAGAAATCTTTAAATTATTTAAGATGGATGAGTCTAAATTAGTGGGTACACCTATGGTGACTGGAGTGAAATTATCAAAGGAAGACACTATTGGTGAAGTTGATCAGATTCTATACAAATTAAAAATTGGAAAATTAGAGTATGTTATACATAGTAGACTAGATATTGTCCTAGTTATTAAATTTGTTGCAAGGTTTTCATATAATCCAAGGGAAACACATATAACTGTAGTGAAAAGGATATTCAAATATCTCAAGGGAACTAAAAATTATGGCTTATGGTATAAACAAGAAGGTGACTTTAATCTTAAAGTCTACATTGGTGTTGATTGGTTTGGAAATGTTGATGATAGAAAAGCACAAGTGGTGGAGCTTTCATTTTAGGAGAAAGATTGATTACTTGAATAAGCAAGAAACAAAGTTGCATTTTACAATCTACTGCTAAAGTTGAATATGTTGTTGTTGTAATCAATTATCCAAATATATTATGGATCAAACAATTGTTGGAAGGAATGTAAAAAGAGGTATCCGATCCTATTACTATTTTCTTTGATAATAAAAGTGCCATAAATATCTCAAAGAATCTAGTGATGCATGCAAAAAAAAGTATATATCAAACAAGTATCATTATTTGAGGGAGAAAATATAAGAGAAGAGAGTAAGACTTGAATATGTGAAGTATAAGGAACAAATTGTTGAAATATTCACTAAGCCACTAACTAAGAATGATTTTGAATATTTATGAGGTGAATTGGGGGTCCTTCCTCTATCCAAAATTCACTAAGTGAAAGGCATGGTGCATAATTTCATGGATGAATTGTAATATCTTTATGGAGTTGATGTAGAAGTGTTCACACTTTAGGAGCATTTCTGAAGTTGGGAAGTTTACTGTGATGAATTTGACGTAATCTGTACATGCAAGGTATAAGGATAACTCCAAGGTTTTATACATTTTATGTTGAAATTTATAATGACCTTTGGCATTGTTGTTAAAGGGGGAGAGAAACAATGAAAAGAGAGATTACCTAGAGGGGGAGAGAACTAACTAAAGAAAGAAAGCTACTACAAAGAAGGAGCTAAAAAATAAGACTGAACTTGAAATAAGAGATCACAATCAAAGGGGGAGTAATGTTGGAGAAATGTTGAAGAAATTTTTGTTGTTGCAGATACATATCAAGTTACATAAATCAAATTGAAGTAAAAGCGTTGAAGAGTTTTATTATTGTCAATGCATATTTTTTATTATATTATGTAATGCATATTTTTTATTATATTATTGTCAATGCATATTTTTTATTATATTATTGTCAATGCATATTTTTTATTATATTATTGTCAATGCATATTTTTTATTATATTATTGTCAATGCATATTTTTTATTATATTATTGTCAATGCATATTTTTTATTATATTATGTAATGCATATTTTTTATTATATTATGTAAAATCTTATGTTATGTGTTTCCATCAATGCCAAATGGGGAGATTGTTAGCCCCTATTGATTTTGGTCTAATCTATTTGGGAGATAATGAACCCTATCAGATTTTTAGGAAGGGAAGAATTAAGATTAAGTTGTAGGATGGGAGCTATTAGTTACTACAAATAGTAAGGCATGTTCCAAGGTTGAGTGGGAATTTTAATTTTAGTAGGGAAACTAGGTGATGAAGGTTGCACAAATACCTTTAATAATGAAATTTGGAAGGTCTAAAAAGGTTCCTTAGTAGTAGAAAAAGGTGTGATTGTAGGTACCTTATATCTTTATACAGATCATATTGTTCCTTCTAATTTAATTATTTCAGAGAATAATCAATGTTCAGGAGAAGTTGTTGTAGTTAAGTAGGAAGAACATCAAACAATTGTTGTAGATTTTGAAACAATAGGCTTGGGCACATAAGTGAGAAAGGTACGAAATGACTTCATTAAAGTAAAGTTTTATCTAGTCTATAAAATGTGTCAATATGGATTTCTATGAAAGTGGTGTGTATGGAAAACAAAATAGAGAGATTTTTGAAGAGTGGGGAGGAAAAAAAATATGAGAAATTAGAGCTTGTGCATGCAAATGGATGGGGACAATATTAGGTATCTTCCCTTGACATCTCTCTATGTTATCTTACAATCATTGATGATGCAACTAGAAAACTATGGATTTATTTCCCTAGATAGAAATCTAATGTATTTGAAATATTTAAAATATGGAAAAGCTTGGTTGAGAATGAGACAAGGAAAAGGCTAAAATGTCTTTGATTTTGTAATGGTGGTGAGTATTGCAGAAAATATTTTCAAGATTATTATTCCACTAATGGTATTTGTAGGAAGAAAATTGTTCTAAGGACTCCACAAGAAAATAGATTGGCTTAATGCATGAACATGCCAATAATGAAGCATGCAAGGAGTATGTGTTTGTATACTAGGATGATCTTAAACATGTGAGAAGAGGTAGTAAACACTATTTTTTTATTTAATTAATATATGTCTATCTACTCCTTTGGGTTGTGGTATTCTAGAGAAAGCATGGAGAGGCAAGAAGGTGAGTTATTCATTTATTAAAACCTTTGATTGTGAAGCTTTTGCATATGTACATTTTAAAAATATGACCAAGCCAGAATCTAAGTCAAAGAAATATACATTTGTTAGATATGGCATTGATAAATTTAAATATAAACTTTGGGATTTTGAAAACCATAAAATTGTAAGAAGTGAGGATGTCATATTCAATGAGAAAGTTTTGTACTAAGATTTGTTGCAACAACTTGAAAAGAAAGAAAATGATTATGTAGTGTTGGATAATACTCTAAAATATGATGTTTTAGTGGTTCCTCATGATCCATAACAAAAAAAATAACAAACTATACCACAAATTCTATTGAATGTTAGAGAGTCAACAAGGCTAAGTAGAACTCCTAAAATATTTTCTCCCTCTTTGTACTCCATTTTATTAGCAAATTCTAGTGTACCAAAATAATATTATGAATCTATGCAGGTGGATACCAATATTTAATTGGAGTCTACAATGATAGAATAAATGGACTCCTTGTTGAAAAATCAAACTTGGGCATTATGTAAATTACATAGAGGTAAAAGGGCTTTACAAACTAAATGTGTTTATAAGTTGAAAGAGGAGGATGGAGGTAAGAAAATATTTAAATCCAAGCTAGTTGTAGAAGGATTTACATATAAATAACGTATTGATTTTGATGATATATTTTATCTAGTTATTAAAATGACTTCTATTTGTATTGAAGCTACTAAAGATTTGCATCTGAAACAACTTGATGTTAAAACTTTTCTTTACGGTGATTTATAAGAAGAAATGTATATGTAATAATCACATGGATTTGTGGTCAAGGGGAAGGATAATTTTGTATGCAGATTGAATAAAAGTGTATATGGCTTGAAGCAAGCACCTTGATAGTGGTATATTAAATTTGATAGTTTTGTGACTAAAAATGAATCCAATTGGTTTCATTTAAAGAGGTTGGATGTTGGTAACTACATTATTTAATGTTTATACATTGATGTTATGCTTTTCTCAAGATTTAACATGGATCACATTAAGGGGTTTAAACAATAGTTAGAAAGTTCTTTTGCGATGAAGGATTTGGGGATAGGAAAAAAATTCCTGGTATAAAAAATTGTAGGGATAGGAAGAACATGAAATTGACTCTATCTTAGGCTTATTATGTTGAAAAGTGTCGCAAATATTTTATATAGAGAATGCAAAAGTTGTCAACACACTTTTTCCTAGTCATTTGAAATTGACTAAGGAAAGGTGTCCAAAGACACAAGACTTAAGGAAGATAACATTTATGAGGTACCTTGTGCCTAAGCAATAAGTAGTTTAATGTATGTCATGGTATGTACTAGACCAATTATTGCACATGTTGTGGGAGTCATTAGTAGGTATATTATTCATCTTGGAATTGAGCATTGGAATGAAGTCAAATGGATTCTCGTATACTTGAGAGGTACATCCAAAAAAAAATTACATTTTGGGAGCTCTACTATTGATTTACAAGGTTATGTTGACTCATAATCTGTAGGGGATTTAGATACTAGGAAGAGTACTATAAGATATATATATTTACTATTGGTGGGACAATAATAAGTTGGAATTCTCAATTATAGAAGGTGACTGTTGTATCCACTATAGAGACATAACATGTTACTACAATAAAGGCAACTAAGGAGATGATATGGCTATAATCTTTCATGGAAGAATTGAGAAACTCACAAGCTATAAATTATTTGTGTATAGATATCTAGAGTTTCATTCATCTTACTAATAATTTTCTATACATTAAAAGATAAAACACATACAATTATGGTACCACTTCATTAGGTCAATTTTGGATGATGGACATTTAGATATGGAAAAGATACATACATATGAAAATCTAGTAGATATGTTTAGAAAGATGACTCCAAGGCATAAGTTGAACTCCTCTTCAACTTTGGTTAGTCTTCTAGGTTGAACATAATAAAAGAACGATAGAGTTTGGGGTGCATAAATCCAATAGGAGCTTCAAAGGTAGCAATGTGGCTACATGACCAGTCTCCAAGTGGGAGGTGGATTAGTATAGAACTTGATCAGTCCCCAAGTGGGATATTCTTAGTTTGTGGTAATTGATCAAACAAGTACTATATACTTCTCATCAGGCATGGGGTTAACTCCAAGTTGACTCATCCAACAATTCCCAAGCTTGACTCACCAAGTATGTTTAGTGTAAACTTGTTAAGCCGGCATAAGTCATGTAATATTGACTTAGTATTAGGGTTTTATAAAGAGAATATATATCTTCTTACAATGATATTAAAATGTAAGGGGTGATTATAGATTATAACATGTTGAAATTATTGGACTCTCTGTTTGGTGGATGTAGCCCAAGATTGGGTAAACAATGCTAAATCTTTGTGTATTATGTTCTATTTATGTCTGCTTTATTCCTTTGTGTTATTGGTTATAGTTTGCACATAACTTTTGTTAGCATGAATTCTGATGATACTATATTGGGGGAGTATTGTAAGCATTGGAGAGTATTGACATGTTGCATTCATGATTGTGTTTTTCATTGATGTCAACATAGCAGTAAGTCTGTGAAGACTGGTAGAGCAGCAAAGAGAGATCTTTGTCATATGGTCAAGGTTTTCCTTGTCTAGTGATGCAAGATCATGGGCATATCTAGTATAATGTCTTGATGATGAGGTATAATGTGCATCACATAAGTCAAAGATGTACATAAGTTGTACTTGATTTACTGAAGAGCAATACATAGACAAAGTGCTTGGAAAGTAGTTTTTAATGTTTATATTATAGCTTCCATCTAAGATGTAATATGGAGATGCACAATCAATCAATGACATAAGACAATCAAATGGTGATGTTAGTGGATGCACAAACCCTAGTATCACACATGTGAAGTTTTGTATAGACTATGAGCCGACACTACTATTATAATTACAATTAATTAATTATCTTATTATAATTAATTGGGAAATCCTCAAAGCTAACTCAAGTAATTGTTTTGAAGATATGATATAAAGGAAATGTGCTTTCCTTGTTTGTAAAGTGTATCAAGCATTGTATAAAGTGCAAAGTGCGAAAAGGAGAAAAGTGTTTACTGAATGTGAGTAAGAAATCCAAGGGATTATTGGATGCAAGTTTTGTGATCTAGTTACAAAATTAGAAGGAGCAGAGCTTCAATTGATAGGATAGGGGAAGGAAGTACTATTAATTTCTATTATTCTGTAAGGAATAATACAGAGATCATTTGGACAATGGGTTCATTGGTCTTTCCCTTGAAGTTATTTGGACAATGGGTCCAACTATCTTCCACAACTCCTAACAGGGTTGGAATCTCCTAATAGGGATTCAAAGTCTCCTAACAGGGACTAATATGTACTGAATGTTGTTATAGACTCCTAACAGGTTCCATCCTCTAACAAGGAATATTTATATTAGTACATCATCTTGTGGGTACCATCCCCACCAGGATTTTCCCTCTAATCAAGGGTTTCCCTATTTAACATATCTGGTGTTATTGTGCATGAGTATCTTGTTGTGGTTTTTTATTATATTTCTCATATGGTTAAGTTTGTTTAAGGTTGATAATTGTGATAATAGTTGGATAACTGATTCAACCCCCCTCCCCCCTCTTAGTTATATTGGTGGACTATATATTCTAACAATTGGTATTAGAGCATCAGGTCCTTGAAGGATAAACTTAACAACTTTGGGAGATTGACAGTGAATCTTTTCAGAAAGGATAGTCTTAGATTTGATGGGACCAACTATGATAGTTGGAAGGAGAAGATGAGGACTCATTTTTTATACATTGGTCCAAGTTATTGGCTCTTGACAAATAGTGTGAAGATGATTGTGAAAGAAGAGAAGATTGAAGAATGCGAAGAAGCAAAAAGAGATATGTTCATTTGCAATAGAAGAGCCAGAGGAGCTTTACTATCAACTCTTCTGGAGAATGAATATAGCTAGGTAAAGTCACTACAAATATCTCATGAAATTTGGAAAGCATTAGAATCTATTTTTGAAGGTGATACACATACAAAGAGAGTAAGATTGTAGAATTGGATATGTACATTTCAAGATGCTAAAATGATGAAAGATGAATACGTAAGAAACTATATTGGTAGGATATCATATATTATTGCAGGAATCAAATCATATGGTTCAACCAAGAAAGAAGATGAGGTTGTGTGAAAGATCTTAAAAACTTTTACATCACGATTCAAGCAAGTTGCTCAAAGATTCAACTGCTAATACCCTACACTAAGGAATTTACTAGGGAAATGTTGCTTGGAAGATTGGAAGTAGCAGGAGTGGATCTAAGACAATCAAGAGAATTGACAAGAGTAGAGACAGCTTGCAATGCCTTGAATGTTTGGCCAAGCCTATCTAGAAGTGCAAGCACACATGGAGATTTTTCTAGTAGTAACAGAACTAGATCTAATGAAGACAAGAAGATTGAAGAAGGAATACCACTTCTTGTGAGAAGAGAAAAAGATGGTAAGAATATCTTTAAATGTTCGACATCTAATGAGAGTGGTCATCATGCATCTAAATGTCCTAAAAGAGAGAAAAAGTATAAGGGAAAATTTAAGCCTAGGAAAGATAGAAATTGTTTGTATGTTAATGCAGATGAGGAATCTGATGAGAGAGTTCAAAGTGAAAGTGATGATGAGCTAGGATTTGTAGCCATTAAGGAAGATGATCTTGATAGAGAAATTAGAGAGAAAAGGCTCTAGTTTCCCAAGTTGAAAAGAAATATAATTGGATAATGAATAAGTTTGTTAAATTTAGAAACTATGATGGAGGTATTGTTAGAGTTGGCAACAATGCAACTTGTCATATTACATGGATTGGATCCATAACTTTAGATGGAAGAACTAACACTAATGATGTTTATTTTGTTGATGGATTGAAGCATAATTTGTTGAGCGTTGGACAGTTGGTGGACAAAGGGTATCAATTGTAATTCACAGAAAAGACTTACACTATCAAGGATAAGGATGGTAAGATGATTGGAATTGGAACTATGTCTAGAGGTAATGTATTTTAGTTGAATCCTACTGAAATGATTTGTTTGGTTGCTAAAGTGGATAACAATTAGTTATGGCATGAGAGATTTTATCATATAAACTTTGATAATATTGTAAAGATTACTAGCACGTTTGCAGTTAGAGATCTACCTAAGACAATAAAGCCTACTAATGTGGTTTACAAAGAATATATTTTGGCTAAGAAAAAGAAGGTATCTTTTCCCAACAAGAAGTTCACACCCACAAAGAAGCTAGAGAGTGTTCACACAGATCTAAGTGGTCCCTCTAAAACAAGAGGATTCTATGGTGAAAGGTATTTTATGATTTGTGTTGATGATTTCACTAGAATGATGTGGGTAGCATTTCTTAAAGAGAAGTCTAAAGCTTTTGAGATGTTTAAGATATTTAACAATAGAGTTGAGAATGAATTTGGTAGGAGGAGAATTCACCTCTACAGAGTTTAACATGTTTTGTGAAGAGGATGGAATCAAAAGACAATTATCTTCACCTAAGACACCTGAACAAAATGGGATTGCAGAAAGAAGAAACATATTAGTAGCAGAGGCAATAAGAGCGATGTTGTTTGAGAATGAAGTATCCAAGACATTTTGGAGAGAAGCAGTCAATACATCAGTGTACACTATGAACAAACTACTAATCAGAAAAGGTATAAGCAAGACACCTTATGAACTATGGTTTGGTCATTCACCATCAATTAAGTATTTCATAATATTTGGAAGCGAGTGTTATATTAAGAGAGATGATGTTGTTGGTAAGCTTGATCCAAAGAGTGATGAAGGTATGTTTCTTGGCTATTCATTGAAAAGCAAGGTATACAAATATTTTAATCGTAGAACTAAGATAATATTTGAGTATACAAATGTAAAGATTGATGAAAAGTTTAGAACTAAGGAAAAGATGTTAGATTAAAATTCATATGAAGAAGAAGATAATTCTAGAATTTTTAGACAAAATGTTGGAGTTTTCTTTAAGACTAAGAATGATCTTCATAATGATATGTTACCTATTGAGAAAAGAGGAGAATAAAGGTATGAACCTAGAGATGAGATAAGAGTTGAGATGTCAACTGCTACCCCTAACAAGAATTTGACAAAGAATCACCCTCTAAAGCAAATAATTAGAAGCAAAGACAAAGGTGTGATGACAAGAAATAAAGTTAATGAAGAGATATGTTTGATTTCTCAAGTTGAACCTAAGAGTGTTGATAAAACATGTAAAGATGATCATTGGATTCAAGCAATGAAGGAAGAACTAGATCAGATTATATACATCTTTATAAAGCCCTCGCCTAAAGATATATTTGAGTACTTGAGAGGTATGCTTGGGGTTATGCCCCTGCCTACTTGAAGTAGATTATGTGGTAAGTGCATCATTCTAGTGGTATAGAGCACTATTATTAGACTAAACTAAATATTGATGCTTCCTATATGGGAGAGTTTCTGTGATGAGCTGATTCATTGAGGACTCTTGGTATTTGGTCTTGAATAGTGTCTTCGGACGCTTGAGCTAGTTGAAGACTTGGAGCAACAAATTGACATAATGAGGACTTTTTCATTGATGTCAATGGGGGAGAAGATGTATGAAAAAATCTCCTAAGTATGTATGGGGAGAATGCATGGAAATATCTACTTTATTAGGGAGATTTAGAAATATTCATGTAAAGAAGGAGGAATATCTCTATGGTGGAGATATGAAACATAAGGAATTTTGATGTATTGTGAGTTGTTTAGTGTGAACAACTATTGTTGATCCTAAAGAAGAAGCCGAATAGAGCAGTGTTCTAGAGGTTTTCAAATTTGATTGATGAACAAGATTTGAGAAGATAAGAACAACAGAAACAACAACAACAATAGAGTATTATTTTGGTATTCATGGAACTTACATATTTCTCATCTATGTTGCCATCAATGCCAAAGGGGGAGATTCTTAGCATAAATTCTGATGACACTACATTGGGGGAGTATCGTGAGCATTGGAGAGTATTGAAATATTGCATTCATGACTATGTTTGTCATCAGTAAATGCATCAATCTAGTGGTACAAAGCACTATTGTTAGGCTGGACTAAATGCTAATGCTTCATGTATGGGGGAGTATCTTTGATGAGTTGAGTCATTGAGGACTCTTGGTATTTGGTCTTGAACAATGTCTTTGGACACTTGAGCTAGTTGAAGACTTGGAGCAATAAATTGGCATAATGAGGACTTTGTTACTGATGTCAATGGGGGGAATATGTATGAAAAACATCTCATAAGTATGTATGGGGAGAATGCATGGAAATATCTACTTTATTAGGGAGATTTAGACATATTCATGTATAAAAGGAGGAGAAATATCTCTATGGGGGAGATATGCAACATAAGGAATTCTGATGTATTGTGAGTTGTTTAGTGTGAACAACTATTGCTGATCCTAAAGAAGAAGCTGAATAGAGTAGTGTTCTAGAGGTTTTCAGATTTGATTGATGAAGAGGATTTGAGAAGATGAGAACAACAATAACAACAATAGAGCATTTTTTTGGTATTCATGGAACTTAGATATTTCTCATCTATGTTGCCATCAATGCCAAAGGGGGAGATTATTAGCATGAATGTTGATGATACTACATTGGGGGAGTATCATAAGCATTGGAGAGTATTGACATGTTGCATTCATGATTGTGTTTGTCATTGATGTCAACATAGTAGTAAGTTTGTAAAGAATGACAAAGTAGCAGAGAGAGAACTTTTTCATATAGACAAGGTTTTGCTTATCTAGTGATGCATAGTCATGGACATGTTCAATACAGTGTCCTAGTGATGAGGTTTAATGTGTAACACGTAAGTCAAAGATGTATGAAAGTTGTACTTGATTTACTGAAGAGCATCATAGAGATAGAGTGCTTGGAAAGAAATTTCTAATGTTTATATTATATCTTTCATCTAAGATGTAATAAGGAGATGCACAGTTAGTCAGTGACAGAGTACAATCAGGTGGTAACATCAGTGGATGTGTAAGCCCTAGTATCACATGTGTGAAGTTTTGTATAGACTATGAGTCAACAATGCTATTGAAATTGTAACTAATTAATTATCTTATTATAATTAATTAGGAAAGCCTCAAGGTTGACACAAGTAATTTTTTTGAAGATATGATATAAAGGAAAGATGTTTTCCTTGTTTTTAAAGTGTATCAAGCATTGTATGAAGTGCAAAAAGGAGCAAAGTGTTTATTGAATGCAAGTAAGTGATCCAAATGATTATTGGATGTGAGTTTTGTGATCTGGTTACAAGATCAGAAGGAGTAGAGGTTTGGTTGATAAGATAAAGGAAGGAAGTATTATTTAATTCTATTATTCTATAAGCAATAATATAGAGCTCATTTGGATAGTGGGTTTATTGGTCTTGCCCTTGAAGCTATTTGGGCAATGGGTTCAATAGTCTTCCACAACTCCTATCAGGGATCCAAAGTCTCCTAACAGGGACTGCTATGTACTAAATGTTGTTATAGACTCCTAACAGGGTCCATCCTCTAACAAGAAATATTTATATTAGTACATAATCTTGTAGGTACCATCCCCACTAGATTCTTTCCTTTGACCAAGGGTTTCCCTAGTTAACATATCTGGTGTTATTGTGCATGAATTCTTGTTGTGGTTTCTGATTATATTGCTCATATGGTTAAGTTTGTTTAAGGTTGATAATGGTGATGATAGTTGGATAATTGATTCACCCCCCTCCGCCACCCCCTCTCAATTATATTGGTGGACTATATATTCTAACAAATTTTCTTTTCTGTCTAACTAATCCTAACATACAAACCTCAAAATGTTTGTAAATGTGACTTTTAACGCCTAAAAGTTTGTAGCCCACATCTTCTTCAAATTCTCTACAACTTTAACATATCAACATAGAGCATGTGTTGTAATAATTGTTGTCTCTAAGAAAATAGTTCTAAAAATTACATAAGATTGTTGGGTAGTCTCAAGCAACTCCAACTCCTTTTGCATAACTTCAAGATTGGGAATAATCAAGCTTCTCAATTTTGCAAGTATCTTCAAGACTTCATCCCTTTCCTTTAAGAGTACTAATCTTATCCATTACTTCACCAATTGTCTTATCATATTATCAAACTAAACATGACAAAATCTCTTATGCCATAACCAATTCTCACTAGTCTAAGCAACAAAGAAACTTGTTCCAGAAGGATTTAACTGAAATACATTACCTCTGGTCTTTATACTAGATGCGATCTTTGATTTAACTAAAACATCCTTGAACCACAAATGATAACCTTTATCCAAAAGCTAACCAACACTCAACAACTTGTGCTTCAATTCATCAACAACTAAGACATCATCATTTTTAGTTTTTCTATCAAGAGTAACAAATCCTTTTCCTTTAATCAAATTATCACCAAATATAACAACTCCACCATCACATTTCTTCAATTCTACAAACTTATATTTATCACCTATCATACAATGTGAACATCTGTTGTCTATGATCTATTCTAATTTATTTTCAACATGTAACACTAATGTTTTTCTTCATTTACACAAATTTTTTTCTTTTATATCAATAAAAACAATTTCATCATCATCACTATCATCAAAATTAATGTCTAGTTGTCCCTCACTAGCTAAGTATCATTCTTTAGAATATTTAGAATTTTAAGGCTTAGGCTTGTCCTTATGCATTCTAGTATGATATCTAGAAGAAAAATGACCAATCTTATTACATGAAAACCATATCAGAAGTAACTTTCCTTCATATTTCGCTTTACCTCTATGTTCTCTCTTATTAAGTAGTGCTTCAAGTTCTTCAAGCTTCCTCTCCTCTTCCTCTATCTATGCTCATTCCTTGTGTATTCACCAATATTTCCACAAGCTTTACCTATGCTTGCACTCTTTGTTAGAATCTCATTATCTTTATGAGCAATATCATAAAAAGTAGTTTCTACTCTAGATAATGCATCCTTAATTTAGAAGTTTCAAAAGCTCACAACTTGCCAATCAATGTCTCCTTGTTGAATCCTAGAATTAGAGGTATAACACCCTCAATAGATAAAAACTTTGTATTATAAGATGGTGTCAAAGATCTTAGAATCCTTTGTACAATTTCATCTTCTATTATAGTTCCACGAATTTTCCTTATCCACGTAACAATCTCTGTTATTCTCTAAGAATAAGTATTGATATCATCTGTTAATAACCAAAGTACACACAAACTCCAATAAGAAAAATAGGATTGTGATATCCAAAAGTTAAGACCTTAGATATCATCCCTCCATTTCCTAGCACTTGAATTATCCAAATAGTTAAATTTGCTAGGCTAAGATGTTCAATCATACAAATTGTCCCATTACACTACTTTACTGAACCAATTATGCTTCATACTACCAAAACATATGCTAACCATCATATAAACATAGGAAATAATAGAAAAAGTATATATACAGTAAATATACCATATTATAAAAGTTGTAGCCATATTCGAGAGCTCTATTATCATTGCTGACCAAAAATATTTGACTCTATCCTAAATTCTTGGTCTAGACTTAGGCATTTTTCATGTTCAATCCTTAACAAAAATGATTGTTAATCCAAGCGACCATACTAATGAGATTTGCCAATAATGACAACACTTGAACTCTCATTCAACACTCACTTTTAAAAAACCTTATGATCATCTTCTCCAAGCAATTTGAAATGGCTTCATATGCTTCATCTTATATAGGTCTTGATGTTGACTCTCTCAACCTTGATTAACCCAATTGTTTGGTGGGTTCAAAACCCATTGATAGCCTCTAGAGGACTAGTCTCACCCCAACTCACCCTCTCATACCCCAACTTGGCAAAAAGGTAAGCCCAAGGCAATATGCTAGTGAAATTACCTGGTTGAGTTACAACTCTATTAAGCACAATGTGCATACCCATGGATTACGACAAACAAATATAGATTACTACAGAAACTTGAGCAACAACTTGGGACAGTGTCAATAATTTTCCTAAGTCACATTCAAACAAAGTTTAATACCTCTACATACAATAGCAATTCTTGAGATATATTACCAATAGTTCCATAAAAGTAACCATGAATAATAACTCCATAAGTTTTATTTTAATATACTTTCTAAAAACTAGACGATTTCCATGAAAAGGTAAACTATATATATATATATATATATATTAAAGAAATAATGTGGTAGAAAATATGATGTTAGAGAGTTAGAGAAGAATTATGTATGATGATTTGAACACCAAAACTAATAAGACAATACTAAATACTTGTAAATTAATAATAATAAAATTGAAAACTAAAATGAAAAAGATTAAATGAACAATCCTAATATAAAAATTCAAATTATTATAGTTCAATTCATTGATCACAATTGACGAAGATGATAAATAAATGAATAAGAAATTTTTAATAAAGTGCAAACGACCCCTAGTCTAAGCAATTAAAACTCTTAACAATTTTCAAATTCATTTTGATGTTTACTCACCTCTTCTTATTATTGTTGTGAACCTTATAAACTTTAATAAAAAACACCAACAATCTTATGAAAGCCAACTTCTATAAATAACTCATAAAAACAACCAACCCCCACTATACAACTGTGACATAGAGTCTAATATCTTCATAAACTGCCATTCCATAATGATATGTGATAAAAAGCTATTCACCAATATTAACTAAAGATAGATAGATAGATAGATTTTTAAATAAAATGCCTCATCTGAAAACAAATATGCTGAAATCCAAATAATTCAATAATTCTCAATAAGAAGAAAAACGTTAAAAAGTTCAAAATAAATCTTGCGCGCTTTAGCTGTGTTCATAGATTTCTTACATTTTTTTGGTTGGAACCAATTTCATGAATGCAAGTTACGCCACTTGTAGATCCCAATTACAAGTTATGTCTCGTCTAATTTACGTGCACACAAATATGGGTTTGTATCAGGAGAACTTCTCTTGACCTTGAGGGTCGAGGCCTACAGAAATTTGCCTCTAAAACAGAGAATCTGGATGGCAAGATTTTCATTCATTTGCTGCACTTTTCTAATGCTCTCTCTCTGGCCTTGCCGGCCTACCTTACCGTCAGTTGCCAGCAGTTCTCTGCTATCTTCTGCTGCGCTAAGCCGCAAAGCCCCGCTAAATTTGGCGGCAGCTCGAGCGAAATCAGCATCATCAATAAAAGATGTGAATCCAGCCAAAATTGCTGCCCAATTGGTGGCTCTTCTAGGCAGCGAAGAAGAGGCCCGTAGCGTGGAGCCAGAGTTAGCCACGAAGATGCTATCTTGTTTACGCTTTCTCGTACCTCACGCAGTTTCCCTTCCTGAGGCGTCTTCCGTGAGGCGAGGGTTCGAGTCGCGGAAGTTGATGTTAAACGACAAGAGAGTAAATGAGCTTATTTGGTGGCCGCCTTCTGCCGTTATGGACATCGCAAGGGACGCTGTAGAATGGGGTGCTGACCCAGATGTCATTTACCGAGCTTTGGACTCGACTCACCATCAAGTAACCCTTTGAATTCGTTTCAGTTCCATAATTGCAGAAGATTAATAATGCTAATTGCATGATCTGGTGTCGTGGTGAGGCAATAAACAGGATATTCAGGCTTTCCAAGCAAGGGGGTGATGTAAAAACTAGATGTTTTCAATAGGTGAAATATGATAAAACACGTTTAAATTAGGATAATGAGTTGTGATTGATGTTAAACTTAAATGTGGAATTTAAATAACTTAGTTAATTCCAGAGGGATGAAAATGACAATGAAGACATGAACCCTACCCTTCGTACTTTTATAACTTTTGGCATTTAAAGGTTTGAGAACTGCATCCAGGATCAATGAGGAGCATACCCACTGCACAAATCAACTAAACTTCCTATCACATATCTCTTTCCTTTGATACTGCTTTGATTCCTGATGATATTTTGTTTTGGGTCACGGGCAGTGACGCTCATAAATGGGTCTGGAGAAGCCGCAGTGGCTCAGAAGTATGTGTAATATATTGCACTAACTTCAGTTTCTCCTCGTAGTCCTCAGTAGCTTGGCGCATTAAGTGTGAGTAAAATGTTGTAATAAAAAAACTTAGGTACTCAAAACACAATGTATGATTTTATTCCAAATTTAGGACAAATACTTTTTGCATGATGAAGCTATTAAGAACAACCTTCGATTCATGAAAACCTCCTAGAGAGATATCTGAGAAATATACTGAACAAATTTAATGGGAAAATACCAGAGTATGTTGTATACATTGCCTTTCTCACTAAGTAGGATCCCTCAGTCTAAACTACCTAAGAAAACATCTAAATGACTGGATCACTTGGGTCAAATGACTAAAGGAGGATTACTCTTTAGGCTCCTAAGACAACTAAACTAACTGACACAAAGGAATTGTAATAACCTTGTCTGGTTATAGCTCAGCAAACACCAATTTTCTTTTACTCTTTAGTTGTTTGGTATTTCATCAAACACTTGGCAAGAAAAATTCTACCACTTCTGAAAAGAACTGAACTGGTTCTTACTGCTCAATTGAATGATCATATTGAGTCTTTGTAAACTTGTTCTTCTCTCCCTTTGCAATCTTTCATTATAAGGACTTTGATTACTTTTATTGTAAATAAATAAGCCCCCAGCAGTGAAAAGCCAAAATTCTGAAATGGTACTTGCAATTAACTTCATAACAACTTAGTTATTCAAATTCTGAAAATTTTAGATCTTCTTGGAAATTATCACAATAACCTTTGCAAATTTATCTTTTCAGCTCTGCTAATGATTTCTATACCAGCACAATGATAAATGCAAAATCCAACTTCCTCACTGTCTTTATTGAAATAAACAATTTGCAGATTACAACTTAATTATTAAAAGAAACAAAGAACCTGGCAATGTCAAAGAAACATCCAGCTCTCCTTTTATCAAATTGCTGGCCTCCCTAATGCAATCACAGCCTGTTAAGAGGTGAACACAGGCCTCAATTGGATGAATACCAGGCTTTTAACTTCAAATGCAGGCTTCAGCAACTGATCGCAGGGCATTAACCAGAGATCGCAGACCCTAAACATGTAACTATAGGCCACCAAAATTGAACGCAGGCCACAGGTGATTGATCGCAGTCCTGAACTAAAACCACTGATTGCTACAGGCAGTCTTTGTAGCCCTGCCAATGATGTTATCAGCTCCCAACAGTAGTATAGTCAATGCTAAGAAGTGCAGAATTAGTGCCAGCAGATCTTGTCACCAGCTACCAGCCTTTGGGTGTAGAAATAAACACCAATGCCCTTCAGACCCTAGCGTCTATGGCAGCAGAATTGAATGTTGGGTAGCAGACTTTAATCAACACAATTTGCATATCAAGAAACGTACCAGCTTATTCTGATATCAAACGCCTGTAGATTTATTTTCACAATCTAGATTCCCAACACCACAATATCTCTTGAACACAGTGTATACAACAATGGAGATAATGAACAATTCACAATACCTCAGCCGTGAATTACAAAGCACTTCTCAGAATTCAAACCCTTATACTTCAACAAGGGCACAAAAACCAACAACTCCATAAATACTCACAAGACCACCAAAGCAAATAGATAAGCAATTATTGGATAATCGGATGCTTTTTCCTTCACAATGAGCTCATATTTATAATCTCCAAATAGCCTTTTGTTTCTAAACTGTAACTTCACTTATAAAGCTTCTCCAACACAACATCACGTTATAATATTTAATAATAATAAAGTGTCACTATAATAAGTAAAATTTTAATAATTAATTAATAAATATGAGCTCGTGCAATAAATAGCTGCATCCACTGCAGTTGATGACCAACTGCTAGCTCCACCGTCTGCATTGCCAAATATGGCAATTGCCCGAATTTGACTTATTTAAAATAGTAAATCCACCACTGAGACCTTGAAACCACCATGTCAACTCATGAGGATCGCTATGATGAACTGACTCAATCAATTACAGAGACTTGCCAAAAATGGGGAAACTACAGGATTCCTATTCTAACTTTCTTGAACCAAATGGTTCAAGTCAAACTTACTCTAACTATATACAAGAGACTTGATCAAACAAATGCTCAAAAGAGCTATACTCATACTTGACTGAATATGGTTTTCCAAGATGTTCAAGAGCACCACTCGCAAATTTATTCTTGTAGTCCGAGAAAACATTTATCACCTCATTTTCAAATTTAGGATATCTATTATGTAAAATCAATAGTTGAGGTGATTTGTTAGGACCATGATCCTTCCTAAATCACCATAGTCAAAATAATAATTTTCATGACTTTCAACATTAAATAGTAGGGAAAGATACAACTTGTCATGCTTCGTATTTAAATGGAACCTGCAAATTCTTTATAGCTTTAAGAGGCCAAAGTTGGTGATGAATCCTCCCACTGGCATTAGCATCAAACTCATGGGCGAAGATTATAGGAACAAGTGTGGGCTCGGCTTTGTGGAATATTGCTTTGGACAATTTGTCTTTGTATAACATGAAACATGCATCTTTTTGAATCTCCTTGAGCATATCCTTAAAAATCAAGGATTCTTTGATGAGTTGATCTTCAAACATCTCTTCAAGTCTATCTTCAAATGCAAAGTCCAGTTGTAGCCCCCCCATGAAATGTTCTTTATTCCCTTCTTTCATGGGAGTGAGTTGTTCCTTACTTAACATATCTTGCATTTTCTCACTAAATACACTTGAAGCTTCGTCATCTGACATAAGATTACCAATTGGTTATTTTGTAGGAACTTCTTGCAATTCTTCGTTTGAGCCTTCCTAGTGTGGCATGCATGAGTACTTATATAAAATGGCGTCTTCAAAACTAGAGGATTTGCTGATAGTTGGATCTCCAAATATGTCCACGAGTTGTCCATTAAAGGGAATCTCAAATGACAATACCTTTGCCAGTCGGAGTTGATGGTGAATCATGCTCACTTGCAACAACTTGTCCTTCTTGAAATGTCGTTGGCAATGGTTCCTTTTATATTTCTTTCTTGAGACCTTTCAACACCACCTAATAATATGGTGGTAATGACATCTTGTAGCACCTTGTCAAATTGCGGTTCATATTTGGTTTCGTGTCTAGTGAAGTTCTTTTTTCAACCTGTCAATTGATTACCTTCGTCTCCAAGGATGCCTAAAACTTCTTGCAATTCGTTTTGGAGATCCTCCTCATGTATTATGCATGAAAGTACACCAACGATTTCCTCTTCTTTAATCTTGTGATGATCTTGTATTTCTTCACCCTCATTAGTTTCCAAATGCGTATCTTTGCTTGCTATCCTTTTTCTTTCTTGGATGAATCCAATCACTTCCTTAATTATCTTTTCAACACCTTCCTCTTGTGATGTAATGCATGAATTCATCTTTTTCTTGATTATCGTTCTCATTAAGCTCAACCACTTCCTTTGATGATTCCTCTTACCAGTCCATTTGAAATTTGACTAGGCTGATGGTATCTTGACTGGATGGACAAGTAGATTCTGAATGTGACGTGTTGTGTACACTGCACCAACAACGATGCCAAGTACTTCCTTCATATCTGTTTCCTTCCAAACTTGGTGTCCTCTTGATCTTTTCCTTGTGTGCATGGAATTCTGATTTTGATCTAAAAAGTATTGCCGGCTTGTACACATCTGAAAAAGAAATTTTTAATTGCAATGCTAATTCTATCCTCAAAAGAAATTGCAAACAGTGCATCTACTTATGTTTGGTGGTCTTATGTATTCTACATTGCCTTGATAATGCAAGTCCTTCAAACCTTGTGGATGTAATTGGTTGTTCAAATTAAATCAAATTGGAAGAATATAAACTTGATGATCACAAGAATACTGCCTGTCCATCGAGGAACCTTTTCTTTTTGATTTTTTGATTTTTCAATTTGTTTGAATTTTCTGACTTTTCACTTTTTTGGATTTTTCAACTTTAAGAAAGATCTCTTATCTCAAACATAACTTCGAAAGCTCATTGCTGCTGATACCTTCATAAATGAACTTTGTTCATGCCCTCCTTGCACCACTTTCTGTTGATGTGAGTTTTATTGCACTGCAACATGCAACATCAAATACTTTGTATTCCAAAATGAAATGTCAAACTCCAACTCTCTCTTGAATAAAGAAGCTCATATGCTAAACAATGTCTGAAACATGTGATCAAGTGATACAACCCCACTCAGTTGTAATGATGTGATATGCTGGTTATCACAAAGGAATTTACGCTATTCATTCAAAGGATATCAACTACTTCAACTTCTTCCAATAAAAAATATCTTGCAAAGAGAAAGGGTTTAGATCATCAAATCTAACTCTAAGAATGTAAGACAATATTGATGATGGGGTGAGCCTCTAACTAGTCCTTTCTTCATCCCGTCAACTAGGCATATGAGGGTGCTATCTTCTAAGGAGGTCCACAAATCTAACTCTAAGAATGTAAGACAATATTGATGATGGGGTGAGCCTCTAACTAGTCCTTTCTTCATCCCGTCAACTAGGCATATGAGGGTGCTATCTTCTAAGGACGTCAAAATGGTTTTCGCTTTGTCAATGCTCATTCAAATACCCTATGAAGGCACAATCTAATGAACATTTCCAATAGAAGTTAAACACTTGTAATTTAGGCCCAAACTAACCTTTCATTGTAACTTACAATCAACAAGTACCAAACGGTATGGACACCAGCTCTACCATTGATCGCCATTCAATAATATCTTCCATTCATCTACTTCTACTTCTACTTAACATGAAATGAAAACCTACTCTAAGTAAGGAAATGAAGAAACCATGCAATACTCCAAAGCAACACAAATAATCTACCATGAAGACCAACATTGAATTAGCAATTACTTTGATAGCATTATGGCAACAACTTAGACAAGTCTCTCCCTTAGCTAGTCTAATCTAATCTCTAATCTAATCTCATCTTTGATGAGTTACAAATGAAAAGGCCTTGCCTTTTATAGTTGTTCGATTACAATGAGTGGCTAGGATCAATTTGAGATCAAGGGCCAAGATTTAGCCAACACTGCCCTAATCTACCAAGTTGCTACAAGTATTAAATGATTGCTCAATTACAATTAAGCACCACCTTGTGGGCCGATTTGAAAATTACGTTGCTTTCATAGGCCAAAAAGAAAATAGATTAGGTAGAACCTTGCAAGAGAAGACACCCATCAATGGGCCAATGATCAAATGCCACATGGGCTAACAACAAAACTTCTTTTACAAAATTATTTTCTTCAACTTTTCCTTTTTGGCAAATTCAATGATTTTGGACATAATACAATGAAGCCTCTCTATTGGGACACTTTGTGCATTCTGATTGGCTAAAAGTAAATGAGCACCACCTCATCATGTTCATCTCATAGCCTTGATAAATACCCTATGTCCTCTTCATAAATTTCTTCTATTCTTGGAAATCTTCACATTGTCGTGTTCTTGAGTTTTGTACTTGAAATGTTTCTTGATGTATAGACCTTGATCTCGCACTCTCGGAAATGATGTAAGAGTAGCGTGTAGTTGGGCTATCCCATTGAACTTGGATTTCCAAGGGACATTCAAGTTTTCCTAAGCTTCTTCCTTTGGCTTATAGACTTAGTTAGGATGTTGTATTCACTTTTCGGATTCCACTTATAGCATGCAGTCTTGGGGTTGGATTTGTATCTTCTTGATCCTATAAACCTCCATCTTTTGGGCATGATTGTCACGGTGAATGACTTGTAACCAACTAATACTTGGAATCCTATTTTTGTTGCCTTGATATCCTTGCAAAAAAAGGAAAACAACATTTTGTCAAATGTATGTCTTATTTATCTAAATGTTAGTATCAAGAAACCACAACCCTAATAAAATCATAAATAATTCACCATGAAATCACTGCAAGATCTTGCTTTCAAAATCTGATCATAACTTACCCTAACAAAGCGTAAACTTAGCTCGCAATCACTGACCAAAGCATTCAAAATCTGGTTAAAATTGCATACCTTGCCTTTCTTGTTTCAGAATTTCAGAATTTAGAGCTCAGATCTGGGAATAATTGTGCCTATATTTCCTCTTTCTGACTCGGTTATATTTGAAATTCAAATTTCTAATAACACGATCTGGACATGCTTTGGTGTCTTTTCAGACTTTCGATGTCTAGGTAAATCTGGATCTGATCTGTACTGAATTTTGTCGTGCTAAATTATCTGCCTTGTTGAAGGAATTCAATCTGCACTCGTTATAATTCACCTCTTAATGAATCTTTTTGGCTTTGCTTATAAGTGATCGAATTTTGGATTAGTTTCTGAAATGATTTTAACACTCAATTTATACAAGTCTTGCCACTTAAGAGAGACGGCTCTACTCCAGGATCGACCTCTGCATTAGATTGGTGGCTGGTGTAACAACCAATTTTCCTAACCCTTAGATTATATATATATATATATAAACAATCAAATAAGCTATCTACATATTCACATCCATGAAATTAACAGTTATAACACACGAACTGACTCTACTGAAATGTCTTAACTAACAAATGGAGATTTACATCCTTTATTTAATTACAATAAAGATTAAATTGTACGAAAGAGAGATCATTTAGTAACTGTTACATTTAAGTATCACTTAATATAACTGAAAACAGTGAACGTAACTGCATACATATATATATTATAAATACATATCTAACTGAACTTAAAATGAAACATGAAAGAAAATGCAAATACCCATTAATTCATATTAGGCTAAGAATGCAGACCCGTTTTGTCTCGTTAAGTCTTAGCATTGGTGGAAAGGAGAAGCATTGTTAGAGGCTTAGCCACCTAACCACAGACCTAGTGTATCCCCCTCTCAACTGAGAATGGCCCTACCTTGCACGGGATAAGGCATGGGAGCACCATTTCGTCCTACCACCTGAGCATCTTGGTGTTAGTGTGTCAACTACATAGCCGGCTAGGCCGTGGAATCCCTCCTAACAACCTATCCATCTGACTGGTAGTTATCCTGACCTCTAGTGATCACACCAGCATCGTTTGCCACTACACCTACCCTAGCCAGGGATTTTACATGGACAGCGTGTGCCCAATCACCCACCGCTCAACTTGACAAACAAGACATTACTCAAACTGCCCACCACGAGCTGACAAGGTGTATAGTTTAAGATTTATTTTACTTTTCTCTTGTTTAATTTTATTGTTGATACCCTCCCCTATTTTACAGGTTGTTCCCACAACCATAGTTCATGGATTACACCCTTCATCTCAGCCTTGCTCGACTGTCCTTGATGATCATTGGTGTGATTTATCCATTCTTTGTGGTACTTGCAGTTTATTTATTGAGGAATAAGTTCCTTATCCTTTAAAGCGATTCTACATGTGAATGTAAGAGCAGTTCATAGTTTTTAAGTGAATTCAATGTTATACTGCTGGAAGGTACAACTCCTGGTCTTAGATACATGTGAATTTAAATGTCTCTGTACGAGAGCATACAGATTCATCTCTTAATTCCAGTACTTAGAACTCATTTGATTTTGTTGCTATGTTAAACTAAAGCTTACAGCAAGCTACGACTCAATGCAAGGCCGACCGGATTATGAAATCAAAATACTTAATCATAATTTTCTACCATCAACTAACAAAGGCTTTCTAGAAAGTATACAAATAAACCATATTGACATTTGCAGGGCTCGTATTCTTGGAGCAAAAATAGACAAAGACAATATTCAATATGAATATCATGAGCATTCCAAAGTACAACCTATCAGAATTGCGATGCAAAATAATGCTTATTCTGAGGCTCCAAGCTGCGAGTTCCAATGTCGGGAATCCCTGTTTACTGTACTGGGGTAAATGAATCAATGCATACAGACAATAGATAAGAACAACAAAACTCCTTGTATTATTCGCATATGCCAAAGACACAGACAATAGACAAGAACAACAGCACTCCTTTTATTATTCGCATATATGTCAAAGAGATTACATAATGCTTTCCATCATGATTACAATGATCCTGGAGGGTGTATATATACTTCCCGAAGAACCTTCTTGAAGGGGCATTTAGCGACGACATACACCCTGTCGGCTACACAATGTTTACCGATGACAATCCCTAGCCACTGCCACTAGAGTGGATGAAATTGTTCTGATATGAATTATAGAAAAAACAAGGAGTGCAGAATGCAAGTGCAATTTGGTAGCAAGCCCCTAAGTAGCTGTGATATTTCATCTTATAGAGCAGCGCTCCATTACAAGGGAGTGAGTTCAATCAAGAAAGGGTTACGTGCATGGAGGAAATGCAAGGTGGCGCATGAGTTACAATTCTTGATGTATCTCTGAAAATGCAAGGAGTCAAAATATACAAGAAATTTTAGAGGCCAAATTATTAAAGAGTTAAGAGGCCTTTAGTCTCTAGAGATAATTTAATTTCTTGGCCATTTCCCAAACTCCCACCGCTATCATAGTTAACATTCATAATGTTTAAGTGTAGTTGTACATAATGCTATACATACATACATATATATCTAAGTTACCAGATTCTCTCCAGTAACCCTCAAAGTTTGGTTCAATTCTGTGCAAAGTCTGGTCCTTGTCAAGTTCTCCCTAAATTTGTCTACAAAGCCACATATTTGCTGCAAATTCTATCAGAGGAACCCAGGCAGAATTTGGATCGAATTTTGAAGAATTTTCTGCCCAACAGCTAAACCCAGGCCCAATTTGGTATCAAAACAATTTTTTGAACTTTTTTAATGTGCTTTTTTTGGCCTAATTTGATCTATTTGATCCTCCCAACCCTAAAAGTGACCACTAAAAAGGCCAAAAAAGATGTTTATATGTCATTTATGCATTTGTGAATGAAAATGAAAACTTTCTTATAGAGGAAATCCAAATTGACAATAGGTGAAATCCATATTGACAATTATAGAGGAATTTCTTTTAAAAATAAATGATATCTTTGAATCCAAGGCTTAAAATTTGAGTCTTAACTTTTGATCTAGCCTGGTTAGAAATCCTTTAACCAATAAAACATAAAAATTCAGAAAACTGCACTTATCTTTTGATAATTCCTTTCATTCTCATATTGTCCCCTTGATATGAAAATATGTCCCATGCATGTCAGGAAGCAAGTGTATCATGTTATATGTATGGCTAAATGATGCAATTAATATCCTATTAAATTGAGACAAAGATATGGTGGTGTATTTTGCTATTTTGGTTTACTATTAGTAGAGTTTTGTATGGACTTATTTGTTGTTGCATATACACACACACATGCACATTTAAAAAAAAAAATGTTTTTGTACGGATGAACCCAACCCCCAAAAAATTGGATGAATTTCGAACCCAAATCTTGAACTCGTATCCATACTGGAATTTGAACTGACAACTTATAGCATCACCTAGATCCAATGAGTGCTAACTGTTCCATTTATTCTCATGAGAGAAGGATTCATGTTGAATCACTACTCATGAAACATGGGTCATGGAGTTTGACTCAAAATCACACAGTTAAATCCTGATATTCACATCACAATTTGACTAGCTGTGGAAATCATCTCGTACTTATCAACTTATATATATATATATATATATATATATAATGAAATTGAGCCCATGAGTATGTACAAACGTAAAATAAAAAGAATGTACACATGTACATGTCTTACTCCAAGATATCCGCATACATACATATGTATGTGTATTGTATTATGTACAATTATACATAGGTACCATGGATAATAACCATAATAAGGTGTAATTTGCCATCAATGAAGCAGACTTCCAAGTAATAAACGAAGGTAACAATTTGCTCTCTTTAATAGTTTTTGTGGAATATAAATATTTATGTGCAATTGATGACCCGGTTAGCTCATGGTGGACACTTTGGCATTGGCTTGTTTGTCTCAGCCTGTTTCCCTTGACCATGGTGGTTTAGACTCATACTTGTTAGCTCAGTGGTAGGTTGGTGCCCTCGTACCCTATTCCCTCTCTGCCAATGCTTCCCCCCCATTGCCACGCTTCTTGCAAAAATAATTTAATTTGGTGAAAGCATACTTCCACATCATTCAAATGAAAATTAGTTATCATAACCAATATCCATATTAACTAACCATTTTCCATTTCATGTAATAGCTTATAATTAACCAACATTTTCCATTCCACATAAAACATAACGAATAACCAGTATTCTTATTCATATGAACTCAAAATGAGTATCTAATTTAACCAACCATTTTCGAATTAGCTTGAAATATCAACGGCTAAGTAAATCTTCAAAATCCCGATAAATACTGCAATAAAATACTCAAGAAAACATCCATAATGAAAAGGAATAGCTATCATATAGTCTCAAATAGCATCATGTCATAATGTCTCAATTTGAATCACAACATAATAGTATCAATTTATAGTTCATGTGTTGTAAAAAGATGAGGAAATTTCTAGAAGTTTTCATCATAATCTTCCCAAGTAGCATTCTCCTTTACATATTGGCCCCACTGGACCTTGCATTGGGTGACATCTCGATACCGTAAGCATAGCTTACACACCTCGAGTATTTTGAGTGGTTCTATTTCCAACACCCCTGGATTGCGCACCTACAAGAGATTCCAATCAATAACATGCTCAACATTGGCTATATACTTCTTAAGATAAGATACATGAAACACATTATGCATTCGGGCAAGGCCTAGAGGTAAGGCAATTTTGTAGGCTATAGGATTCACAACTTCCAATAATTCAAAGGGTCCCACATATCTTGAGGCCAGCTTGGCATTTAAACCAAATTTGATAGCACTCTTCGGAGGGTTTTAATTTTAAGAGAACCTTTCCTCCAACCTCAAATTCTCTAGGAATTCTTTTAGCATTTGCACAACTCTTCTGCCGGTCATTTGCCTCCTTTAACCTCTGACAGATGTGGGCTACCTTTTCTTCCATTTCTAAAAGCATCTTCGGACCAAGAATGATTCAATCCGCAATCCTGTTCCAACTTACAGGAGTTCTACACTTGCATCCATACAGAGCCTCAAATGGTGCCATCTTAATAGTAGATTGGTATGAGTTACTGTAAGAAAATTCTACCAAGGGAAGATACCTCTCCCAGAGGTGTTGCTGATCCATTCAGTACACTCTTAGGAGATCTTCTAGTACTTGATTTACCCTTTTTGTCTGGTCGTTAGTTTCTAGGTGATAGGTTGAGCTAATGTTCAATTTGGTTCCCAAAGCAAGAAACAAGGTTTGCCAAAATCTAGATGTCATTCTAGCACCCCTATCTGATATAATCTTTTCTGGAACCCCATGAAGTCTGAAAATTTCCTTTACGAATTTATGGGCAATTTCTGGTGCCCCATCGATTAAATTTCTTAGAATGAAATGAGCTACCTTCATTAGTCGATCCACTACTACGAGAATAGTGTTATGCATCTTTCTAGTCATAGGTAATCCTTGTATAAAATCTATGGTAGTTATTTGCCATTTCCATTTTGAAACCTCATTTTGGTATAACCACCTTGTTGGATACTTATGCTCTTCTTTGACCTTTAGACATTTGAGACAACTTGCTACAAACTCACCAGTTTTTACTTGCTTCATGCCCTTCCAAAAGTATAATGGTTTCATATTGGCCAACATTTTAGTTACTCCAGGTTGTCTTAAGTAAGGAGTGGCATGGATCTCCCTCAAAATCATTCTGTGGATTTCAGAATCCTTAGGTATATACATTCTTCCTTTATACCTTAAGAGTCCATTTGTCTCAGTTGGTAACCTTCGTATCTGATATCATAAGGATCTCTTTGGAGGGCTCGGCGAACTTGCTTATAGAAACATCTCTGGGTAGACACTGAAGCAGTTGCTCCTTAAGTCTGGTATTTATTGTTATTATGGCTGAGATATGTCTTCGCCTACTCAAGGCGTCAGCTACTCGGTTTTCCTTCCCTTTGGTATAGCTGATCTCAAAATCATAGTCTGCCAAGAATTCCAACGACCTTCTTTGATAAGCATTAAGATTGGGTTGTGTGAATATGTACTTCAATCCGTGATGGTTTGGTATGAGTTCAAATGGTTTCCCTATTACATAGTGTCTTCACATTTGAAGAGCGTGAATGATGACTGCCAATTCTAAATCATGGGGTGCATAATAATGCTCATAGCTCTTTAACTTCCTGGACTCATATGCAATAACTTGGTCCTCTTGCATCAGGATGCCCACCAATCCTTCTCTTGATGCATTGGTAATAACCATGAAGTGACCCTTTGGATCTGGCACCCTGAGTATCAACACAATAATTAACTTTCCTTCAAATATTCAAATGCTGATTGACACTTTTTTGACCAAACAAACTTCTTCCCCTTTCGTTGCAAGGTAATTATGGGGTGTGCTATTTGGGAGAAATTTCTAATGAATTTCTTGTAGAACCCGGCTAAACCCATGAAGCTTTTGACTTCTGACACATTTCTTGGTATCGGCCATTCCTTGATTGCCCTAATCTTGACAGGATCCACTACAATTCCTTTTGCTGATATAATATGTCCTAAATACTGAATCTCCTTTTCATAGATAGAGCATTTAGATAATTTGTTGTACAACTTATGCTCATGCAACCTTTGTAGAACTATTTCTAGATTTTTTTGTTGCTCCTCATTCCGAGAATAGATGAGGATATTATCAATAAATATCAACACAAATTTGTCTAGACAATCCTGGAATACACTATTCATAAGATTCATAAAGATTGCAGGGGCATTGGTCAACCCGAAGGGAAGAACTGTGAATTCATAGTGTCCATAATGGGTTCTAAAGGCATTTTTTTGGATTTCTTCCTCCTTGATCCTGAGTTGGTGATAACTTGATCTAAGATCAATTTTTGAAAATACCAATGCTACTCTCATCCGGTCAAATAAGTCATCAATTTGGGGAAGTGGGTATTTGTTTTTGATGGTGACCTTGTTGAGAATCCTATAATCTATGTACAACCTCATGGTTCCATCCTTTTTCTTAACAAATAATACTGGGGCTCGCCAAGGAGAGCCGCTAGGGTAGATGAGCTTCTTGTAACTATACTTACAACTCCATCAGTTCTATGGTTGTCATTCTGTATGGTGCTCGGGATATGGGCTTTGCTCTAGGTATCAAATCTATGGTAAAATCAAATATACTAGAAGGTAGTAGGCTATGCAGTTCTTCAAAAACACATCTTGGTAGTTTCTAAGATAGGGGTACCTTTCTGCAAAGGATTCCTTCATTCCTTCCCTAATCTCCCTGTCCTCTAGAATGAAATCATCTTGATACACTTTTTCCAGAGTCTCATTTAGATCTTCTATTTTATTGTGAAATCTATTTTATTGCATAGATTTCACACCCTTTTCTTCTACACCTCTTAAGTTGCATGGTTGATATTTGATGCGGTTTCACTTCATGTAGTATTCCTAAATGTTCATAGGATTCACTTGGTCATCTAGGTATTCTACTGTTTTTGCAAGACAATCCACTTTCGCCTTATGTTCATTAAGGCAATTAATCCCCATGATGATATCATAGGACCTCAAAGGTGCTACATATAGGTTAACCTTAGGAGAGAAGTTTGGAAACTCTACTTGAGCCTCAAACAAACATTGTTCTACTTGAGCCTTTGACTGGTTGCATACTCAATATTCCAAGGGTTTCCTGTAAATCCAGTTCTTTTTGGAAACCTACTTAACAATTTTGGAGATATAAAACGCTCAATAGCTCCAATATCGATTAATATTAAAATGGGGTTTCCATATATCTTACCCAAGGTTTCTATGAGGCCCATATCTTCTCTGCCTGATGGTTGTTCAGTGCTGCATGAATTCTTTGCTAGAAGATAGTTTGTTGAGGTGGTAAGGGAGGATGTGTTTGCTGGTTTGATGTGCCTTTACTAGGACACTAATTGACATAGTGGTCTCCACCACAAACAAAACAACCTTTAGCTGGTCCCTTCTTTTTATTCCCCTTGTTGCCATTGACACTGCTGCAATTTCCCTTGAAATCTTTACTATTATTCCCCTTGGAGTTGGGTTTGCTGACCTTAAAGTTCTTTTTGTGAACCCTTGGTTTGGAACTAGATGCACTCTAGTTGGCCTTCCTCTTATCATCATGGATGGAGTCATCCTTCTTTACCTTTTGTTCTTGTTGGATGACCTTTTTGAGGTCCTCCTCCATGGTTCGGGGTGCTAGCACATCTATGGCTCCCTCAATCCTGTTATTCATCCCCATGATAATTTTTTTGACCTTGAAATTCCCATCTTGTTGATAGGCGGCAACATAATTCAGAAGTCGAGTGAATCTCTCCCAGTATCCGTTCATTATTAGGTCCCCATGTTTGAGATTTTGAAAGTCTAATACATTCTGATCATAGAAGGATTGGGGCAGCCATCGGTTCTTAAAGATAGACACAAGCCTATCCCAAGTAATGTCGGTGGTCTTAATATTTAATTCTATTTTACTGTTTTCCCACCAGGTAGCAACTTCCCTAGTAAGCTAGTAGATTCCCCAAACAACTTTTGAGATTTGGAGAAGCTCCTAATGTCAAAATACTTCATTTCAGTCAACCATGCCTCAGTGGCATCCCCGAACTCAAATTTTGAAAACTTAGGGGGCTTGATCTTCTTAATGTCGGTAGACAACTCATTGGCTATCTTCTTTTTCTTTTGGATTTCCAATTGTGTTGGTGAGGACTTGTTTTCTTGTCCACTATGGGTAGATGGTTCTGACTTGGCTCTAGGCTGAGGTAAGGACTGGATATCTTCATGCCCTTGCCCAAGTTGGGTTATTACGTCATTCATCCTTTTGTCCATTTTCTACATTTTGGTTTGGGTGTCAAGTAAAACTTGGACTAGTTGGTCCATAGAGCCTCGAGAGTTAACCTCCCTGGATATCTCATTTTGCAAATGGTGGTCGTTGTTTTCACTGTTTTCCATTGCGTTTGCTTATGTTCTTGACATATAGTTGGTTCATCCATTAGTTCCACACACACACACATATATGTTTACCATTTGAAAGAAAGAAGAAAAGATAATAACTAATTGGTAAGAATTGACAAGAATGAGCGAGTACACAATTTCATTAGTTCTCATTAATCTCAAATAAATAAGGCAATGAGTTTCTGTTGCAACTACAACTACATTTATTTACAAAATTTTACCTATTGTTGTAAGTACAATTTTTTTCTAACATAGCTCTTTAAGGAAGTCAGACACCCCCTCCCTGGGTATCTTGTCCGTTTCCTTCCTTGGGCTTATTCTTCTCGAATGATACATCATAATTGGATTAGTTTATCCCAAATTCTAGATTTGAATGAACTTGTTTCTCATAATTGTGTTCTCGAAAGGAGTCCACCTGACTCTTTCCTTCTTGATCCGGTTTAAGGCATGGGCTAATGTTTCATCATCTCTGGGTGTAGAACAGTATGAGTAGTCAAATTTGGGCATATTCTTGATCAAAAAGATATGAACAGGGTGTTAGGGTTTCTTCCAAGGTGTCATTCGGGTTCTCATCCTGTTCCCATTTGAACATACATTTTTCTTTGAAATCAATGGTAGGCCCAAGGTTTAGTGTCGAACCCAGAGCTCTGATACCATATGTAACAATCAATTTTCCCAACCCTTAGATTCTATATATATTAACAATCAAATAAGCTATCTACATATTCACATTCATGGAAATAGCAGTTATAATAGATTAATTGATTCTTGTGAAATGCCTTTACTAACAAATGGAGATTTACTTTATTTATTTAGTTACAATAAAGATTAAATTGTACAAAAGAGAGATCATTAACTAAATGTTACATTTAAATATCACTTCATATAACCAAAAAGAGTAAATGTAATTGCATACATATATAAATACATATCTAACTAAACTAGAAATGAAAATGGAAGAAAATACAAATACCCGTTAATTCATATTAGGCTAAGAATGCAGACTCATTTTGTCTTGTGCAAGACTTGGCATTGGTGGAGAGGAGAAGCACTATCAGAGGCTTAACCACCCAACCACAAACTTAGTGTATCCCCCTCTCACTCTCAATTGAGAATGGCCATACCTTGCATGGGATAATGCACGAGAGCACCATCTCGTCTTGCCACTTGAGCATCCTGGTGTTAGAGTGTCAACTACATAGCCAGCTAGGCCGTGGAATCCCTTCCAACAGCCTATCCATCTGATTGGTAGTTATTCTGACTTCTAGTGATCGCAAAAACATCATTTGCCACTGCACCTACCCTAGCTAGGGACTTTACATGGACATTGTGTGCCCAATCACCCACTGCTCGACTCGACAAACAAGACATTACTCAAACTACCCACCACGAGCTGACAAGGTCTATAGTTTTAAACTTTATTTTACTTTTCTTTTGTTAATTTTATTATTGATACCCTTTCGTATATTGCAGGGCGTTCCCACAACCATGGCTCATGGATTACACCCTTCATCTCAGCCTTGCTCGGCTATCCTTGATGATCATTTGTGTGATTTATCCATTCTTTGTGGTACTTGCAGGTTATTTATTGAGGAATAAGTCCCTTGCCCTTTAAAGGGATTCTACATGTGAATGTAAGAGCAGTTCATAGTTTTCAAGAGAATTCAATGTTATACTGCTGAAAGGTACGACTCCTAGTCTTAGAGACATGTGAATTTAAATGTCTCTGTACGAGGGCATAAAGATTCATCTGTTAATTCCAGTACGTAGAACTCAATTTTTTTCTATGTTAAACTAAAGCTTACAGCAAGCTATGGCTCAATGCAAGTTCGACTGGTTTATGAAATCAAAATACTTAATCATAATATTCTACCATCGACTGATAGAGGCTTTCAAGAAAGTATACATATAAACCATATTAACATTTGCAGGCCTTGTATTCTTGAAACAAAAATAGACAAAGATAATATTTGATATGGATATTATGAGCATTTCAAAGTACAATCTGACAGAATTGCGATGCAAAATAATGCTTATTCTAAGGCTCCAAGCTGCGAGTTTGAATATCGGGAATCCCTAGCCGCTGCCGCTAGAATGAATGAAATTGTTTTGATATGAATTATAGCAAAAACAAGGAGTGCGGAATGCGAATGCGATTTGGTAGCAAGCCCTTGAGTGGCTGCGATATGTCATCTTATAGAGCAGCGCTCGGTTACAAGGGAAGTATGTCTGATCAAGAAAGAGTTATGTACATGGAGGAAATGCAAGGTGGCACATGAGTTACAATTCTTGATATATTTTTGAAAATGCAAGTAGTCAAAATATTCAAGAAATCTTAGAGGCTGAATTATTAGAGAGTCAAAGAGTCTGCTAGTCTCGAGAGATAATTTAATTTCTTGGTCATTTCCCAAACACCCACTGCTCTTATAGATAACATTCATAATGTTTTAGTGTAGTTGTACACACACACACACACACACACACACACACATAATGAAATTGAGCCCACATGTATGTATAGGTGCAAAATAAAAAGAATGTATGCATGTACACATGTGTTACTCCAAGATATCTGCGTATATACATATGTATGTGTATTGTATTATGTACAATTATACCTAGGTTCGATGGATACTATCTAAAATAAGGTGTGATTTGCCGTCTAATGAAGCAAACTTCCAAGTGATGAACAAAGGTAACAATTTTCTCTCTTTAGTAGTTTTTGTCGAATATAAATATGTATGCACAATTAATAACCCAGTTAGCTCATGGTGAACAATTTGGCATTGTCTTGTTTGTCCCAGCCTATTTTCCTATGGCCATGGTGGTTTAGACTCATACTTGTTAGCTCAGTGGTAGGTTGGTGCCCTCGTACCCTATTCTTTCTCCGCCAATGCTTCTCCCCCATCGCGACGCTTCCTGCAAAAAGATTTTAACTTGGTGAAAGCCCACATCCACATCATTCAAATGAAAATTAGTTATCATAACTAATAACCATATTAACTAACCATTTTCCATTTCATGTATAGCTTATAATTAACCAACATTTTCTATTCCACATGGAACATAACGAATGACCAATATTCCCATCCATATGAACTCAAAATGAGAAACTAATTTAACCAACCATTTTTCGATTAGCATGAAATATCAACGGCTAAGTAAATTTTCAAAATCAAGAAAATGCGCATGTAACAGCTGGCTTAAATTAATTGTGAACCCTCATATTGAATCTGTGGCCCCTTGTTTAAGTACAATTGCAGCCCCGTTATAATTAATTTGTGGCTTCGTATTCAACTGAATTCCTCATTATCATATAATTCCCCATGCAATTGGATCAAACCTCCTATCATTGGCCAATTAAACCCATCAAATTTCAAACTTTTTGGTTAAGTTTGAGGCTCTTGAGGGTAGGTTAGGGCCATAAGTTTAAATGCACAGCCCTAGAAGCTTTTAATGAGCTCACTCATTAATTAAAATGACCATAAATGTTTGCATCCAGGGCCATGCATTCAGATTTAAGGTGACACGTTTGGTTTATAGGCCCAAGTCATCAAATTTAAGGCCACACGCCCAGATTTGAGGCCAGGGTTTTGAATTTTAGGTATGCACGCTTTGAATTGGGTCCCTACCCTTTGGATCGTGTGGCCATACATTGTGATTTAAGAATCCACACCTTGATTTATGAGGACACATGCTAAGAACAAGAGCCACACGTTTGGAATTTAAGGGCTTGATTTAAGTCTATCTTATGAGATTTTGAGTCCATACGTTTAAGGATTAAGGCCAAATTCATCGAATTTGAGCCCACACATTAGAGGTTTAGTGAGCCATAGTTATTAAATTTATGCCTACACGTTTGGTGATGAGGCCATGGGCTGGAAATGAAGCCATTCTTTGCACATTAAGACCCCATACTCATAAAAAATAAGGTCACGCGTCTTAAGGGCCTTACAATCAGATTTGGGACCATGTGCTGGAGTTAAAGGCTGCAGATTTGATATTGAAGGCCTATAAATTTGAAATGGTTGACACATTTGCTAAATATAAGCCCACACGTTTGACTTATGGGCTCATGCATTTGGACAAGGGAGCTATCTATTAAATCCAAGGCCACACATTACACATTAAGGCCTATTCCACTTGGGTTTAGAGCCAGGCATATTTGAATTGCAGTCCAGAAATTAGAGTCTTAGGGCCATTCTTAGGGCCATATGCTAGGAACAACGGTCTAAGCAATTAGATATGAGGCCGCAAGTTTTGAGGCTAGAGGCCTTGGAAATAAAGGTCCATACCAAGGGGTTTTAGGCCCACGTGCTGGAGATATGGGGCTGCAAGCTGGAAGCTAAGCCCATACTTATCAAAATAAAGCTATATGTTTGCCTTTGAATTTATCCTATGCATTTGGGATTGGAACTACACGTTTGAGACTCATAGTGATTAAATCCAAGGCTATACATTTGAGATTAAGGCCCTGTTGATTGAGTTTGAGGCCGTAAGTTTGGCATTAGAGGCTGCTTTATAGAACTTAAACTCAGATTTAGGGCCAGGCATTTGATTTTAGAGCCACACGCTAGGATTAAGGCCTGATCTAGGTCCTACACACTGGTTTTAAGGCCTGATTTATATCAGTATTCAATTTAAGACCATATCTTTCATTTTATCGGTCCTTATGCTTAGAGTTTTGAGCCATGATTGCCCCCTTCCTATCCATATGTTTTGATTTTAAGGCCAGGCCATTGATTGTGGGTCTACACATCTCATTGTAAGGCTGTGTTTATCTCATACGTTTAAGAATATAGGCTCGATTTGGGACTCATCTCATCGATCGAATTCAAGGAGCAGATTTAGGGCCTACATATGACGGAAGTAATTGGACTTGCTTGTTATTAACAGAGATGGACAGGTCTATATATGCAAAAGAATGGAACGATGTTTCCTTAGGAAACGATCTTAAAGAATAGAAACTTTCTATTCTAGTTTAAGAGAAAACTAATAGTTATCTATAGCTAACTAAATATTAGAAACATTCTAATATTTATAATAGATTACAAATAGATTACTATTAACTGATAGTAGACGTTCATCTATTATCGTAATACCCTCCCTTAATGGTTAATCTATCCACAACACCAAGCTATCTTTTAAATTTGACAAACTTATCAAGACCAAGAGGCTTGGTAAGAATGTCTATAGTTTGATCTGTGGTAGGAACATACTACAAGTCTATTGTCCCGTCTTCAACCAGTTGTCGTATGTAGTCATAGTGAATATCCACATGCTTGATTCGTTCATGGAAGATTGGATTTCGTGCTAACTTGATAATGCTTTTGTTATGAACAAATAGAGTAGTTGGTCTCACTGGTGACATCTACATATCCCCAAGCATCTAGTGTGGCGAAGCCAAACAACTTCACATCTTGCCCTCTGTATTTGGCCTCTGTTGAGGAGAGAGACACTGCTAGCTGCTTCTTATTGGTCTATGTGACGACACCAGATCCCAAACTGAACACATATCCAAAAGTTGAATTTTTATTGTCAACAGAGCCTGCCCAATCTGAATCTATGAACCCACTGAGTCTAGGATTAGAATTGCGAGAGTAAAGAAGTCCATAAGCTGAAGTGCCCTTCACATAATGAAGCACACGCTTTGCTGCCATCCAATGATCAACCTTGGGAGCTGTCATAAAGTGTGAGATATAGCTGATAGCTGATGTCATGCCTAGTAGCAGAGAGGTAGATGAGGTTGCCTACTAGTTGCCTGTATGTAGTATCATCAGTGGGAGGAGAATTAGACTTGGCTGATAACTTGAGACCTTTCTCCATGGAATTTGTCTAACAAAGCCTTGACATATTTGGACCGAGAGATGAATATACCAGAAGACCCTTGCCAAACCTCAACACCTAGGCAATAATGCATGAGCCCAAGGTCAATCATATTAAAAGAATGGCATAAATTCTGTTTGATTCCTTGAATCAAAGATGCCGAACTGCTAGTGATGATCAAATCATCCACATAAATAACCAAAGGATGATGTCATTGTAAGTAGTCTTGATGTATAAATTTGAGTATGAATAACTCCTTTTGAAGCCTTGATCATTGAGGTACTTATCAATTCTTATGTACCATGCCCTAGGGCATGCTTCAAGCCATAGAGAGTTTTCACCAATCAGAGAACTTGATAGTCTTTACTAGCAACCTTGAAACCAGGAGGCTGCATCATGTAGACCTCTTCGTGGAGATCACCATTCAGGAAAGCACTCTTAACGTCCATCTGATGGACCTTCTAGCCAAACTCTCCTACCATGGCTAGGACTAATTTGATTGTGCTCATCTTTGCAGTAGGAGCAAAGGTCTCCTCATGATCAATGCCCTGACATTGAGAAAAGTCCTTCGCAACTAAATGAGCTTTGTACTTATCCAAAGTACCATCAGATTTTTATTTGATTTTGTAAACCCATTTGTAGCCAATGGGTTTCTTCCCTGGTGGAAGATCAAAAAGGACTCAGGCGTTATTCTTCAATAGGCTTTGATGTTCAGATGTCATGGCCTGTTCCTACTCTGGAATTCCTTTAGCCTCGGAATATGTTTGAAGTTCAAACACATTGTGAATGTTGGCCATGAGAGCAAAGTTAACAGAATCAGTAGGTTTGCTCTTTTTCCGAGTAGTTCTCCCATCAATGAGCTCATCATCACGAAGATCAACAAGTGTCTTAGCCCACCACTTAGGCTGGAGAGGAGAATGCCCAACATTAGTATCAGGAGATGCTCTATGATCAGGTTCCTCATCTAAAAAATCTGGATCAAACTCAAGTGAAGCATCTACAAATCGAGGTGATCCTGCAGGAGAAGTTGGAGGTGTCTGTACAGGGATCACTAGTATAACTGGAGCTGTAGGAGCTATTGGAGCCCTCCCATTAGGTGGACCTAATGGAAGCCTAACTCCCAAATCACGAGCCTTCATAGGCTGGTCTGCTAGATCAAGAACATGAGAAATAGGCATGAATGGGCCTCGTTGCTCATCAAAGACTACATCACAATTGTATAGGAGATGAGATGTCCTAGTGTCAATCAAGCGGTAGGCTTTGTGAAGACTACTGTATTTAGCAAGCATAAGTTTCTGACTCTTGGCATCCAACTTGGTGTGTGATGCATCGGTGATCTAAACAAAAGCACGGGAGCCAAAAACCTTCAGGTGACTGATTTTGGGCTTGTGACCTGACTAGGCCTCTTCTAGAGTTTTACCTTTGACCGCCACGGTGGGTGACTAGTTCAAAAGATAAACTGCAATGTTAACTGCTTTTTCCCAAAACTTCTTCGGAACATATCTGTGTTCGAACATGGATCCAACCATCTTGGTGATTGTTCAGTTCCGACGTTTAACTACACTGTTCTATTGTGGTGTGTGGGGTTTGGTTAATCGGCATTTGATGCCATGAGTATCCAAGAAGCTAGAGAATTCATTACAACACAATTCGCTCCCATTGTCTGATCTAAGAGTAATAATAGATTTCCCAAACTCTTTTTCAACTAGAGGGTTAAACTTCTGAAATACAGGAAATGCATCTGATTTCTTTTTAAGAAAATACACCCACATTTTTCTATTGAAGTCATCAACAAACAACAAAAAATACCTAAACCCAAGAATAGAAGGAGTGGCCATAGGGTCGTAGATATTGGCATGAACAAGCTGAAGTACCTAAGAAGTTTGCCATGAATCGCCACTAGTAAAAGGTGTGCGATGTTGCTTCCTAGCTTGGCATGCATCACAAATTCCCAGTTGCTAAGTTTGAACCTCTGGCAAACCGAGGACAAGCTCTTCCCAAGCAAGCTGAGAGAGATAATGCACATTTAAGTGCCCATAACGCTGATGCCAAAGTGTGCTAATAGAAGACTGCCGAGTAGTCATTGCTAAGTCCCAAGAATCACTAGAATCAGTAAGTCAGAAAAGACCATGACCCTCAAGACCCATTGTAACAATTGGCTGAGTCGCCCTATCAATGATGGTACATAGATGTGAACTGAAGGTGACATCCAAGTGTGGAGAATGTCACAGTAATTGACTAATTGAGAGTAGGTTTAGTTCCATCCTTGGAAAATAGTACACATTGAGGAAAGTGAGATTCCTCCTAGTAGATTGAATTTGAATGTTGCCTTAATCGACAATGGTGTACTCTTCTCCGCCACCAAAAATAGCAGAATATGAGTAAGGTTGGTAGTTAGTAAACTAGTCTCTATAGTGGGTGAAATGACGAGAGGCACCTAAATCAATGTACTGGGTAGACGACTACACATGATCTGTAGGTCTTTTAGCCATTAAGGCGTAAAAGGCAGATTCTGTCTGCTCAGTGTGCTCTGCATTGTTCGCTTTGGGCTACGAACCTGATTGCTTAGATTGGGCAGCTAAGCATTTTTGACATTCAACCTTCATGTGACCAAACTTGTGGCAGTAGTTGCATTGAATGTTCTTTCGGAAGTCGTTTGGAGTTGGAGCAGAAGACTTCTGCTGAAAGTTGCCTTTATCCTTTTGAGTGGATTTGGCAACAAAGGCTTGCTCTGTGGAGTTGGAGATGGAAGTGTTGTTTCCACCAATCTTGTTGAAGCAGAAGTGTGCAAAGGTTCATGAACTTTAGATCAACACTAGAAGACGTGATGTTGAGTCTCAATAGAATGCTCTTAAGACTTGGGTAAACTCGGAAGAGTGATAACCACAATGTCCTCTTCCTCCATCTTGCGACCAATGGCAAGCAACTGATCATGAATTTCCTAAATCCTATTTAGGCGAGTCTTGAGCGAGTTTCGCTCATCCATGATAATACAAAACAGAGTGTTCTTTAAGAAGAAAGCTCTATTTTTGTTAGAAGTCTCATGAAGACCTTTGAGATGTGCCCATATCTCGGCAGCTGTCTTGCCGGATAGAATCTGAGAGAGCTGATTATTTGCCATAGATAATTTGAGAAGCATCACTGCCTCTCATTTATTCAGATCTCACGAATTCTGATTAGTGCTAGGGGCAATTGGATGCTTTGTAACACCCAGAGCAATTTGATTGGTATTCTCATATTCAAAAATTGCTATTTTCCGCTGCTTCCAAATGTCATAATTTTGACCATTGAATTTTGAGTTTCGCTTGAGAAAAATATTTGTCAAAGATGCCATAACACGATTTCCAATGAAAAACGTATTTGTGAAGGCATGTGTTTCGAGGCAAAAAAACAGAAGACCCAAAAAAATTGAAGGGTGACCCAGAAGAGAGCTCAAAAAACCCAAAAAGAATATGTTGTCGATTTCAGGATCCGTTGGCTCAAAAATCAAGGCACAAAAAATGAGGCACCCAAAAAATTCAGACGACAACCCAGTTGAGCTCTTGGAAAACCCATCTAGAATATGTGATCTTAAAATTTTTTTGAACCCAAAAATTAGGGTTTTCAAACAAAACCCTAGGCGATAGCAATGCAGGCAAAGCAACCTAGAAAAAATGGTGATTTGATAGAGAAAATGCCTGATTTTCCACAAGGACAGGTGTGGCTTGCTGAGATGTCACAGGAGTTTGCATAGACGTCAAGGAAATAACACCAAAAAAATGTTAAAGAAATCGCACAGAAAATCATGGGTTGCAAGCTAAAAATCGCAATTTTTCTAGACGTGATTTGTAGAGCAAATCGCGAGCAAACTTTGAAGTATCAGATTCCTAGACGTCGTAGATAGATGAAGTTGTGATTTTTGCAAAGGGGACACGATTTTTAGCAGGAGAAAAATGACCATATAAAAAAAGACCTTCATTTTTGTTTGTATGGACGCTATTTGCAGACTCGTTTTGTAGATCTTCAACTCCTAGCAAAAAAAAAAAAAGAAGGTTCTTTTTTAGATGAATTTCTCAAAAAATGGAAACCCTACACGGATTGTAGAGAAACCTCATAAATAATTTTGAAAAATTAAGGCAGATAACTTTGAAGGAAATTCTAAATTTTTCGATTTTTTTTGAAGTATTGGCTCTGATACCATATTATTGAAGTAAATGGTAAAATACTTGCTTGTTATTAATAGAGACTGAGAGGTCTATATATAGTATATACAAAAGAATGGAATGATGTTTCCTTAGGAAACGATCATAAAGAATAGAAACTTTCTTTTCTAGCTCAGAGAAAACTAACAGTTATCTATAACTAACTAAATATTAGAAACATTCTAATATTTACAATAGATTACAAATAGATTACCATTAACTAATAATAGATGTTTATCTATTATCGTGATACTACGTTATTGTATTAAGGCCTACATGTTTCATGTTTATGCCCTATGCTTGGATTTGATGCTGTTAGAACTTTAGGAAGAGGCCTTGTGATTGGTTGTATATTTGCATGCCTCCCCCCCACATTATTTCTCATTTCATCAAACCAAAGTCTCCTTCTTAGATCAACCTCATTAGTCCATTATCTAATTTATTTCATTGCCACTTAAGGAAGTGGATTCTATCATTTTATCTATCAAGTGGCTACTTAGGTAAGTGAATTCCACCTTTTTATCTGTCAAGTTGCCACTTAAGGAAGTGGATTCCACCCTTTTTTTTGTCACGTTGCCACTTAAGGAAGCGGATTCCACATCTTGGTGTGTCAAGTTGCCACTTAAGGAAGTGGATTCCACCTTTTATCTGCCAAGTTGCCACTTAAGGAAGTGGATCCCACCTTTTTATTCGACAAACTTAAAGAAGTAACATGTTGGCCTTATTTCCCCCTTATGGTAGTTTAACTTAGACAATTTCACAAGGTCAAATTATACACTGGCTTCAATATTTGAAGGTTGCCACCTAAGGAAGTGGATTCCAGTTCTTTATTTGGCAGGTTGCCACTTAAGGTGGTGGATTCCACCTTATCTGGCATGGTGGAACAACCTTTCTATCTAAACCAAGTGATTTGAAACACAGCCATGCCATCTTTTCAACACCTTTGACTAGCTCAACTCAACACTTGATTCGTATCCCTAGCTCTCATACTTGGCCAATTTTTTGTCCTACAATTTTTTATTGCTTGATTTTGAGATACTCGCAAAATTTCTAATTGCCACCGCCAATTTACCCACCTATCTAAGAACAAAATGGGGATCCCCATTTGCAATTTTTGCAATGGGGCGATGGTGTGAAAACCTCATAAGTCCTTCAAAAAAATTCCCAAGTCTTTAAAAAAAACTCCAGAGTCCAATCCACTGACTTTTCTGGACAGTTGGCTCGCTCATGGACTTGGAATCCGTCCAAGGTTGCGACAAGTCCCTAGGATTATGTACAATAGCATTACACATTTGAGTCAATTCTAATCTCATTCTTGTTATTTACTATACCTTATAATTCTACTGATTTATTAAATTGCAATCAACAAAGCTGGTGAGGCACCTTTCGTCCCGATCAGCAATAGGAATGAGTTAAATGCTGTCATGACTGTCAGGTTAACCAGGAGAGAGAAGTATGGAGTTCATTTCCATAAAGAACACTTGATGTTACATCACATGATGAATTGTGCTGATGTGATTGAATCATATTTTGTTTTTCTTTTCTCTTCTCTAAGATTCTGAACCAAGCATTTTGAATAGTCAATTATTGGCTTCCCTTTCTAGTGTAAGCCTGATTGCTTATTGAGCTATTTTAGTCTAAATATATACTTGTTGTCTTTTTCCACATATGATTTGGATGGGTAATCCCTTTTCATTGAATCAGAAAATATTTCTACTCTCATCATCTGTTTCAAAATGTCACTGATGAATTATTTGATATTTCCTGCCAGTGATTACAGCTACATTTGACATTTGTTCTCTAAGCTTATGGAAAACAGTAGAAAACTTATTGTTACTCATGACAGGTACCAGATGTTGAAGACTGCTTTGAAGACAAGTGTCAACTTACCAAAACTACTTTTGGCCGACGCTTTTCAAATAAGGTAGGCAACTCTTGCTTTTTTGGGTATCATCATTAGCAGACTCTGTGAACAATGGGTTATGGTCCTCTGGTTGTATAAATCTTAAGTTTAAAATGTTCAACATCTCTGATTTTGATACAGGGTTTGAACATGTATATGTCCTTTTTATTTGAGACCATTGCTGCCCTTTCACCCTCTGCTGGATTCAACATTTCATTGAATCGCTATGACTTATTCCATGGACATTTGTTTCTTGCTAGTGAGACAGGGAGGCTTGGAATCTTGTAAGTGGTGCTTCTTTTCTTGTGTTAGGTACATTTAAAATTGCAAGGGTAACATTGTTAAATCAGGTCATAATTGATAACCACAGTAGCTAAGCTGTATTGCATCAGTTCAATGATAAGGTTAGAGCAATGGATTCAGATCATCAATGCTGTTAGGGTGTAATAAGCTTTTGTTACAACCTCCAAATTGAAATACAAGAATTGGCTTTGTAACAAATGTATTACAATTGTGAATTTGAGATTCTCAAATGATGCGGCATTTAATTGTGTCATTTTATGTGCAACACTTTATGCTTCTGCAATAGTAGTTTACCTGTTTGAAAAGTGTATAATTTGTTGACTCTCTGTAGACCTTTGTTTATTCTACAGTCTACTGGTTATTTATTCTAATTTTAAAAATATTTTCTATCTAATTTATAGTTGATCCATATCAGAGTTATTTTTTTCACCTAATCTTTTGTTTCTATATTTTGGATTCACGTTATGGAACCCATTGTGTGTACAATGTGACCTTGTTGAAAAGTGCTTGAATGATGATACATGTAAAAAATGTGTTGGTAATTATTCTATAAACAAAATGTGTGTTGTTAAATTTTGTTCATTTCATTGCAAGATTATAGTTTAAATCAACTTTGTATCTGTTGTGATTCTCATCATCTTCAGGGCAACTGGAGCTAGCAGCATATGCATTTTTTGGATGTTGCAAAAAGCAATTATCCTTTTCTTATTCCCTTGATTGTGCTATTTGGGAATTATGACAAACAATAGGCATGCATTCCAAGTACTGGCTGTGATAGCCTTAAAGAATTATGACAAACAATATGCAAACATGCCATAATAGTGTAATGTCCCCATCTTTTTAGCATCTCAGTGGAGTTCTTAGCCGTTACATTTTCCGAGCACTAAGTGGAGAAATAAGGAGAAATTGATTAAATTAATTTCCTATAAAGTCATTAAATAAATTAAAATTAAAAGGTGACTTTATATTTAATTAATTTAATTTTCTAGAAGCACAATTAATTATTGTATTACAAGGGAGAAGGTTGTAGAGAGTGCATTTTCTAAAAAGACACCTAATTATTGTATTGGAAAGGGGGAAGCTTCTAGAAAATGCAATTAAATAATATTTATTTCCTTCTAGAAGGGTGAAGGAAAAGAATAAATAGAGATGAGAGCTTCATTGTTAATCATCCGATTATTGTGAATTGCATTTGATGAGAACTTGGGAGAAGAAACTAAGGTTTCTAATTTCAGTCAGCCATTGGAGAACGTCAACTCTTCAGTGTTGCAACCATTTGAGGTGGTGAAATATCCATTGAATTTGGTATTCAGGAGAGCTTCAATTCAGGAGTTCTATTTGTGTTTAAATTGGAGAATACATTTATTGTTGGCTGCTATAGTATGCAAAAATGATGCCGCCCTACAATACGTATGCTTGATTCATCTGCATTCTTGGGCATCACTATTATCAGGTTTCTCTTGCAACTATTAGTAGTTAGCATTGCAATTTTTAGGCATATGATTTTGCTGTGATAATTCAAAATCAGATTTTGGCATTATTGTAGTCATTATTGTAAGCCCATTTGTCTTGGCAAACTCATAGTAACATTATACGTGAGAATGAATTCAATAAAGGAGATACATGTTGCATACCATTTGTTTGACGAAATGTCCATCTAATAGCATATATGATCAGCATAATAGTTGTATGTCAATTGTTTGTCAAAATGTCAGTTGGCTGTAGGTATGCATTCCATATTTAGTTTCCATGTATAAGCATTGAAAGTACCCAAGAATTGCACTTGCATATTAGTTCATTGTAAGAGGCATTGAATATCATTTGCGAACATTCTAAACTTCTTAGCATTGAAAGGTGGCATACAAGTGTTTGACAATATTCCTTGAGCTAAAATCAGTCAGGTTGGACAAGGGATATCACAAATAGCAATGTGAAGATTTGCCCTCTTATTCTTGAACAATCTTGTAACTTTTCACCTGATGTACTTATATCAAACAGTTGGCTTGCAGGCTCTTTTCTAAGTTTCTAATTTGTTTCTCAACTTATAATGAAATAAGTTTGTTTTTCCATCAATCTTTTGCTGAGTGGCCTCCTTTCAATACAAAAGAATCATACATAACAAGTACTTATAACAAAGAAGATTATGTTGAAAACACTTGGTTCATTAAAACTTCAAGTATAAAATCAACTTTGAACAATTTTGCAGACATGGGGGATGTCTTCAGGCTTTGTAATGACACTCAACATATGCTTCAGACTTCACCCATAGTGTTGACACTGAAGACTTTGATTATAATGTTTGTTGTCTACCCCAAATGCCACCCAAGTCTCCATTTTCAGAACTGGTATAACTCCCATAAGTATGAACAGCAGTTACAGTTTTGTATGGCATATATTAACTCCCTCAAGCTTGAAACTCCACACTTAGCAATCCTTTACCCCCTACTGCTGGGGACGTCACTGTAGCAGATCACTGTTCACGTTACTGTAGCGAATCACTATTCACCATTCACTATCCATAATAGATATCACTGTTTTTGAAGGCTTGCTGATTGTATGAATGAATCTCTTCTAAATAATGCCATCTCCCGTTTTTTCCTCCTGAGGTCTTTTCTCCATGCTGACTCTCCTCCCCATAATGTGTGATTCTCCCCAACATATATTTGTTACCTTCTCTTCCTTTGAACAGTCATGCCTTTTGCATTCAAATTTATATTTTAATATTATAAGTTTATTATATTTAAACCCTTTTTTTAGAGTTATTATTACTCATAACTTTATTTATATAATATAATATAATATTAATTAGTATATAAATTAATATAGTTACTTGAATAATCAAAAAACATATTATAATTTATTTATTCATTTTATTATTATTTATTATTCTATTGGAGGAAAATAGGGGACATGACACTTTAATTCATGAATGTAGTTCATGTGTTTATACAAGTGTTGTTACTTTGTCCTTGGACTGCTTTTCTCGTGTCTGGTTTCCTCTAGAAAACTTAAATAGTTTATTAAACAACCTAACTTCAATACCACTCAACATCAACAATTTGTTAAAAAAGGGTCTAATGGGCCACCAGAAATTTATTGGGCAAAAACCTTGGTGATATATTTTTAAAATTGCTGGAAGACTAATAACATAATGCAAAGGGGAGGCTACATGAGGCCTACTCACAAATGAACAAAGCTGTGAGACAGTATATTAATTAGGTTTCGTATGTTAGAAAGAAGTAACTGGCATGGAGTGCTTGCATGTGCCCAAGTATTTTGATAAAGGGAGTTATAGTAAGTCACGATGAGGCCCAAATCACTCTCATTTATATATATTGTCATTAGAAGAATCAACTCATGTACAAATGAATTACAGTAGAATTGCCCCAGGTTTGTGTTGCTAGTAAAACTATACTGTAGCTGACGGGATTAGTTAGTCCGAAAGGTTGCGTGATAGTTGAGTCACCCCTTTGGGAGATATATGCACTTGTCTGAATGGAATTATGAAGCATCATTGTACTCATGATTGTATATTTGCTTTTATGAATAAAGTACCTTGTTCTATGTTACATTCTAATCTCTTAATGCGATAGCTATTTGTTTACCCTATACGGTAAACATTTGGTGCCGTTGTCAATCGAACCTGGTACAAAAGATGTGTTATGAAGATTAATGCCGAATTTGTTCAATAAAGATCGAAATAGAATAAAAGAAAAGGATGATGTATGCACAACATTTGAAGCATTAATTCTTGGACAATAGGTGGAGCGAAGGCAAAAGTTTCAACAGCTTGACGACGGGCATCGAAGTGGTGAAGGAGCACAGATTGACAAAGAGCATTGACCTAGCAGACCGAGGAGTACCAAGGACTTGCTTGAGGAGACGGGACAAAGATTGAATTTAGCGGAAGAGACAAGGGAGGAATTCCTAAACTTGTATACGCCAAGGGTAGAGAATTCGGATGGAAGAGAAGGAATCTGCATGGCTTGAGGTGCCGAAGGAGCACGAGTGTGGGGTGAACTCTTCGTTCTCGATATACCAGACGAACAAATACAAGTTGAGAATCAAACAACTTCGCTTGTAGAAGACCTCTTCACATCACAGAGTAACGCGGTTGTGCATAACAGTGCAGGTGCTCAGAACAGTGTGGGTGCTCAGAACAGTGTGGGTGCTTAGAACAATGCAGGTGCCCAGAACAACGCGGGTGCTTAGAACAGCGTGGCTTCGCAGAACAATGCGTGTGCAGAACAATGCGGGTGCACAACAAGTACAACAAATATAGAAGTTAACAATTATAGGGCCAAAGGAAAAACTACCGAAATTTAATGGCGATGGGACGGTCGATCTAGTTCGACATTGTAAAACGTGTGAAACAATCTGGATTGTGAATGGCGTAACGAACCAAGATGATTCGATCCGACAGTTTCTAGCTACCCTATGGGGTGTAGCAATAGATTGGTTTTCAGAGATCGACTAAATGAAGCTAACTACATGGGGAAACGTCAAGAAGGAATTTACAACAAAGTTCCGACTACTCAGAGATGACAACGAGATTGTAGTAGAAATTTACAATACAAAATAGGGGGAAAAATGAAACAATCCACGTATATGCAAGGAGACTGTAAGGAGCTAGTAGGAAAAATGGAAAGCCAACCAGTAGATGGGTTGAAGAAAAGATGGTTTGTCGAAGGGCTACGACCAACGCTGCGGAAAAAAGATGAAAATAGTACCCCCAACATCAAACATTAGCAATCACTCTTGCACAAGCGAAGAAGGCAACATTCCTAGATTTGGAAGAGGAAAAGAAAAGGATGCAGCAACTGAAAGAAGAAATAAAAAAAGAGACGGAGGCTGAAAAATTGCAAATGAAGGACATTGCCGGCACCTCAAGGAGGAACCAGGTAGAACAAAGCATCATATGATAGGTAATGCAAGTTGAGGTTCCCATGAAACTGAACGACCTCCTTGCAATGCCTTAGTTACGGACCACAATCCTAAACATGACACCATTCCCGAAGGCGGTAGAGGAGCCAGAGAACAACACATAGAGTGGAATTAGAACGACAATGGTAGACCCAATGCTATTCGCGCTGAACACAAGAAAAAACCCTATAGTAGTCGAGATGGGTATTCTCGAAACCATTCTCACAGACACCATCGTAGATGGAGGGTCGGGCTTAAATATATTGCCTAAAGAAACACGAAAGAAGTTGGGGCAACCTACCCTATGGCTGCCTACATTCCAACTACTCACGACCGATCAACACAAAATCAAAGCCCTCGGGACTCTAATGGTGTAAACTGTAACAATCAGGACACAACTATTCTTATTCGACTTCGTGGTCATTCAGTTGAAAAGGAAAGGGTATGATGCTATCGTTGGAAGGGGTTGGCTAGTACAGGCAAAAGTGAAACATGACTAGAGAAGGAACACTCTGTCATGGAAAGAAGGGGTCGATGCATCAAACTACACAATTGGAGCAACGTGCACAGATAGGTGATCACGGATTGGACCACTTGGTGTACTTTACAAGTAGATTATTGTTAAAAACAAAAATGAACTATAGCACGATGGAGCAGGAGGCTCTCGAAATGGTGTACGCTATACAAAAGTTTAGACACTACTTACTGGCGACTCCATTTGTGTTCTATGTAGACCATCAGGCCTTGCTATACGTCGTGAATAAACCTATCATTCAAGGATGGATAAGTCGATGGCTACTTCTTTTGCAGAAATTTACATTGAAAATTGTGGTACGGCTCGGGAAAAGCCATGCGAGTGCGGATCATCTGTCAAGGATCGAATCCGGAGAACCTCCGAAGGGAGTCAATGATGACTTTCTTGATGCACAACTTCTAGCATCTTTCCATCCATCTGAAACAATTGTTACGCCAGTCTCAATCTACGAATCCTTGATGGGCTTTAATTGCTCATCAAGCAACTTGATCTCGTCATCTAGCAAGGTGGTCCGTACTCTCTCAAAATCGGGACCTGAATACCCTGCAAGTGCTTTATTAACATTTCTCAACATCTGCTTGAAATATGGAGAGCGAACAAGATTTTTTATCACAACATCTGGGGTGGATTTCATTCTTTTTGTTCTTTTCTTATTCTTATTGCCATGAATGAAATTTTGTCTAAGTTCCTCTCTCTCCAGCTCATTCATGCTTTTCAATATATTTTAATACTACTGAGTTTGGCACAGTTGCATTTTTTTTCCTGGACACTTCTTGACTCCTCTACCAGAGTATCCACACAAATGACCCACCACACGATAATATGAACTATTTCTTTCTACATCACAACCTCGACATTTCCAACAGAAGCTACCATCTCCTGAAAGAGGTTCTAGAATATCCACATACTTCCACAAAGGAGAATCAGATGGGAGTTCTTTTCTTTGTGGGGTATTGGCATTGCCTATTGAGGAGGATGTAGATCCCTTTGAAGCTCCTTTTCCTATGATAAGAAATTGTGTACATATTGACATATTGATATTATTATTGAGAATAAATTTGAAAACTCTAGCTTTTAATATTTATGAAACATTGAAACAAAAGCAAAATAGAACAAGAACTTACCTCTTCTTGACATTGTAAGCTTGCAAAGATGTAGCAATGAGACACAAACACTTCAATATAGCTAACAATCTAGTCTTCCAACTCCACCTTGCACACACTTCTTTTGCTCAATCACCTATTTGCTCATAAAATCACCTATTTGCACACTGCAAGATGTTAGAAGCCAAAATAACCTAGTTAAATTCTCTTTTCAGGGAAACCAAACCTCAAAACATATTAAATTTGTTATAAAAAGTGACTTGAAAGTCACCCAACAGCAGAAATTCGTCCCAAATCCGTCACGGGTTCGATCTGGGCAGCCCAAATTCGCTCGGGTTTGAATTCTGGGCTGTGGGTTTGAACCAGCTCGGGAAAATTCGAACCCTAGGCAAACTTGGCTAGAATCGGATCCGAATTTCGAACCGGTTCGAACCTAGGCAGGGTTCTTGGGCCAATATGGTGAACCTGGGTAACTAAGTATTTTAGTACTGGCATGAAGCCGTCCTTAAGACTCAAGGACTTCTCTTAAGAAAATTCAGAGGATTGTAATTTAGATTTTAAAAGACAAGTTGATTTGAGAAGGAAATCATAGCATGACATATGTATTTGGTTCAGACTTAACATGGCTAGATAACTTGGTGTGCTTGATCGAATGAACTATTCGATAGACTTAATTTACTTCATAGTCAAGCATTGCTCACAGAAAATCCTTGAAACTATTTTGCATCTAGATTTCTGGATGCAGTACATATACCAAAATAAAGAATAGAAAAACTATTCACATAACCTGATCAATGAAGGAATGCTTCTTGATAAATTTCGACTGGTCGACTCTCAATAGTCCGATTTGCAAATGCGGATTTTAGAAGGTTGAGACCCCTTTAATAGTAGGAACAACAACTCGGTTTCACCTCAAGTTAGCCGTAAGAATAAGGAAAAGAAAATAGAGAAGAAGGAATGGGAAAGAACCACAGTATCGATCATGGTTACTAGACATACTCTCGAGTTTAATAAAAATAAGAACAATATGGAAGGCTCAATAGAAGCGGTGATTCTTGATAGCAGTTACAAGAAGATTATCGGCTTCTTGGTTCACCGATTTAAAAGAAGGAAAAAGCCAAGTGTACTCATCATCTCCCATATTTGAAGGACTCCTCGTCAAAAAAATAATTTATAATTTTACCCACACACACACACACACACACACACATATATATAATTTTCAAATGGCGTCATATTATTATTGTGTCCAAGGTTATACGTATTAAGATACACATATCTATGTACATACATACTCGGGAGATTATTTTATCTTCATATCCTCTCAATGTATACGCATATTTATATATACGTATGTTAATAGAGATGAGCTTGAATAATTTAATACTATGGTGGCACCATACTTTTATACTTATGTGCACATATACATATACATACATACATACATACATAATGAAATGATGAGAATACCAACATAAACCATTTAAAGGTATGAATTTTGATTATGTTTAAATATTTAATGTTTTATTGATTGTCCAAATAGCTCATACGTGTCCAATGTATGTACCCTGTTATGCAGTCGTTAGGTTCTTACCAAGATAGTTAGAGGTCATACCACTCGATCGAATAAATGGACTAAAGTAGTGCTCCATTTCGTAGATTCCATTAAGCAATGCTTCCCCCCTTCGTCTGCTCCTGCAACCACCCTTGCAACATTTTTCACAATAATAAGTTACTATGATAAATCCATATCAACATCTAACATAGATAGTAGTAAAGAAATTAGTTAATTACCATCATTTAGAAACAAGCAACTGCTCAATACCATCATCAACATATGACAAGTAACAGCTAACTACCATCATCAATATATGATTATACATAATAATTGATAGCAACCAAATTCATATGAAATAACGGTTACATATAACTACCCATTTTCACATGAACAGGGAAAACAATAGTTTTTAACTAATCATCTCAACGACTATAATTAATTTTAAATAGGTCAAAATTTTGGGATGTAACAAATAGCATCAGGAATGCACAGGTAGAGTGGGCGATACAAATGCTAGTTTTTTGCATTTGTGATTACTAAGGCTTTTTGTGCATGATGGTAGAGACCTACGACTAGTTCTCCAAAACCAGTTCGTTTGCTTATCTCGAGCGTGACTTGGTAATCTCATTCAGGGCACCAGACTTCACGTGGGTATTTGGAATACCCATCCATGCATAGGGAGGGAGGAAAATTGATAGCAAACTGAAGAAGTTAAATTGAGAGGTGAAGCCGCAGCTAATAGAGCTTGTATGTGGTGAATTGTCACAGGCAGAAAAAGAAGCCCTAATGGACACTTCGAAGGGCAGAGGACTGAAGAAGTCCAACATCCAGGAAGGGCATTGGCGTTGCCTCATGGACCTGGTGAAGAGTAGGCTTACAGGATCAAACCGTGCGTCTAATATCTCATTTCCACAAGTAGCGATAATGAACGAGATCTTGAACGGGAGTGTATGACTGGGCCATAGTACTGGCGGAAAGAATGTATGAGTTCACGACGCTTCAGCACAAGACATTCTACATGCCTCACTACACTATTGGGTTATTCTTGGATGTGACAGCATGGATGATTCCTCTCGATTGGCTGGAGGTCAAGCTTGGCCTGCTCACGCCAGTGAGCCCCCCGTCATGCAGTGGAGACACTTGGACACACCAGGTGGGCAAAAAGCTACGGTTAGACAAAAGCGACTCAAACAGGAGTTAGATGCGGAGCATGGGAATATGGATAGTGGTAGGCATGAAACATCTTTTGATGATAGTGAGACTGACGGAGAGGAGGATGAGGATAACGAAGAGGTGGAAGTTATTATGGCAACACTGTTGCTATTCCTATGGCTTGCACTTTCAGCGACAACACATTTGGTTCCTATGGGTACGCACAGTGCACACATGCTAGGATTTGGATAGCTCAAACTGCTAGTAGTGATGACCCCTGTAACAGTAGTGGCGTAGCCGGCTGCAACAATCTCGATCATTACGGAGACCATGGCTATAGTTGAGACAGAGTTCCACTCATCACCGATGATAGCCTTGCCATAGGAGGTGATGGAGTTACCGACACAGTAGGTTCCTGAGAGTTTGGGGACACCACAAGTCAGACTAGAGGTAGTGGGATTTGATGCGGTGGTCATGATAGATTATGTATTATTGGTTACCGGCGAGGGTGTTGTAGCACAGGACTTGAGTGAGCGGGACTTGAGCACATACTTGAGTAGGAGATTCAACTTTAGACCCATAACACCAATATCTTCCACTCTCTCACCTATGAGAGAAGTATCTTAGGCGATGGATCCTCCAACTCCACCAGAGGAGAGTCATCCTACCGTTGCAGTTGAGCCACCACCCCCACCTCCGACAAGGAGTATTGTGGAGAGGATGTTAGAAGCAGTAGAGTCAGCAATGGCCATGGAGCACACCCCACATCACCAGACCCCTCGACAGCTATAGGGGAGGATGTTGAGATGTACTTAGTGGATGCGGTGACTCGAGGTCGCCAAGTAGTAGTTTCGGCATAGAGACATGCTTTAGAGGCACTGGTGTTGGAGTTAAAGAAGGTTTTGTCATTTATGCAAGTTGGTTGTCCAGTGGCCTTCTCAATATGTTTCAAGGCACGGGGATGGCCGAACATAAAGACCTCTAAGATGCGGTAGGAGTGGATTGCTAAGGAGCAGAATTGAGAACCTGATGTGAGAGATAGTACAAGTGTATTGGGAGGCGTACTATGCACTACGAAGGAGTGAGGCGAATCAAGTAGTAGCAACAAGGGCTCAGGAGGAGACAGCTATCAGATTAGCCATAGTAGAAGCCAATTTGGCTACACAACATGCAACTTGGGAGAAAGAGCGGCCATCACTCATTGCTGAGAAGGAATTAGAGAAGACAACATTTGTATCTCAGTTGGGGGACGTGAAGAGGGAGTCAGATGCAAAGGAGGTGGAGCTCTGAAACATAGCTGAGATAATGAAGAGAGCATTAGAACTACAGATGCAGGCTAAGGTGGATTTGGATGCCCGAACGCAGCAAGTACAAGAGTTGCGGGCACAACTAAATGAGCTACGGACACAAAGGACTTCTACTACACCAACCCTACCAAGGACGCACCCCTTGTCTTCTTAGTTTTGTTCTTAGTCCTGATGTACTTAGTAGTTTAGTTGTCTCTATTTTGTCATCCAGAGACGACTTTTCTTTTGGGGGGGATGATGTCATTGGTAAAACTATACTATAGGCGATGGGATTAGTTAGTTTGAAAGGTTGCGTGACGGTTGAGTCACCCCTTTGGGAGATATATGTACATCGTCTGAATGGAATTATGAAGCATCATTGTACTCGTGATTGTATATTTGCTTATATGAATAAAGTACCTTGTTCTGTGTTACATTCTAATCTCTTAATGCGATAACTTCTAGTTTTGACTCCTTATTGCAGCATGTGGGAAGTTTATGTTACAATTCAAGAATGCCAATTTTGAGTTTCAGGCAAGTGATGATTGATTTAGAATTAGTAGATACTAGAAAGCAATGGATTTGTTAGATCATGGAGGAAAAACTGCTCAACTGATGTTAATATCAGTCAAATGGCTTTTTGAAATATAAACAATTGATTGTCACCACAGATTGGCCAACTTGAGGTATCTCAAGTGGAATCAAGAAAAAAAGGGGAAGATGTGACAATTGTAGTCAAGATGCATTTGGCTCTAGTTTTCTCTTTTTGAAGAAATAAAATAAGAAATATTGTAATAACCTTGTCTGGTTATAGCTAATTCAAGCTTCAATTTCTTTCACATTTTAATGGTTTGACATTTTATCAAACACTTGGCAAGTAGCCCAATTACCACAGAATCTATCATGTCTTAAATTTTCAAACACAATATTAGGATGTACAACAAACTGATCACAAATTTACTTAATTTTGGCCTTATAAGTTTTGCATAAATAAATACCAAACGCCAATAAACAATTCTGAAATGATTCACACCAGCCTCTGAATTCATTCATCAACAAACCATATAGCAATATAATGAAAAGGGAATCTAATTGTTGGCTGATTAATAAATCAGAATTTGAAGTCAGCCTGTTTACTTTCAAACTATGTAATATAAACTAAATTTTACAAATTAAGAACTTGGTCTTTGCCATAGAATGTAATTGTAAAGTCAAACTGAAAGTCTCCTAGTCCAATTTCAATCTGGCATTCACAGTCTACCCTTACAAATGCTGCCCAAAACTGATATAGAAATCATGCCAAATATAAGAACCCTTGGCATTCAAGCTGTAAATCCAACACGCTACTTCTATTGCAAAACGAACAAACTGGGATATCCAGAATTACCAAACTCCAATCTGCAGACTAAACCCTCATTCAGCAACAGAGAAATTATAATATTCAATTGTATAAATGCTCCTCAGCCATAGTTAATACAGAAAGAGGAGACAATAATAAAACTCAAAAGCCCATAATACCTCAGCTATGGATTCCTAGAATTAAATCTACAATACTTCAGCTGTAGATCCCAAACCCTTATACTGAAGCAAGGGCACAAATTTCAAACTCATAAATGTCACAAAGACAACAAGAGCAAAATAAGATAATCAAATAATTGGATGCTTTACTCATCAAATGGGCTCATATTTATAATCTCCAAATGACACAAAGTTTCCCAAATGAACTTCACTTAAGACGTTTCCCACACACAACATTAAAATATAATGAAGTGCCATTATAATCTGATTTATTAATTGCCTTTGGCTCCGAAAATGACCTCTTCCACCATAACTTAAAATTCTGACATGTAAGGCCACTGTTTCTTGTTCCCATGATTTAAAACTTTTCGTCCCGGTTCCAACAAGCTATGATACTGAGGTGACCAACCAACAACACTATAAAAAATAACAACCTCCACGTATTTATATGAATAATAATAATAATTTACCTGTCTTGCGAAAACAACTGAAGAGGCATCAGAATCAAATTCTGACAACACCAAAGTGATCCTGATGATGGAAGATGATGAATAAACCTGACGGGGTGACTTACTATAAATAGAGGCTCCCTTCAAGATTCTTGGAGCTTAAACTAGAAGCTTGAAATAAAAACTGAGAGCATCCTCCAACTCCTCTAACTCAACTGAGCTCATCGGAACCAATGGATTGATTTACTATAAATAACAAGTCCCTCAAACAGAGCCAAAACACACCATAGGTTGCTGGAAAGCCTATAACCACACAACTGAGACCCTCAAATCCCATTATCAGCTCACAAGGATTGCGATGGTGAACTGACCTAGCCAACTGTAGGAACCTGCTAAAAATGGGGACATTACAAATAAGAATTGGTTGTTTTCAGTATCTACAAAAGAAAAACATTATTCAATTTAGTCTTAAAAACCTTTTAAAAAGGGCAAAAAGTGAGTTAAAATCTTTTTTGATTTCAAATTGGTAATGTTCAGTGCTGATCTGAACTAGAATCTGTAAGGAAACTTGCAACAAACAATATAACCATTTCCACGTAGCCCATAATAGATCTGAAATAAACATGGAATTAAAATCCACATGCAAGAGAATAGACAACATACCCACAAAATGTGACACAAGATATACCCTGAGAAATCCTCATTGAGGGAAAAAACCCAGCCTCCAAAAGCATCTATCACCATGTATTATTTAGCAAAAACACCATTGTAATACAACCATGGAAGCCTTCAAAACCATAGCCACCATTGAACAATCCATGTGAACAAGCATGAATCCACACATCCCATGCCATGCCTCCCTTGGCTTAACCTGTCAAGCCTTGTCCCGCTCGACTCTTTCCCTTTTTGCCTTCACTCACACCAACAACTACCCTTGTGGCTGCTTATATAGTAGCAAGTCCCACAAAACCACCAAGTGGTATTACATAAACCATGTGCTACCTAACCCATTGACCCCACTAATATTGGAAATTTAATTCTTTTCCCCAATATTAAATAATTACATGAAATATTATCACAATGTTATAATACAACTCATCAAGTATATCCTATGGGAATCTTTCCATGTTGCACATTCATCTAGATGCAACATTACATAATAAAATAAAATAATACAATATAACAATATTATGAAATGTGTGCAACACCCATTATCTCAACAGAATCCGAGCACTCATTGCTTAGATTGGATATTATGGGAAGGCAAATGTTATTTCTGAAGACAAATCTCCATTGGAATACTCTCTTGAAACACTTTAAGACTATGTGGCTAAAGTAAATGGTTTGATCAATTCAAATACAAGTTTTAAGAAATATGGTTTTGGATATGCAAAGAGCAATGTAGATAAGTAGTGACAACTAGTTTAGAGCTACTGTAGAAAACCAGATGGTACTGGAGAGGAGACATACACTTTGAAAGTTAGTGGAGGAGATTGAAAAATCCGTTTGGAGAAGGGCCAACTGAGGAAAATGGTAAGAAAGTAAATTGACAGTTTTTGTAAAGTGTGATGGATGAAATATGGAAATTACTTTGAGTTGTGGTGATGTGTTTATTGAATTACTGGAAATAAGAAACACATACTAGATTGATTTCTCTAGCCCTTTTTTGGTTCATGCTTCGTAGCTGTTTTTATATGATTAATTTTATGGCTTTGTTTGTTTGTCACATGTTACTGTATTTATGAAGAATGGTGAGCCATACAGATGAATTGAGAACGATACATGCTTTCAAATTTCTAATGAAATGTCAATTGTAATGATTTTTAGGTTTCATGCCAAAGAATATCCTGCATACAACAAGGAAAGCTTTCCAGTACACCTTGGCTATTGCCAAACAGGTAAACACACTTTTACATGGTCAAATTAAAAATTTGGCTATTTTGGACCTTTTAAACCTAATTCAATGATTTATAATTATGAGATAAGTGCATCGTTGGTCTGGGTTTCATTGAAATTCATAAAGAACTGACCATCTTCTCTACTGTGTTGAAATTGAATGCTTTTTTATCTTTTTTTTTAATGTAGGATTTTGTCTAAGTTAAATGGAATTTTTCTTTGACACTATATATTGTGGACTATATGTTCACTTTGTTTCATTTTCTAAATCACATGCAAGTGTAATTTATCTTAGTTACAGTTTTCTTTTCCTCCTTTGTTGCTCTTTTTCTATGTTTTGATGCTTGTATCACATGGATTTTTCACTTCCTTTCAGGCTCTAATGTAGCATATGATAACAGTGTGAACCTACGAAATATTTTATGGCTGGCACCATTGCCAGATTGCTCCAACAGAAAGTGCTCAAAACAATGGCTAGCACCAGGTAAGCTTTTGAGGGAGAAAATAACTCATTCACAATATGTTTTTTATACCTTGTGAGGATGACGGATTGCATTGTTTTAATTTGCCTAGAAGTATGGATAGTCCATGATCTTTACTAGACTGAATTGTAATAGTAAATAAATGCTAGTAGCTGAATAGAACTTGTATGCATTAATTGATTATTTGGCATACAAGTATTAAATTTTCTGTTTTTTCCATCTCCAACAAACAGAACTTACTAAGAATTTGGCTATTAGTAAATCTTGTCTTCAATTTTAAACTTTGAAGTGAAAATTATAGAAAGAACTTATTGATGTGAGTTTTGTTCCACTACAACATTACAGAATCGGATACTTAGTATTTCAAAATCTCCAACTCTCCCTTGAACAAGGATGCCCATATGCTAAACAATGTAGACAGATTGTGTGATCAAAAGAGACAACCTCAAGGTTCCTTCTTCTTGTGAACTTTCACTTAGTTATAATGATGTGATATGCTGGTTATCATAAAGGAGATTATGGTGTTCTTTCAATGGATATTAGCTTGACTTTAACTTCTTCAATCACTTCCAACCAAATAAACTGCAAGGGAAAGGGTTTAGAAAGCTATTCTACTCCTATAGTGGAAGAAACTGTGAATGTCTTTGTGACTCTACTAGACTTAGTTTAGCCATCAACATCAACCAAGCTAGTGCAATCTCCTAAGGTAAATGTAAGATGTCAAACTACCACTATTCCATTAACACCATCCATCAATGCATATCAATGTGCAAGCAATAAAAGTTCATATAAATGCCATTTGACCATGTAAGGCAAACTTACAATCAACAAATAGGTAGTGGTTTGGTCTAAGCAAGTTCACCAAAGATACATCCAAAATATCTTTCCTTCAACTAAACAATACTTTTAATCTACTCTAAGTGAGGAATTGAAGAAACCATGCAATACTCCAAAGCAACACAATTAATCCACCATGAAGACCAACAAAAAATCAACAGTTACTTTGATAGCATTATGGCAACACTTTCAACAAGTCTCCTCCTACTCTACTCTCTAACTAATCTCTTCTCTAATGCTAATGGTTACAAATGAGAAGGCTTTGGCCTTTTATAGGTGTTTAATTTTAATGGAGGGCCAAGATCAATTCAAGATCAAGGGCCTAGATTGACCCATTACAAACCCTAAATAGGGTTGCCATAGTATCATCCAATTACACGAAGGCACCACCTTGTGGGGCAATAAGAAAATCACAATACTTTAGAGCCAATGAGAAAATAGATTGGGTAGTGTTGATGTGAGTTCTAGTCCACTACTACATGTACGATCAAATCAATGTTTCGAAGTGAAACACCAAATATTCAACTCTCTCTTGATATAAAGTCAATTCTTATGCTAATCCCCCAAAGTAAGATTACAAGGTGACTTCAAGATTCTTTTACTGTGGATACTCGCATGGTTGAAATGATGTTATTTGTTGGATCATCAAGCGGACTTACACTAGTTCATTCAAGACTTGTCAATTTGAGTCTGATGATTTGGCTTTATGATGTGCAATAAAGATACACTTTTGGTTTTCAACTCTTGGACTCCAACTTAAAACTTCTATCTTTTGCTACTCCTATTTCTACCTACCTATGAATGCAAGAAAGTATTGGTGAACTTGGACTCTATTAGGTGCAATCTTGCTAGCAACTCCACCCGCCTAGTGCAAGCTTCTATGGTAGATGCTATAGGTTTTCAAATCAATATCTCACCTTTAATCTCATCAAATGAATGCAAACTAAAGATTCAATATCAATTGAAATTATGTGTATTAATCACTGACTTACCACACATTGTAATTATTACAATCTGTAAGAGGCTAGTGGCCTAGATTTGTTCGAGTCTAACAAGTGAACAACCACAATTCCTTTCATCCACATAAACTAAATTACTTTAAGCAAAATCTATTCTATTAACTTGAAGTGAAAATCTATTCTAAACGAGGGATGTAGATAATCGTGCAATAATGCAAACTTGATCAAAACAATTCAACATGCAAGATACAACAATGAAAAGTAGAGAAAATTTGGCATTATATTAGCAACAATTCTCAAACAACCTCCCTTACAAATGAGAGGGGGTGGGGTTTATATAGGAGACCCAATTACAATGAACGACCAAGATGAAATTGAAATCAATGGCCTAGATTAGACCATTATAATCCCTAATTAGGGCAAATCGAAGTAGCCAATAGATATAAAGCACTACAAAATAAGCCAATTAGAAAATTGAAAGGCTTGAGGACCAATAAGAAGCAAGGAAGCCGCCTAGTCATCATACAACTCCAAAATATATACTTCCTTTTCCTTTTCCTTTTCCTTTTCCCTTCAAGCAAAATCAATGAACCTAAGCAAAATTGCTCTAAGTTCCTCCATGCCAATACTAGGAAGATTGTCATGCTGTATATGCATAACCTTCAACTATTCCAGGCATGCATCAGGTGCTATCCAATTGAAAGAGTGCAACTGTAGATCATTAATAGGGAACACAAGTGAGAGGAAACCGTTCAAGTGACTCTTCTCAAGAGAATCTACGCCTGTGAAATAAACTAATTCCAATCTCTCCATTAGCTTTCTCAAATCTAACTCACTAGAAGCATCAAAATCAAAATTGAGTAGCTCCTTGATTGCAATAAGGACCTTGAGCATATTCTCGAGATAGGGTCCTTAGTGTCACTGCACGGTGCGTACACATGCTCATATGTAGACTTCCTAATAATCATTGAGAGATACCAATGGCCAAAGTCATAAGCACTTTCTCCATCAATAACTCCTTCTTGTATCGGGACCAATGTGGGGATGGTTCTTAATGCCTTGAGACAACAAATAGCCTTTTGTTTGATGGGCTGAAACTCCTTCTACATTCTCTAATCCCTATACTTTTTCTATAATTGTGGTGGTCTTTGCATATGTTCAAATCATTTTTGTAAGAAAAGCCTCTGCTTGCCCTCTAATATCCCCTACCCATTTCTCTACTATGTTGCAAGCACAAGGTGAAACCTGGGAAGTGGTAATATATGTGATAAGTGTCGTGTTTCTTAGGCCTTGCTGGATTCACACATCTGTTAATGATCTTGTTCAACATCAAGTTTTCTGTCTCCTTTGCTTCATTTTCCTTCGTTAGCTTACTCATTCTTTCCTCTATAGCATCTGCATTGCCTCTCAATTCTTGAAACTCTTGCTCTGTAGTTGTTGGCCCAACATTGAATGGGGAGGTATGGTAGTCATTAGGAGTAATCTCATCCTCATCCTTGTCTCCTATAGGAACTACCAAATGCAGAATATGAGATTCTATCCCATCCCTGGTAATCCTATGAATCTTTTTTGCTAGTTCAAGTTCCCTTGCTTTCCCAATTCTGCTAAAAAGATTATCAATATTCTCTAGAGGGAGAAGCTATTCCACCCTTCTCTTTTTCTTCACACCCTCCTTTTAGCCATTCAATGATCTTGGATAAATCCGTAGCATCATTCATTTGCTCAATTTCATTAAATCCTTTCAATGTCGAGATGACCTCTTCGTCCCCTCCTGAGTGCTGGAATTAGGTTGCCTCATGTCATCACCCAAACCCACTACTAATTGTACTATAGGGGAGGATGGCAATATCTCTGTATCTTGTCGAATTGAATGCATGGACGAAGTTGTCCCTCGACTGTCCTGAGGTAAGATCTTTGTATCTCCACCTTGTATTGAATCATCATCCACAATTTGTGCTTTTGTCTCCCTAGTTGATGGAAAACTAGGAATAGGAGTAGGCATGGCAAGTTTGTGCCTCTGTGTTAGGATTGGATAGACAAAAATAACAATTACATGCAAATATAACCAATACCACAAAGGAATAAAGCACACATACGTGAACAGAAGACACAAAGATTTACTGTGGTTCACCCAAATCCTGGGCTTCATCTACCAAACAAGTCCAATATTATTATCCAGTGATTTCAACATGATTACAATCTGCAATCCCTTGCAATTCAATACTGATGCAAAAAGCTACTAAACCATCATACATCATAAAATTCCCTAACCCTAAGCCATTTTTATACACGAGTTATGACAGTTGCAAAATTAGGGATAGAATATGTTGTCCAATAGAAAAATAACTTCCAACACCTTTTATAATAAAAAAGTCATTTTTTGCCTTGTGGGTGTTACCCCTCAACCCTACTCTCTAGGGCTCTGCCCCAAGGCCCATCATGGGGGCGCTGCCCTTAAACTCTCATAGGAAAATCTGGGGGGAAATTGCGCTAAAGGAAGTGGGAAAAATTAACCTCTGAGTTTGATTAGGCTCCACACAACAACACTCTGGCTCCTAAATTCCCTATAGATGGTCCTGTCACTCGATGCTTGTGATGCCTCTAACTCCTTGCTCTTTCCCTTTGAAGTTTGTCCTGCATTTTGAATGCATAATCTTGAAGTGCTAATAGTTCCCTCATTGCCTTTGGAAGAAGAGTCTTCATTTTGCATCTTTGCACAAGGGAAGGTGGTATCTTGTCTCATCTTTTGTTTCCACTTTCTTGTCTACCCATGGTGTATTGTCCTCAATTTCTTAATGTAATAATTAAATTAAATTAATTAATTAATTAGTCCCAAAATTTAAATATATAATGAAGGACCTTTAATTAATAAATATTGGGGCCCAACCAACCAAAAAAATAAAATGGGACCCAAACTAATAAAATATAAATATGCGTATTTGGGGTCTCGATTGATTTATGCATATATCGGGCCCAACTTTTATTTTTGCCGTAGGTGTATGTGTTGTTGTGTTGGCACTTATTGGGCACCCTTGGGAGTTTCCTTTGTAGGGGTATTAATGATTGATAAGTAGGATGCATTTCTCATGTGACTTGATTTTTTTTTATTGTATTGCGAATTCCAGTTGGAATTCTCTATTCGCCATTTCGGAAGTGAAAGATCTTCCCTAGTTAGCTAATCACAATTTTGGTGGGATTCACCTGTCACTCTATTTTGCTCTGTTTTCCTTGGCTTGGGATCTGACAAATCTGAAGCACTATCATTGTTTGCAATAGAATCTTCGTGACAAACGAGAATTCTTTGGTGACATATCTCCATCATTGTATTCTGTGGTTATAATTCTGAATTAAAGAGGTAATCATTACTATTACATTAGATTTCGTTCTTCATAATTGGTGTTCCACTTTGTTCACGTCTTGTTAACCTTTACTAAGCTTTGGTGCATTTATTCTACATTGGCAAGCATCTTGAATGTAGGACTGTACGACCTACTACCACACAACTTAGAAGGCTCCAGGTTGGGAGAATTCCTATTTTGCATTATTGTTTTGTATTTGCCACATAGACTTTTCACAGGCAAGATTGAGCACCATGTAGCTTTGACAAATCTGATTGGCAAAGAACTCATTACCACTGTGCCATCATTCACGAAGGGGATTGGGATCATCGTATGTCGTCGAGGAGGGACAAGTGACCGTATGACACAATTAGTTGGAGGAGTCCACCATATGGCTTAAGGAGCTTCAACATTCCCCCTTGACATCACCTACAAACCGTACGATAGGGATATATGCTATACAACTCAAGCATATGCACACCATAGGACACAAGAGGCAATAGACGGTACGACTAGATATAGGCCAGCAATGTATGGAGGTTTGAGGAACTACACAAGCATACAAAGGACAATACACCCACAACCAGAATCATATGACCCTTAGGAAAATAGTACAAACAGAATTGTACGATCCACACAACCTCCAGTGCACATATAATACCATATGACTTGGTTAGTGCAAGGACATTATGCCATTAGATTTTCTTCAACCATCAATTCATCTACTTATTTAGGTGATTGCTAAAATAGTGAAGCATAATTAGGAAAGGTAGATTACAATGGTATTAGAGCTGGTGATCTGATACATGGAGAATTGAAAATTTACACCAGCTGAGACCACCTAAGACCATTACTTCTACTAAAGCAAAAAGAGGGGGGCCCCATTTGCAATGGGACGATGGTGTGAAAACCTCACAATAGAACCAAATGTCAAGAAGTGTATAGAGGGAAACCTCATATCTCATACAATGTGACATAAAAACTGAAGTGTCTAGGAGCCATTTTCCTACTGTAAAAGATACATAGAATGCTCATTAATAAACATTGGACTAGGAGCCTAAATTGAGAAATGCAAATGGACAAGCTACAACCTGTTGATGTGATATTTATTCCTCTACAACATGCAGAACTGAGTGTTGAGAAAACGTGTCTCAACCTTGCAAATAGTTCCAAAATGTGGTTGGCACTTTTCTACATGTTGATGCCTTGAAAATGGGAATACTAGTAGTCGAATGATGCCTTGTCCATAGTATATTACAAAAGGTCTATTTTTAAAGATTGTATGACACATCTAATGACAATTGTAAGGGTCAAAAATAGGGGAGAAGACTGTGGACGTGAGAGACTGTTCTCAACCTAGATTCTTGCCCATCCTGGGTCACACATGTCAAGGATGGACAACACGTGTCAAGGAATTTTAGCATATGGTTATGTAAACCACTAATAGTTTCCAGATTGTGAGAAACCTTTAAAATGAGGGCTTGAGGAGTCTAATCATTGAGTTTTGTTCGCAAGATTGGATGCTAATGTAGTTCCTCCAAGCCTGAATTAAGGTGCAACTCCGGGAAGAGCTTGAATTGCAAGTGTTGTTATTTGTTTTTGATTTAATTATAAATTATGCAGGTTTTGGAGTGTGATTTTTCTCTTGTAAGGGTTTTCCTCATTGAAATTAGTATGTTATGTTTTTCTTGTAATTTTGTTTATGGTCTTATGCGTTTCTTGAAATCTCTGTAATAGATAAGTTTAAATTGACACATTTGTCTTCTCAAGATTAGAGTAGGAAGTGTTTCTGCACACCTTTGCTTCCTTACAAGTGGCATTAGAGCTTGACCAATTTCGGTTCTATTTGTTGGGTATAGGGTTTTTTGAGCTAATCAAGTTTTGAGTAAATTTTTTTGGCACAAACTTTGAAATGTAGAAGTTGACGATGGAAGATTTGTGGATTGATCGGGATCTATGGGATGTAGTAGATGAAATTGTCGAGAGACCTATGGATCTAACTTTAGCTGCATGGTATGATGTAATGGACCTAAAAGCTATAGATCTCATAAGATTGTGTCTTGTAGACTGAATTTTGATAATTGCCTTAGAAGAATTTACTTCAAAAAAGTATTGGAAGAAGCTAAGTGAGATAGATCAATCAAAATCATTTGTGAGTAAGATTTTCTTGAGGTACAAGTTGTATTCCTTGAGAATAGAAGGTGGACAAATTTTTGAGCACTCGGAAAACTTTAATATGATGGTGCTTAGTTGACCTCAGTAAGGGTGTCAATGGACAATGAAGAAAGGTGCCAAATCTTGCTATGTTCGTTGTTGGACTCATGGGATAGCCTTGTGGTGGCCTTAGGGAGCACTTTAGTTGTCTTGAAGATGGAGGATGTTGTTGGTTCTCTAATTTCTGAGGAAATGAGAAGAAAGTTCTCTCTAGATGCCAAAGAGGCTTTGAGTGTTTGAGGGAGATCAAGAGAAAAAGGCAAAAACGAAAAGCAACATGACTGTTATACGTCTAAGAATAAGGGGAGATCAAATTACCCTGGCAAGTCCAAGGCAATATGCTGGAACTATAGTAAACTTGGACATTTCCAAAAGGATTGCGAAGAAGAGAAGAAGTAAGATGGAGATTCTTTATTGCAGCCTTGACCACTTGTGCAGGTAACAATGCATGGTTAATAGACTTAGCTGCATCTTTCCACATGACTCCTAATAGATTTTGGTTTAGTAAGTATGAAAAGTTTGATGGTGGTAAGGTGTATTTGGGTGAACTCTTTTCTTGATATTGTTGTCCGTAGAATTATTCATGTGAATTTTTTTGATGGTGGAATGAGATGATTTGATGGTGTCTTGCATATGCCAAGACTAGTAAAAAATTTGTTAAATGTTAGCAAACTGATAGCTGCGGGTGTGCATGTACAAATTTCTAAAGCAAGTGTGAAAATAGTGAGAGATGCTATGGTGGTAGCAAGAGAAAGCAGATTGGGTACATTATACCAATTTGATGCATGCACAATTGAGTGCAATATCACTTTTGATAGGATTGTGACAAAGACTACTTCGCTAGAAAAGGACAGGGTTTCTTTCTAGTGATTCAAAGTTGCTAGCAAAGAAGACAATGTTGTGGCACCAAAGATTTGGCCACATAAGTGAGAAGGGTTTACAAAACTTGAAAAATAAGAATCTTGCTAATGGGTTGAATGATTGCAATCTTGAATTTGATTTTTGTGTTATAGAAAACAAATTTGCATTCAGTTTTACTCGATTTCTCATAAGTCTTCATGTGTTTATGATCTAATCCATTCAGATGTATTTGGTTCAGTTGATGTACCTTCTAGTGGTAAACTAGTTTATTATGTTTTTTTTCTTTGATGATTTTAGTAGAAGAACATGAATCGATTTTCTTAAGAGTAAAGCTGAAGTTTTTAATCATTTCAAAAACATTAAAGCAATAGTTGAGTTGGAGAGTGGAAAGAAGATAAAATGTTTAAGGATAGATAATGGTAGTGGATATTGCTCCAATGATTTTGATACATTTTGGAAAGATTGTGGTATTATGCGATGTTCTGATTTTTTTTCGTAATAATTTGATTATATTAATTGGTCCTTGAATTTAAATTATATAATAAAAAAGGACCTTTACTTAATTAGTATGGGAACCAGGCAAGAGCCTACAAAACAACGGTAAATTGTGAGCCTCTTATCTGAGAGGTCTCGTGTTCGACTCACACAAGCTTAATATTAATAAGAATTGATCACACAATAATAATGAATCTTGGCTTTGGCCTCTTACCGATCAAAAAAAAAAATAGTACGGGAACCAAATTAATAAAATAAAAATATTTGTATTTGAGGTTCAGATTGATTTATGTATATCTTGGGCCAATCTTTTATATTAGTCATAGGTGTTTGTTATTGCATCGGCACTTGTTGTGCACCTTCGAAGGTTTCCTTCGACTGGGTATTTATGATCGGCGGGTAGGATGTTTAGTATCGTTTTAAATTAATTCTATTGTGCTGCAAATTCCAGTTGGAGTTATGCTTTATTCACCATCTCAGTATTGAAAGATCTTTCCTATTTGGCTTATGCAATTTCGATTAGATTCTAGCCTACCCTATTATGCTTGCTTTACTTTACTTGGATCTGGTAAAATTGAGCGTCATCTTTGTGTGCGAATATAATTTTGTGTTTCAGCGAAAAATTGCATATATACCTTTGTATTGGGCATACACATTTGGGTTTGGCGTACATATCTGTACTTGGCGAATAATCTGTGCATTTCTAGCATTTAATGATTTATATCTATTTTGGCATCGCCGAGTCTTACACCAAGCTCTCATGTCATTGACAATTCTATCCTGCCAAACCTAGCCTTGTGCCATCATACCTACACCCATACAACCAGACAAAAACACTTACTTTTCCCACTATATGCCCACTGATATCACTCACTGTACGACATCATACTCCAAACCATACCTACAACTCTATTTGTTGTACTATAATTTTGTCCCACATCGTACATTGTACCATCTCCATCTTGTTTCTACCATTGTACGGACATTCCTACATTGTATGCCCACAGTATTTGGCCATATGCCTTTGTCCTTGCCGCACTTGCTCTATACGACCGTACAAACTCCTTTAGACACCCACCAAGTCGTATGACCAAGCATTCACCATCTACTATCTTAGTTTCTTCTATTTTGTATGGACCTGCTGTTGGTATTTTGACATTGGGAATTTTTTTTTGTCAGATACTTTCCCTCGAGGGTTGCCCTCGGGTACTTTCCCTCGAGAAAACTCGATGTGTTGTTGTGAACATTATAGTGGTATCAGAGCTGGTGATCTTGCCAGTCTAGTGGGATTGAGAGACTTTGAGATTTGGATCATGCTATGGCAACCAACAGTGATGGACAATGGTGGTTGAAGGCACCACAAGATTGGCAAAGAGCTCAGTGAGCGTGTTGGTCTTCCATTAGATATATTGAAAGTATGTTTGTGTAAGGTGGACCAATTACCTTCAAGATTTATATAGAGGATCCTTTCTCTGATTGAGGATGTTTTAAGTCAACCGGGCTTTTGAAACACCATGACAAGGAAATGAAGTTGGCAACTACATCATGTCTTAGTGGGATCTTGAGAATCTCGACCCCTAGAGCACCGTATGATGATAACACCATGATAGAGATATTGCACTTGATAGTTGACAACTTTCAGAACCTTAATGACACTAGTGGCGATCCTTTTTGGCAAGAGATCCACAATATTGGAGAGTTGTGCAAATGTCAAATTAAGTACCTTCTCTTAGATCTAGAGTTGCAAGACTTGATCCATGATATGTTTCTTCACTTGGTCACAATCTACGAGTGTCATGATACTAAGGTTTCGGTTTCTATGGAGAGCCTTAGGGTTTCGTGCATTGAAGAGATCGATGAAATATCCCAACCTATCATATGTATGTTATGGGATGTTCTTAATCTAGAATGTGTCGCTTCTATGGCAACATGTAGATTGGTGAATAATATATTCAACATTGTGAAGAAAAACTAATATCTCGTGTGCACAAGTGGGAGAAAGTAGATGATGCCAATAAGGTTGATGCATTATATGAGGAGGATCTCCTAAATCTTGCCACTACATCTGCATGTGAGAACACCTAAATATGAAGAGATTGCTTGCATGGATCTTGCCAAGACAACATGGACAAATCAAGATCACATAAGCTTTGCCGTAACTCCATTTCATGAGCTAGGCCTTTGATTCGTTGAGTATGGAGCCCTTCCTTATGTGTAACAAGCCTTGCTTACTGTTGAAGTTCTGTCCATCGAGGCTTTGTCCACCGTTGAGGTTCTCCTGTCAAGGCTCTCTCCGTTGAGTTTGTATCTATCATTGTGGTTCTCTCCGCCGAGGCTCTCTCAAACGAGGCTTTGTTGTCATCGCGGCCTTGTCTGGCACAGAGGTTATGTCTGACGAGGCTTTGTTTGTTGAGGTTCTTTTTGTCGAGGTTCTGTTTGCTGCCAAGGTTCTATCCGTCGAGGCTTCGTTTCCTGCTGAGATTCAGTTTGCCAAGGCTCTGCTCATCACCAAGGCTTTATGTTGTGTTGTGGTTCTCTCTGTCGAGCCTCTATTAGCCGCAGAGTAACTATCCATCAAGGTTCTGCACACCGTCGGGGTCTATCTGTCGAGGCTCCTCTTGCTGCCGAGGCTTTTCTTGCCACTGAGGCTTCGTCTGGTGTCGAGGCTTTACCTACTACTAACGCTTTGCCCACCATCGAGGTTTTGTCTACTGCTGAGGTTCTCTTTGCCAAGGCTTTCTGCCATTGGGGTTCTGTCTGTGGTTTTGTTTGTGTCTCTGGCTAAGTTCGTATCAGTGTCAACGTCTGTGTTTGTGGCCATACCTGAAGATATTGTTGAACATGATGACGTGAAGGATTTCATTAATTGGCATCGATGGGATCCTAGTAAAGGGAACAACAACGTTTATATCAAGGTGGTGCAACAAAAGTTGCATGATTGTGTGTTGCAGTAGATGTTTGATGTCAACTCACATGTTCTGCCTATACATTTGATTTGGGATACTGAAGTTGATGGTGTTGATCAGATAGTGAATTGCTTAAGGACAAGCAATCTTTGGGCGGTGAGGATTTGTGATGTTCCCAAACTTGATTCTAATAATTGAATTAATTTAATTGATTAATTGGTCCCAGAATATAAATTTTATAATAAAAAGGACCTTTAATTAATAGATATGGGGCCCAAACTAATAAAATAAAAATATTTGTATTTGGGGTTTCGATTGATAGATGTATATGTGGGGCCCATCTTAATTTTGGTCGTAGGTGTTTGTTGTCGTTCGACACTTGTTGTGCACCTCAGGAGTTTTCTTCTGACAGACTATTTATGACCACTAGGTAGGATTTTTTTAGTATGTGTCTTGAATTGATTCTATTGTGCTGTGATTTCCAATTGCAGTTTTGCTCTATTCGCCATTTTGGAAGTGAAAGATCTTCCCTATTTGGCTTATGCAGTTTCGGTAGGATTTTGGCCTACCCTATTCTTCTTGCTTTACTTTGCTTGGATTTGGCAAATTCGAGCACCATCTTTGTCTGCCCATATAATTTTGTGTTTCGGTGACCAATTGCATATAAATCTTTGTGTTGGGCATACATATCTATGTTTGGCGTACATATCTGTGTTTGGCGAATAATCTGTGCAATTCTGGTATTTAGTGATTTATATCTATTTTGGCATCGCCAAGTTTCACACTAAGCTCTCCTATCATTGAAAATTTCATCCCCCCAAACCCAACCTTGCGCCATCATATCTACACCCATCCAATTGTATGACAACACTTACCTTTCCCACTGTGCGTCGCTGATATCACCCATTGTATGACTTCACACTCCAAACCATATGCTACAACTCCATTTGCTCTACTACCATTTTGTCACCTCATCATATGTTGTGCCATCTCATCTTGTTTCTACCATCGTACAAACACCCTTGCACTATAGGCCCACGGTATTTGCCCATATGCCTCTGTCCTTGCCACATGTGCTCTATACGACCGTATGAACTCCTTCAGATACCCACCAAGCCGTATGCTCGACCCTTCACCATCTGCCATCTTAGTCTCTTATATTCCATACGAACTTGTGTCATGTCCCCTTCTCCGCACTAGTGTTTTGGCACCAGGTTAATTCAATCTCCACATCTGGATAGATTAACGACATTTGCTAATAGGATGCCTACCAGTCACATCGGAGGTTTTATCATATGTACTTCAGTATGTTATTTAAGGGTGTGGATAAAGTCACTTTAGGTTATAAAGTCATTTACTTTATAAAGTGACTTAAGCGAGTACAGGATGAAAATTGCGTTTTACCCCGCATTCCTTGCTTCATTGTTTTTCCCTCACTTTGAGGTTATAAAAGAAGGGGCTTGCATTGGGATTTACACACAAGATTTTATGAATAGACATATTGCGAATTCTGGTTGCTTTAATGTGACTGGTCTGACATTGTGAGGATGGAACCCCTCATGTTTGGAGATTCAAAGGGGGTTGGATGTCACCCCAATCTTCCTTTCATTCAGTATTGTATAGGTTTGGGTAGAAGAATCGACAATAGGAAAGATGTTCAAAAATCGAAGTATATGGAGGTAAGAGCATTTGAGCAAGTTAGCAATTTCATAGTCTGAATCCCATGATTTTGGAATTTCTAGTGGTAGAACCGTTTGTATTGCAAGAGCTGGTATTTGAACGAAGAAACCAAAGGAGAATACGTAGTGTGGAAAACGAGAATACAGGTAGAAGGCACCATTTTCAATTCAACAGTAGAACCGTCTACATTAGCAATTGCTACGCAGGGCAATACCCCATCAGCATTGGAAAGGTTGCAAGAGAGTTTACTTCACGGGTCGGGTGTTAGTATAATGCTCACCAATCGGAAAGAGTGCAGATTCTGCAGGTAATAGTAAGTGTTGGGTGTGTCACAACAGCCATAAGAAGCTTGGGTTCCTCATCCACCATAGTAGAGAACTTAGCCTGATCAAGAATAAAGGTCACGACCAAGCACGTGAGGTTTGAGATACAGTTGGATGCCGGTACCATATAGTTGGGTTTCTGAGGATGTAGGAGTAGACGTCTTGGTGACGGGTCAGAGTGTTGGAAGAAGTGAGATGGAACCAGTCCACCAGTTGGGATATTCTCCACGCTAACTGTATGTAAACTTTGCCAAATATTTTAATATTGCATTACTCCTTGATATTGTTCCCGAGAATTAAATATTCAGTTGTTAGTTTGGCCATTTAACTACTCATGTTGCAATATTAAATGTATTGGAGACCATTTAGAGACCTGGTTAAAAGATTCAAATTCTTGGTTGTTTAACAATTCCCAATACATCAATTTCTGCTAGTAACTTCTACAGTAATATTCAGCATTTTGTACCACGTTGGACTTCTTGACAACTGTTTGATAAAAAATTACCCAATTAAAGTCTCAGAACTCTACTATTAAAATCGGTCAAGTTTATTACAACCTGCTATTGTTGTTTGGATGTTAGGAATAGTTTACCGTCGGGTACTTTCCCCTAATGTTGCCTTAGGTACTTTCCCTCGGGTGTTGCTTTTGGTGTTGCCTTCAATTGTTGTCCTCAGGTACTTTCCCTAGGGTGTTTCCCTCAAGTACTTCCAAGTTTTCCTCGGGCATTTCCTTTGGGTGTTACCCTCAAGTACTTTCCCTCGGGTGTTGCCCTTTGGTACTTTCCTTGGTACTCTTGAATCCATTTTGAACAAATATAATTAAATCCAAACTTATAAAACTGATCACCAACAATTAGAACAATGATGCACAACAATAAGAAACCATACACCATAACACAATGATTTGTTGACTAAGGAAACCCTTGATTAGAGGGAAACCCCCAGTGGGGATGGTATCCACAAGATAATGTACAAAATATATAAGTTCCTTGCTAAAGGATGTGACCTTGTTAGGAGTTGAATACAATTCATTCAATACAACAGTCCTTGTTAAAGGACAAATCCTTGTTAAGAGACCTTGGAACCTTATTTAGGAGGCTCTAACCTTGTTAAAGACTAGAAAGAACTAGTAGACCCACTGTCTAAATACTCCAACAAAAATGAAAGATACTACTTTTAGGATAACATCTCCAATAAGTATGAATTGACTGATCTGCAACTTTGTAATGTCCCCTTTTTAGCATTCATAGCATGATGTTGTCGTTAGCCTATTTCCCCACGGTCCCGTAGGCTAACCAGGACATTAAAGGGGCTTAGAGGCCATTTGGCCTAGATAGTTTCAGTTGCAGGTCTTTCTGAGGGGTTTTGAGGCAACTTTGAGCATACTTACTATTTATAGTAAGTCATCTTGGGCATGGGTGGACATCTAGTGGCAACGGTATGTCGATGTTAATTGTTTAAAATCGACAAGAAGACTTGTTTATCATTGACAAGATTTGTTATGCATTGATAAAGCTATTTTATAAAGTTAAATCTAAATATTTAACTTTATTAATGCATAGACTATAGTTTGTGGGAAATATTTAAATTAAAAGAGTCCCTTTTATTTTATAACACATTGGAGACATAAGTTACATAAAGGGAGTTATGTTTTATCCCACATTGAGAAAACGAAGGATGGAGCTCTTGTGAGAACACTATAAAAGAAATGGAAGAGCTTCTTTTAAGCATAGTTGGAAATATCAAAGAAATTGGAGAATTTTCTGGAGGTTATGTCTCAATAGTTTGAAGGACGAAATCCCTTCAAGCTGAAAATCTTGATGCCATTGAAAGATATGGTCTTGAGATTCAACAGGGTAGCAATCCGAAAAAGCAGAAATGAAAAAGCAGTCCGAAAAAGCGGAACCGAAAAAGCAGGCGGAAAAAGCGGAATTGAAAAAGCAAGCAAAAAAAGCGGAACTGAAAAAGCAGGCGGAAAAAGCGAAATTGAAAAAGCAAGCGGAAAAAGCGGAACCGAAAAAGCAGGCCGAAAAAGCAGTTCGAAAAAGTAAAGCAGAAGGGGCAGCATTGAAGGAAAATTATTACAGCCATCTACAACCAGGTTCCCTTGTTAGTATTGTTTTTTTTAGGGTATTATAAGTTTCAGCTGTAAGTGTGCATTATACCAGTATTGTCATTTTGGTAATCCATGTAAATGCCAAAGTCTTGGCCATATTTCATGAGCATTGTATTAGAAATTTGATTGCAATAAAAAAGATAATAGTTGCTGGTGTCATTTAAGCAATTCAATCTCATTATTTATGAGCTAGATAGTTTGCATACCAACTGTTTGCAAAAATGCCAGTTGGCTGTAGGTGTTCTTTTCTCATGCTTAGATCATAATATATGCACTGAATATTGTCAAAATTAGGAGCACACTCATGTTAGGTCATTGTGTAGTTCATTGTAATCTTCTATCACTAGATTCTCATTGATGCAAATTGGAAAAAAGTCATTTAAAGCAAGCTGAAATACTATATCAGTCATATGTCTCTTGCATGTGAATTGTTTGACAAAATTCTTTGAGCCTTCAATTAACATCTTTGAGAGCAGATTTGAGGAGGGTTATTACAGTGGTATCAGAGCTTGCTTGCAAAGTGTTTGACGAAATGTCAAACAACTGAAGTATAAAGATTTTTGCTATTTGAAGAAGTTATAACCTGTTGGGGTCATTACAGTGGTATCAGAGCTTGCTTGCAAAGTGTTTGACGAAATGTCAAACAACTGAAGTATAAAGATTTTTGGTGTTTGAAGAAGTTATAGCCTGAGGAGGGTTATTACAAACTTACTTTCCAAAACAGTTCCTTTGAAGTCCACTCAATCATCATCATCATTGCTCTGCTCTGATAATCCAACATCAAGGCTCGCATCATATGTATCAAGATACACAACTCATACATCTCATCCACTCCTCAAACAAGGAAAACATCTTTCCTGTATTCCTTTTACAAATAATTAATTAGGTTGGCCTGTTAGAGCTTCATTAATACATAGTTAATTACATAGGAGCATGCTAAGACATACACGTCTTCATAAGCATCAATACAACCATTGCATTAAGTTTCTCACATGTTACTATGAGAATATTACATTTCCCAAAGATAAATCATACGCTACAATAACACAATCGACTGCTGGTAAAATATATCGCACGTTACACACTAGTGACCTTTCCAAAATAATCCAAAGGCCTCTCACTTTAGAACATACACGCATAGACAAGTCTTCTACCATCTTCCATGTTCACCTGCATTAATTCTTGTTCATCATTAAGATATAACAAAAATGCTTTTAACTATCTCTGTCATGATTTCCTATACACTAATCTGCTACCAGTTTCACTAATCAATCTGTAACTCAACCAAAATATCTCAGAAAGTACAATGAACATAGATATGATGTCTACACTCATTCTACTGCACACATGGAACTCACATATCTAAATCTGTCAACCATTGTTCTTGCTGAAATGATAAATAGCTTGCGATATAGAAAATCTGTCATGAACTAAAGAACATATGTTGTCATCAATGAATGGTGGCAAAATTTTTTGTAAGTCACTAGAACTACAACTTACGAAATGGGAACTTTAGGCAATGGTGTAGTGAGACAAATCTCTCCTCTTAGCAATAGGGGAGGCTCCCTTCTTCCCGTAGGTGGCTACAAAAAATACGTAATTGGAATTGACAAATGGGTGATTCTTTGAATCGAATCCTTTTTTTTCAGGAATGATTTTACTCTAACAACTATTTGTGAACTAACAAAAGGTATCTACTACTACAATAATACCGGTGGCTTAGAAGTTGATGTAAGAACAACTTTAAGACAGCAGTTTCAACTTAACTTATGCGATTGAGAATAAGAGCTCACAGTCTCTTACGATTAATCCTCTTTGAATAAAGGCAAATAGCTAATAAGGCACAAAGTCTCTTATAAACCATCCAATTTGAAATGATATACTAAGACTTAAAACACAAAGTTTTAACTCTTCGTACTTGCAACCACTATTAAACTAAAGTAATCTTATTTCTTAAAGCTCAAAGTCTTCAAGAACAACACCGAATGCTCAAATGCTTCACAAAGAGAAAATGAACAAAGATGAATTAATCAATGCAACATAAGAAAACAAAGATTGATTCCAAGCTTCACAACACAAAGCTTGGGAAAACTTGCTTCTTCATTCACTTCAGAGATTTGCAACAAGAAATACAAAGTTTTCAAATTACAAGCCCAACCTTCTTGCATAAAACAAAAGATGATTATTTACAATGAACTCTCTCCTTTATATAGGAAAATAGAAGAGAAAGGTAGAGGGAAAAGAGGAAATCTTCAATCACCTTGACTTATTTACTAACAAACTTTTAACTAACTAATTTGACTTACTCAAAGTTGCATGCCTAATGCGATTGCAACTTGACTACATGAGCTGATTGTACAAGGACACATTAGCCTATACTTGCAACATAATTGCTCTTTACATGTAATCTTTGTCATTCTACTCTAAAGCATATGGAAATTTTGAAATGTTCACATAGTCTCAACTATTTTTGCAAATTTTTGCAGTGAGTCATCCCCAACTTCAGCATCGGGCTCACCAATGTATTTGGCAACCATTATGATCTTTCAGTATGTACTTTCTGCTTCTGAAATTTCTTTGTTAGAAACTTCTTTTTTGCTCTGTAGATCATCAAGTGAACACTTTCAACTTGCAAATGTATTCATCACACTGATATTGAAATCATCCGCTCCAAGCTGTAAGTGAATTGCTTCAGTGAACCCTGTAAGGATGTCTTCTTCTTTCTTGAGTTCATTGTTTTACTTTTTGTAAACCCGCTGATCATGTCTTCTTGGTTATTAATCTTGATCACTGCTGCCTTTGCATCTTTTACGAGCTGTAGCAAGACTTGTTCTTTGTTAGTCATCAGGTGCATGTAATCATGATACATTTCAATAGATGAGATGGCTTCATACTCGCACAAGGCATCCAAATCAAACTCTAACATGTTGTTCTAGGTACAAATGTCTCTGTCCAACAACTTTAATAGACGTTTAAGTAATTCTTGAATATCAGTTAATTTGGCAACAACTTCCTTTCCTTTCCTTAGCATCCTGTAAACATCTCGAATGACTTCAACTCCTTGTGATTTGATGCTGATGGCCAGTTCATCTACAGTTTGCGCCTTCTTCTTTATTCTCTCTGTGCACTCGGAAGAAATAGGTTCAACACTTGAAGAAGATTTCTTTATCTTTTCAATGGTCTTTAGAAGACATGCATTCTCTCTCTTCAGTCTATTTTTCTTCTCCCATGACTTGTCATTTTTCTGGGCTAACAAGTCAAGTGCATCTTGAGCATCTTGTTGACAACTCAAACGAGTTTGCTTCCCAAGTTCGATTCTGGAGAACATGTAATCAGCAGCGTGCATTTCTTTTGCTGGTTTTCCAGCAAGAGGTTCAAGAACTTCTGCATACTTGATGTTGTTGTCATCAACTACAGCCCGAGAATGTAATGTCCTCATTTCGTAGTTAAAATTTTAATAATAACAAAAAGTAAAATACTGGAGATATAAGGAGAAAAAGACATAAGGGAAAACCAAAAACATTAAAGTGGAGTATTGGAAAGGCATCAGAGAAATATAAGGGGAATCATTAAACATAACATAAAACAACCAATAATAAGGCATATAAAAACAAAACAAAAGCTGCCCACTTAATTCATGAAAAATGTTAAGTGCATATGGAAAGTAATTCATGGAGAATACTAAGAGAAACCATTAAATATATCTCCACCATTGTCCTATAATATAGAGGAAGTAAATCTTCAACTATAAAGGCTGATAATAATAATAATATAATGAGCAGCCAACTCAATCAGTATATGAACATTTTAGAAAGTGATTAAAGACCCTATTAAGCGGGAGAAGGAAGATAGTAGGTGGGAATAGGCATATCCACTTGAGTCATTTTTATTATTGTTATGGAGGAAGTATAATAGTAAATATAATATGTTTCTTTCATATATATACATTTTATTCAAAAAAGTTGTATATCTTGGATAAACTTTTTTTTGGTGGGGGGAATAAACTTATATATTTTCAAAAGTAAAATATAATTGCAATCATCCTAAGTTATTCACAATTTTATTAAAAAAATATCTATACAAATCTTAAGTTGGGAATTAGAGGAGAATTGAGGGTGAATTGCAAGTAGGGACATTACAGAGAAACTATTTTAGCTTTCTTGTTCTATGAAGCCTTTGGTTTGACCACTTGCATGTCAAACTATTCTGGTGAAATTCTTCCTTCTTCCTCTTTTGCGTGATGGTGCTTAGCCATGGGGGTAGGCTGAAAGAAGATGTGCTAGCTGTAGTTGTAGTCACCATGGTCCGTATTGTATTTCTTGCACAGCAGTAGTGACTATGGAAGGAGTCTCAGTTTGAATGGCCATAGGTGTAGGACTATTATGTGTAACCTCAGTCATGAATTGCTCAAACTGAGCTGAGGCTACATCAATTAATGCCATGGATTAAGTTGAAGCAGAGGGGATCGACATAGAATATGCATCAAATACACTCATAATTTTTTTGATCAACTTCTGTTTCTATTGCAGGTGCAGCGGAGGACATAGGTTGTGCTGGAGTCACTATTACAACATCTTCAAGAGGTGGATGTTCAGGGGAGATTGCATCCAATGCCATGCTCAAAGGTGAATCAGGGGGTTCATCTGATGCAAGTGCTGAGTCTGCAAGAGTCGTAGTCGTATGAACCTCTGTAGAATGTGGAACTGACACTGTGAGTTCCTTTGCTTGATCTGTATCATCATCACTGGAATCAATGTGGATTGCTCGAGATTCAATTTCTTTTACCTTGAGTATCCTTGCAGTGGTCATTCTTCCTTTGATTGTGAGCTTTGGTAAACACTGAGCAGGAGGCTCAATTGCTGAAGATGAAATTCCATCCTTTCCTTTAACCCTTATCTCTGTCATCATACCAATCGAACCAACAAAATCAAAACCTTTTCCAGGTTTGATTTTGATGCACTTGAAGCTTCTTTTCTTCAACCAAATATTGGTATTAGCAAGGATAGGATGAAAATGATCCCATATAGAGGTGTTTTCCTTACTTGACCATGTAGGAGGAATGATAGGCAACTTTTCTATCCTATGCCGAACATAGGTAGGAATGACCATCATCTTCAACCCCATCAGGAATTGATGCAAGGTTGAAGTCTACTATTTGCTTCAATTTCAACCAACTGTAATCCAAGTGCCGAATGTCCACCTCAGTATGCACATCAATCTAGAAATCTTAAAGGCAATGTACATGTATGAACTACTTCCTCATCTTATCATTTAGTCCTCTCCAATCAAAACAGCTCCTTGCCATGAACTTCTTTAGAGTGATTCTTTGAAGCTCAAACTCTATGATCTTGGCTTTAGATACAATATCTATAGAGTACCTGCCAATTTTCAGAGGATTTCTTGAATAAATTCCTACTCCCGGTCTATGCAAGTTGGACTGATAGGTCTGTACCCTAATGAGTCTCCTGGCTAGCTCCATAAGTACAATCTTGTTTGTAGGGTATGGGTAGAGTATATGGCTCTCATTTGAAACATCCAACTTGCAGATATGTGAAGTTAGGAAACTATAGGGATATGCAACCATACTCATTGACTTTGTTCCATGCTTCATGAAAAACATGCTTGTTTGGGAGTTATTTGTCAAACAAGCACATGTAATGCCCAAAGAAGGCATCTTGTACTTTGCGATAGTGTAGCTGGCTTTGCTTTAGAGGCAATTGATCTTAATACTCCCAAACATGCACCAATGATTTGTCACCTTTGGTTGATAGACCTGAAAAAAACCCAAGGTAGCAGCAATATACACCATGTAAGACTTCATGTTGAATACTCCGGTGTCTTTCACACTCACTAATTGTTCGTAGATTGAATCACTTATCAGTTCTGCCTAGAATACATTCTTTTTAGTTCTTATGGTGAGGTGAATGTACTTGTACATTCAAGGCTCAAAATTTTTTGAATCCTTGAGTCCAGCTCGGCAGCTAAGCAATGTGATGAGATCATTAATCTCCTCCTTGAAATCACAATGACGCACACTCTTTGGCCATCTAACAAGATTCGGCCTCTTAGTGATCAACCAATTGACATTAACATACCCGTAACATTCAACCTTGTCACTGTTCCATCTTTCCAATTTTTTCTATTTGGTAATGTTGGTTACTACTGGAGTATGAGGAACATGAAGGATGTGATCAATAGTCTCTAGATCAAGACTAATGATTGTATTACCATCTTGACGTCTGATAGTTCTGGAAGCCACATGAAAGTGTTTGGCACATGCAAGAATGAACTTGGGTTCATGAGCCGCCAAGGGAAAAGTAGATAACAAGTGTATATGACTTCTCTTGATCCAAGTCATATTCTCGGTAGCTTCAACATTAACCCTTGTGAGGAAATCTTCAATGTTCATATGTGATATATTAGTGCTAGGAACCTCCTCAGTGTAATAAGTTACTTGAGATGGCGAGATGGAGTTGTGGTACTGATCATATTGGTACTTGATCTTTTTGTCTATGCTTTTTGCTGGTGCAATCTCCTTTGACATCGCAGAATGTTATGCATGTGTAACTGTTACATGAAAATCCCATAGTGTAAGAACATCATCATATGAGGGGTTTATATCAAGCTTTGTTGTGTAAAAACACAGATTTGGGCAAGGTATGGGTAGGGAGAGCGGATGGAAAGGTTGCGAACAACGAATGAACAAATGGGCCAAGCTTACAATGACTCAAATATGACTAGAAAAGCCAAAAAGATTTTTTTTTGGGTGCATTACACATGCGGATAGTGAGCTTTAAAATGCGCAAATGAGGAGTAAAGTATATTGAAATGGAAGCATAGCATGCTTAATAGGTGCAAGTCATGCTATTTATCTGACAAGCATGTGGGAAATTCTTTTTCAACCATAGGGTAGCCACATGGAGATTCATCGAATTAAACTTGCGTTCTCATGAGGGGAAATAATGAACTTGTCTTTCCTTAGAACAAGAGTTTACCCTGACTGCATATGCAAGTAAATAAAACCTTGCACATGCAACTTAAAGAAGTAGACAGAAGGAAAAAGAGAAACAACATATGTACAAAACAAAACGATGGAAATCTGAAAATGGAAATTGAAAGATTCGCAACAAGACTTTCAACAAGAACAAATTGCCTTAAGAAAAATAAGGGAAAAACATACCTCTCTCCACCAAACACAAAAGAACAAGTTTTCTTAAATCTTTGAAAAATATGAAAATAAATCCAAGAGATTTGGATTAAGATTTGTTTATCATCACAAGACTTATATAGATTTTGAAATTCAAACCTTAGGGATGGTCAAGGTTCAAATTTGGACAAGTGTAGGCAGAGAGATGAAATGCGGAAAACTTGCAACAAACTTTGACTTAGCAATGCCATATCAATGGCTTGCAAAAATGGCGCCTAGGGTAAATTTCAAAACTTGAAAATGATAAAGAACAAGCTGGAAACAAATTACATACCCTAGGAAGCTTTTTGAAATGATTGGAACAAAAATCACCAAGGAATGCAACGCTTTTTGTAGAAAATGTGCCCTAGATGGGCTCTTTTTGGCCAAATGCATATGTTGAGAAATGTGCTTTTACTCCCAAAATTTGCCACGTTCTCAAAACCGCCCAAAGATGCTTTGTATTTTGATAAAAAATATGACTTTTTTGAAGGATTACATGTGCCAATGTGTTGCTAATACATGGATGCACTTTTGAGGAACGTTTGCATGTGAAAAAAATGCACAAAAAGCCTCCAAATCCACGTTGCAAGTGAAAAACGAAGTTTCTTGAATGAAAAACATGTAATAAACAATTTGCTTCTCAAAAAATCGTCACTTAGCCTTCAATAGAGGAAACTACACTTTTAATGAGCAAACACATGCATTAAAATTCATGCAATGTGATACAAAATTGCCACTTCGCTTCTTATATGCAAACACTGCCCTTGGACACACTTTTAGGGAGTAAAAAAACGTTTTAAAACTCATGCAATATGGTAAAAAAACACCACCATGAGCTTTTAACTAATGACTTAGTGCAAAACACACTTTTTAGGGTCATTTACATGTTTCAAAAGATGTGTAATTGAGCAAAAAATCGCCACCATGACTTAGTGGTAATGAAAACCATTAAAAATGCACTTTTCATGGTCGTTTACATGTTTTAAAAGACATGCAATTGGACCTAGTATCGCCACTTATGTCTAAGTGGACTTGGAAATGGGTTTTTGAATATTAGATACATATGCAATTGAGTCCAAACTCGTCACTTATGTCTAAGTTAAGTGAAAACTCAGTTAAGACATGCATTTACATGTTCTAAAAATATGCTATTTGATTTAAAAAGTCCATTAAGTGGTAATTTTTAAAGATGTATATGCAACAGGTTAGAAAAACTCCATTTAGATGCTTAATATATTTAAAATAAACTTATTCATGCAACAACATATGTAAATGTGTTAGAAATTTTCCACTTACATTGATTTAATAAGTTTGAAGTATGCAAATACATATTAAAAGCCCACTTAACACAGTGTTATTGCATTCAAAAAGTTCATTTAAATTAATCCCGGGACTTATATTTTATTGGAAGTGGGTTTTTACATAGTGATTTGCATGTTGATATATGTAATGAATAATAAAAACCCCACTTTAAGTGCATTTAAGTGTCTTATGTGGTTAAATTTAATATCTAATTATAGTTTTAATAAAGTAACATGAAAAATAGTCTTGAAATACACTATTTTCAAAAACATAAAACTATAGTCAAATCAACTCAGAATGAGTTGAAATTTTAAAATGGATAACAAAATCCATGTTAAATATTAAATATAATTTTATATCATGCTTTTACTAATAAAAGCCCACTTTTATGAGGTTTTTAAAATAAAGATATGCGCTTGTCCTAAATAAAAATATGAGGTTTTTTAAAGATAAAGCCCCCTTATAACTTGAGCTAGACAACTCCAATTTTGACCTAAGTTAGCTCGAAATGAGCGGAATTCCAAGGGCTATTCACCTAAGGCAAAAGAAAAGAATAAAAATTATTTACAACATAAAGGAAAATGAAGAAAAGATGTGAAGGTTTGCCAAAAATCGAGTGTTTGCAGTCAGAGAAGAACTCTTACTGCCAAACGATTGGGATTCAACTTGACGGAAACCTTCAAAAGAAATGCAAGATAGAGAAACACAAAGTACAATGCAGGGATAATGAATTGTCTTCATGATACTTTATCAATACATTAAAACTAAGAGGATGCACCTACGAATCTATAAGAAAATTACGTAGGGTTGCCTCAATTTTGTGAAGCCAAAATTGAGGACAACAATGACAAAACCTATCATTAATACAATAATCTTTGCAACTCATCCAAGTGCCAACAATATCCTCAATTTCTAACAATTCCAACTCCAATTCCATCACCTGAATTTCCACCATCTGCAATTACATGGCTTTAAGGCAACATCCATTCATATATCTCTCCTTTGTGGGATACTCCTCTAGCTGGTCCAAGCACTTCACATGCTCATTGTATTAGTGCAATTGATGCTTCTTCCAAATGAAAATGAAGTTCAACATGAGGATTGTGGGGAAAGTGATCTGTGTTTGCAGCTAATGGGGGAATAATGTTTAAAAACACCACCAGCTCACAAATTTTGAAATTTTGGGTCAAATATTTGTGTTTCGACATCCACTGCGGCCTTTTGTTGATGAATGTCCAAGGAAATGTCACTCTGATTTTGGTGTGAACGGGTAGTAGTCAAAGCAATTAAAATAAGGTCTTAAAAATGTCATGTCTCTTTCAAGATTTTGTACTCTGGTATGTGTTCTTCAATTCGATGATCATAGCAGTGTATGTTTGATTATTGGCAAAGAACACATATTTCTTTTTGATTTGACATGGCATATGGCTTTTTGATGTTATAGGGAAAGAATCACAACATTTGTAATATGGGAAGGACAACACACATGGCTCCTTTTGGAGTTATGAGCACCATGTTATTTGTCTCGACAATAAGGACCAAACAAAACCAACGATGCTCTTGTTTGGATCAGTGAAAGTGTAAGTAACATCGTTAGAAAGTAAAGTCCACCAAGATAACTGAGAGGGTGGGGGGGTGAATCAGTTATCAGATCAATATAACTTTCTCAAACTTATTAAGCCTTAAGCATGTGAACAATATAATCAGCAAGCATAACAAGATAGACATACACAATAACACCACATATATTAACTAGGGAAACCCTTGATCAGAGGGAAAACCCTAGTGGGGATGGTACCCACAAAATGATGTACTAATATAAAAGTTCCTTATAAGAGGATGGATTCTGTTAGGAGCCAATGAAATACATTCAGTACATAGCAGTCCCTGTTAGGAGACTTCGAATCCCTGTTAGGAGATTCCAACCCTATTAGAAGTTGTAGAAGGCAAATGAACCCACTGTCCAAACAACTTCAGGGGCAAGACCACTGAACTCACTATCCAACTGATCTTTGTATTATTCCTTGTAGAATAATAGAAATGAAATAACTCGAAATCCTTCTCTGTCCTCTTGACCAGACCAAACCTCTTCAGATCTCAATATCAGATCTTCTAACTTGAATCACATTGATCCCTTTGATTGCTTACACGTATTTTCCATCTTCTCATATCACTTGCTATAATGTCCCTGGATTGACCCTATAGGAACTTGGGGCATTTATCTTAGAAATCATAGAAAACAACACTACAATTTACCACTAGATATGCTTGAACACTCGAGTATAGCAATAACCCCTTTTAGAGATTGTAATACTCCTTAGTGATGAAATAAATAAGTTTTAATGCAATGAACAAATTATTATCAACTATTTCAATGAAATGAGGGATGACTAGTTTGAATGTGATAACGAGTCCATGGGGGTGAATGACTATTGTGACTATAAGGATAGTGTCTTTCTTACAAATCTAAACATTAGAGTTGGTGGTAAGGTTTATGCAACTTGGACTATACTGATCAGTCATTCATGAAGGATTTCTTGATTTCTCTATTGGAATTACTTGCCTCTATAATGCAGACTTCTATTGGTTTGAATTAAAGATCTCTCCCAGATTATTCTAGCACCCACCTTGCTATATGTTCATTGATTTGGAGCTTGATCTTGATGTTGACTTATAATCTCAAGTACTGAATGTGACAAGAGACGCTAACTGGGGCACACACTTTATATAAAGTTACCCACTATATATTATGTTTGGAATTGAAGTTCGGTGACTGTACTAAGGAATACGATTGAATCTAATGCTACTATAGTCCACTTAATGATTATGATGACTGCTCTATTTCTGATTAATAAGGAGTTTCTCAAGTCTTGTGGTTTATGTTTCTACCCTATGATAGACAGTGATTTTAGCATCCCTTGATATGCTCTACAAGCACACCATTCTCTGTGATATTTGTATAGGCTGTGATTCACAAACCTTCTTTTGGGCGCCAATAATATGTGTTGTTTGAATTATATAGATTTGCACATATATTGATTTGCTCCTCCAATGATGGCATATATATACTCTCCAGATATGTATATTGACTCCTATTTCTATGTTCTGTGTTCTATTACTGGACAACTACATTTGCGGAGCATAGCAATCTCTGACTTGTAGATGGTAATATTTGAATGTCCTCCTAGTGATCGTTGCCTTGGTTTGTTCATTTCTAAGTACTTTTGATGACTCTACGATGATACCGTTATTTTCTAATTCTTCCCGTATGTGATTTTTCTGTCCAATATATTGGAATCTTGATGCACTCTTGGCTTGGCTTATGCTTCAACCTTCCATCTAAGGAATACCTGACAATCGGCCTAGTTTTTGATGGCGTCAATCCTTGAATTTTCCCAAGGTCTCTCCTTTCCTGTATGGTGCGGTGTCATGGATGTCTGCTCCCCTCTTCCCCGATTGGTGTTGTTTGTAGATATTTTTCTTCCTTTACGTACCTGCTGAATCCACCTCTCCTGATTCTCCATTATATCTTTTGATCCTCTTGTGTGTTTCCTTCCCAAATTCTAGTGTTGATTTGTTCCATTTATATGTTTTGTAAATGTAGAAAAGGGAGGCGATCTTTCAAAGAAGCTCCCATTATCAATCTCGGGACTCAAGTAATGGAAGTTATTAGTTTTAATTATATATTCTATTGAAACATTTTTAGTGTATGAGTATTATATACAATATTTAGTATGAATATTATTCGTATTATGATGGGATAATATTCATTTACTTGTTTGTAATTATGAATTTGTTAATATTAATCTTATTTATTATAATTATTCTTTATAATATTTTGTACTTTGATTGCAAAGTATTATTTTATATTTTGTATTTCAAATTCAATTATAATATATAATTTAGTAAAATATTATATTATATCTATATTATATATATAATATCATATTATTATAATAATATAATTATTATATATTCATATTTTTTACATCTTATTATTTATTTACTATTAATTATTAAATCTTATTTGTGGGGGACATTACACTTGCTTAATTCACACTTGCATAATCACTTGCATCTCTTACACACATCACCACAAGGGAAATTACCTTCCTTTATACCTTATCCTCAAAATAATTCACTGGGTCGGCCTTGAGGCTTTCCCAATTAATAATAATAGAACCTCATTAAGATATTACAAAACATTGCATCTTTTCGTAATTACAAAACACTGTCGGCTTATAGTAAATGCAACTTTTCACATGCACAACCTATGACATCATGCACTCGCTGATGTCATCGTCAGACTGTGTACTGTAACTATCTAACTTCACTCATCACGATTCGATCCCTGTTAAGAGGTACAATCCAAACATCATAAACTACTTCTCAGGTACTCTGTCTGCACACTGCCCTCTGTAACTCTTGAATTACTCACATATGTCTTCGAACACTTGTCCACTTTATCAAGAAATAATGTAGAATATATCCTCAACTGCGTGTGACCGTATTATCAATACACAACCTGTACGACCTCGTTCTCTGTCTGCTACTTTGCTAGTCTTTATAGAAACAATACTATGTTGACATCAATGACAAACACAGTCATGAATGCAACATGTCAATCTTCTCAACTGCTCTTGCAATGCTTAGGATACACCCCAAAAGGAATACCATCAGCATTCATGCTAACAAGCATATCTAGTAATGCTAAATCAGCAATCAATGTTTAATGTATGTGAAAAGAAAATGGAAATTTAAGTCTAACTAGAGCCTATGTAAATATCTAGTGTCACATTTGGTGCCTCTTATTTCGCTACCATCAAAAACTTGATGTTGATATTTGATAGCTTCAGTCGGATAAACCTATTATACATAAGATATAATTTATACATATATATGTGTGTTCTTTTTATTTGAGATATCTAAGGTTATTGTTATATGAGAAAATATTTATATATATATATATAAATAAATAAATAAATATATATATATATGATTAAAGTAGTTATTATATTAATTATCTGATTAATGAATAGACATGTCCTATGAAGGGACATGTCTATTCATGGCTTATTCTCTATATATAAATCTAAGAGGATTTTGCATTTGGAACACATACCAAATACAATGGTAGTGATTAGTACAATTGCATTGATCCTCCATGAAATTCAACATGGTATCAAAGCCTAGTTTATGTACTTGAAAATAGCACTGGTCTATAATATCTTGATATTGATTTGACCCACAATTCTATAAATGCTCAAATGTCTGCCTTTAGGGATAAATATTGTCAATATTTATGATGCCCACATTTGGATTCATTTGCCTTGTATTATATTTGGGCCTGCGCTTAATCTTTTTGGTCATCTTAAGTCTATCCAAGATTTACTGGAAGTATCATGATTGCAATTAAGTATTTAAGTGGACGTATGTAATCAGACAATCATTTGACACAATAGAACACATGAAGATATTTAGAACACAACCGAAGAAACTAGAGAGACGAGTTCTAATCACTCTACCATTGTCTGTAGTGAAAGAATCACTAGTTTCCTGAACCAAAGCATTTGATCATTGTTGCGCTGAATTTTTTGTTATGTTATATTCAGACCTGGTTGTATTTATTTTGTCTTGCCGTCGATCTTCAGCATTATTCATGGTTGGTCGTATTCATTTTGCTTTTGAATTATTGAAATTGTAACTTGATTAAAAATTTAAATGTGCCTTTGTATTCTGTTGCAGAAGCATTGTTAGGTACTAAGTCACAGGGTTTGCCAAATTTTGGCCATAAAGTTTGAAATTCGGCGAACTTCAAAACCTTACTAAAAATTAGTTAAAATTTGCCCCATATTCGTATAGGTAAAAAGGCAATTTTTTAAAAATAAAATATATTAAAAAGCACATTTTCTAAGGCTTTTTTGGGTCAAGCGTTGCACGTTTTTTCATTTGTTAATGTCAAGTCTGTAAGAATGTATCTGGCGCCGACTAGGATAACGCTATTTTGAACCCTTTTGAGTGACGAATGGTGGAAATATTGCCAATGACGAATGATGGAAATATGACTGGCAACAAACCTAACTCTCCAGCTACACAGGCAGTAGAATAAATCTCTCGAAAAGGATTAGCATATGAGATCAATAACGCTAGGCTACACTTTAGTATTAAATATTGAGATATAATTTTTAATTAAAACATTTAGACTTGATAATTAAGGTTTTTTTTTGGAAAAATAAAATTTAATAATTTTGTATTAAAATATCTAGATTTGTTATTTAAATTTTTTTAATATTAAAATTTAATATTTTAAATATTTCAGTTATAATTTAAATAAATTTGTCATCTTAAAATTAAAAAATTAATCTTTATTTATTAGATTGTTACTTGATTCGTGTTTATTAAATGTATTAATTTTAATTTTTAAATATTATGAGTACATAAATTTAATATATGTATTATTTATATGTTATAATTATTTTATTAAGTTCTAGAATATTAAAATATAAATAAGTTTTAAAATTTATTGTTTATATTTAAATTTAACATATTATTATATCATTTTTAAAGATCTATTATTTATATTTTAAATAAAAATAAAACAAATATAAGACGAATTTAATGTCGACTTTTTTCGAACTTTTTGTCCAAGTCAAACTTCATTTGAATTTTATTATTGTCGAACTCGAACTTGAACTCGAACCTTGTGACATAGATTGGGTATGAAGAAGACGCTAGTTTGTATAAAGGAATGATAAGAGCCATGATGAGCAACACTTTGTGTGGTAGTTTAAATAGTAGTTGTGATTAGAGAATGGTTATGACTTCTTCAACTTCCTTAACTGGTAAATTCTTTTGAGTCTTTCTATATGAGGTTGCAAGCTCATCAAAAGTGTGTGTAAGGAGTGTATGAGATTTGTTGGACAGAGGTGGATCAAGTAGTTTGTAAGCTTGATGAGAGTGTTGTAAATACACAAAGAGCAACTCCGTATTGGACATTACATGGACGATCAAGGAGGAAAATATTAAAAGATAAGGTATGTAATGCGAACTCTGAACTTTAAAATCATTCCATTGCCAAAGGACAACTGACAATCGGTGGATTGGAACCCGGATATCAAGCTTCAAAGAAGATGGCAGAAATAAATATAAACCTTGCACGAACAAAGTACTGAAGCTAAAACCAATAACCATAACTAAAGAAGCAATATGTCAGATCGCGTGGTAGATGAAGTCCAATGTCATCAGAACATTTGATCTTGTGTAGTGGTAAATACCGCCACTCAAAAGCCTACAAGGGAAATGCCTTTCCACATTTGCAAAGGCCTTTGATTCATGTTGTATTATCAGCGTTGACTATAAGAGGGAAACACATGACAAAGTGTAGAGCCAAACACCTCCAATCACTGCCCACTAGAAACTTTATTAACAACATACATATATAAAAGATAAATAAGGCACCGAACATTGAGCAGAGATAATGGAATAACAAAGACGAACGATTGAAAATAAAAGAATGGCGAGTTTGTATAAAAGTACACTAATCCTTCGTGCATTGAGAGGTTACCTATGTGAATGGTTGATGGAGATTAAAGGAATGCCATGTAAGACATATCGATGGATCCATGATTAAGGAATTTACTCAAAACTAAGAGAAGCATTAGAGCCCCAAATTCGCAGAGGTTGCATTCGATTCTTGAGATAATGTGAGGAAGAGGGAGATTAAGATTCAAAGGGAGTTTGACATTTCGTTAGAGGCAACCTTGAAAGAGGGAGCAAATAGAGGAGATGATTCAGTCAACCTTCAGTGATCTTGGTCATATTGATTTAGAGGGAGTAAACTATGTTGAGATGGGTTCTCTAGTGATCAATAAATTGTGTTAGTCAAGAGGATTGTGATTCATGAATATACCTTGTGACTGTGTGATTTTAATGGGCCTACTCACTGTGTACATCATGAGGAAGTAACGACTTCCAAATGATGTCACTTGTATTTGTAGAAGTTACTGTAAGGTGACAATCTTACAATAACTTGTATTATGAGATCAAACAAATTGAGTATATGGTGAATGTCTTGCATCTCAACATTCGGGAAGGCCATTACTCAAAGAGTTTTGGTGAATATCATTGATATTTTGGGAGGCCAATACTCTTGATATCAGATGTGATATCAAACCTTATTTTGAGTACTTGGTGAATATCATTGATATTTTGGGAGACCAATACTCTTGATATCAAATGTGATATCAAAACCCTTTTGAGTACTTGGTGAATATCATTGATGTTCTGGGAGACAAATACTCTTAATATCAGATGTGATATCAAAACCCTTTTGAGTAGTTGGTGAATATCATTGATAATCTAGGAGGCCAATACTCTTGATATTAGATGTGATATCAAACCTTATTTTGAGTACTTGGTGAATATCATATGTTGATATTCTGGAAGATCAATACTCGTGATATCAAATGCGATATCAAATGATGGAAATCTTTTGAGATATCAAATGATATATCCTTAAAATTGTTATTTGTAATATTACATTGCAGTAATATTTATTTTTATGTGGTTATCCTTCTATAAGCTAAGAGGGAGTGTTGATGTTTGATAGCTTTAGTTGAATAATCCTATTATACATAAGATATAATTTATATGTATATGTGTTCCTTATATTTGAGATATAAGATTTTTGTTATATGAGAATTTCTTTTATATATATGATTAAGGTAGTTATTATATTAATTATTTGATTAATGAATAGACATGTCCTATGAAGGGACATGTCTATTCATGGCCTATTCTCTATATATAAATCTAAGAGAATTTTGCATTTGGAACACACATACCAAATATAATGGCAATGCTTAGTACAATTGCATCGATCCTCCATGAAATTCAACACTTGAATGCAATTTGAACATATAGAAATAGATAGAAAATTAGGTAGTAAATGGTGTCAGTTATATCTCTTTGTAATTTGAGAAAGGAATTGAGGTTTTCTTCACTGATTCTTTCCTCCAAAAGTGGTTGAACCAATTTATATTTTAATAAAATATATTAGTGGCTTGCCAGTTTTGCCAAAAACTAAAAAAAATGTTTACTATTATTAGGTTGAGGATCATATCAGAATTAATGCTTAGCAATGTAGCAAACATTTATTTCGATTAATATTTCCGTGGTCAAATTCATAAAATAAGGATAATAACCATATACACTTTACAATGCACATTCAACACATTTGTGAAGAATTAAAGAATTGTGTTCAAAATAAGCTACAAAAGAAGTCCCTTGAATTTTGAAAATATGAACAAACTATAATGAATTGTGTGAGTGGGACATTACGGTGATATCAAAGCATAATTCTGCCATCATGTGAAATTAGTTAATGCAAACTTATCAATGCACGAGAGGAACGAAAACTGTGGCCGAACAACTAGCACAAGAATTAGGGAACTTCATGGAACATATCAATGAAAGGTTTGAAAGAACCAACCAATTGATTCATCAGGCCATCCAAAACATGAATAATAGCAATCATAATGAAAGACTCAATCCCAATGTAGGGAGAGATACTCCAACAAGTCTGGAAATGAACACTCAATCCAAAGCTCTATACTTAGGCCGACCATTCAGCCTTTCCTTCCAAGAAAAGAACCCATTGTAGAAGAGGAGGAACTAACCACAAATAATGTAGAAGAGCTTGGCCAATTGTATGCAAGGTTAGAATTGAAAATCCATAGACCTATTCCCCTTAAGGAATATTACGAGACCAGACCATGGCAAACAAAAATAGAAGGCAAAATCATGTCGACAAAGACCTTAAAGCAAGAATAAGTAAAATTTTCCTACCTTGTTTTGACATATCAGGGAAGGACATGCTCAATCATGGGTCCAAAAGCTTGATATGTACCTATCCATCAGCCCCATGATTGAAGAAAATGCCACAAGTTTTCCATTCTCCATTTAACAGCGATAGCCCATAACTGGTGGCATCGCGATATCATTACTCAAGGCCACAAAAATATCACCACCTATAGTGAATTCACTCAAAGACTCATTAGTAGGTTTAACCAAAGAGACCTTGAATGGTACTCTCAAGAATTAACGCATCTTAAATAAACTGGGACTACAAAAGAATTTTCCAATCAATTCCAAAGTCTATCTGTTATGGTTCTGGATCTATCCCAAAGAAGACTCACATGTATGTTTATCAAGGGGCTTAAAGAGGCCATCAAAACTATAGTAAATCCCCTAGAACCTCAAACCTTGGAAGAAGCAATACAAAAGGCCAAGAAAGTTGAATTGAATTCTTCAAAGGAAAGACTTAAGAGTTTTCTAAGGCACACCATATGTATAAAGATTCAAAGAAGGATGGTCGAGGGAAAAATTGTTTTGCGTGCAATGAATAGTGGAGTACAGGGCATCAATGCCAAGCAAGAAATGAATTAATGAAGAGGAGTTTATGTTTCAAATGTAAAGAACCATGGAGACATAGTCATCAATGTAAGAAGTGGATAAAACACTTAGCAAAAGATCACACAATTCTCAGTGAGTGTCAAGAAGCAAGGAAATTCTTAGTGAGTGCGGAGGACATTCTTAGTGAGTGTCAGGAATCAAGGGCATTCCTAGTGAGTCCTAAGGACATTATTAGTGAGTGTTGAACTAGATTAGGATATTCTTAGGGAGTGTCAGAGATCAAGGGCATTCTTAGGAAGGGGTCCCATGAGGGGGGCTTAAGCTCTATTTTTAAGGACCAGGTGGTACCATGAGAAATTTATTTCTGCTCCACAAGATTAAATAAAATCTTTTCATAGAAAATAGGAGTCCCTACTTTTTAGATTTATAAATTCAAGAAGGTAAAAAAGGGGTGGGGCTAGAAATTGCTCCACCAACTTGGGAGCTATTTTGCCACATATAAATCACTCTTAGTTTGCAATAAAAGTTAAAACTAAATAACTCCTCCAGAAATTGCAAGGGAAAATAAGAGCCTAAAATTTTAGAAAGAAATTTACTCGTTCTTATATCCTTAAATTTAGGAGCTTAAATTTTAAGATAAAACACATCACAAAATTCATGGAACCCCTAACCTTAAATTTTTCCTAAAAACTCTCAACAACAACCATTCTGTTTTAAAGCAAGCCCCCCTCCATGGGACCCCAACCTTAGTGAGTGTCAGGGATCAAGAACATTCTTACTGAGTGCCAAGAGCATTCTTAGTGACATTCTTAGCAAGTGTCAAAACTGAGACATTCTTAGTGAGTGTCAAGATCAAGGACATTCTTAGTGAGTGTGGAGAATCAAGGACATTCTTAATGAGTGTCGAGACCGAGGACATTCTTAGCGAGTGTTGAGACTGAGGAGACATTCTTAGTGAGTGTCAAGACTGGATCAAGAATATTCTTACCAAGTACTTAGACTAGATCAAGAGCATTGTTAGTGAGTGCTAAGTCAAATAGGACATTGTTGATAAATACTGAAATTCCTAGAAAGGAATTAAAGCAGAGATTATATATCTTCAAAGAACTATTCAAGGAGCAAACCAACACCTATGAGAGGAGAAGGGAAGTACTGCAGTAAATCAAGATAAGTACCATCCTTTGAAATATTCGTAAGATTTGAAGCTGGATGCTACAATGATCTGATAAGTTTATATTTATGAATATATAACCATTCTAATCTAAAGTTGGAATTGTTGATATTAACACAATTCATTAATAAAATAATAATAGTAACCCCATTGAATCATATAACTATTTGATGGAGAAATAATGTGGCGCTCACAAGTCTAATGCAGCCTTCCGATTGATTCAAAAAAATGAAATCAATTAACAATCAAGTACCACAAGTAGATATGAGTGCAGACAAAACTAAGAATTGATAAAGGAAGTATAAATAGGGATATATGTGGTCATGGTTTTTATTCTTATCGGGCAAAAGAAATACGTGTGTGGTGATTTGGTTTCTTGCTTAAAAATGACAAACGACTTATGCTTTGAACGATCACATCACACACAATACTTCTTAAATGTATAGAGTTTTCTAATTATGATGTCATCAGTTGTCTTTGCAAGTAATGTATTAGTTAAAACTTAAAACTAATGACAGCAATCATACGTGGATACTGTTACTTGTATATTGTGCAGTGACATAGAAAAAACAATGTTTATGTTGGAGGTTTGAAGCTTGTTAAAGTAACTGACTGTTGCTTCAGTTATAACTAGAAACTGGTATTTTCCAACAAGACACAACTCTTCATTAACAATTACAGAGACATATATAAGGCAGATCTAAATCGAGCAATTCAGGGCATTTAATAAAAACACCAGTTTATCTCTCATTGGTATCGAATATTTTCTATATCTTAGTTTCATTCACATTTGGGAGATACAACATCCCTTCAGCATTCTACATTTACAGTCAGCAATTGATATACCATTTTCAGAGGCAGCGATACCAAATTACAGATCGATATTCATATCCAGATATCCAATATTTCAAGACTTGCATTTATAGTCAACTTGCAGATCACTGTAATTACGATCACATTTGAAATACATCTGATGCAATGAGAACCTCAAACATAGCAGAATCTCTTAATATAAGTATACGATCTCTCTAAATATCTGAAGGTCTATATTTATTACTTTGGGATGTTGCAGACCTATATTGCATATAGCATTTGGGATATAATTTCATATAGTCAATGCTTGCAGATTAAAGACCATCACTGCCCTATTGCAAGTTTATTATTATCAAGTAGAGGATCATATCTGAATTAATGTTTAGCGATATAGCAAACATTTATTTCAGTTAATATTTCCATGGTCAGATTCATAAAATAAGGATAATAACCATATACACTGTACAATGCACTTTCAACACACTCATTTGTGAAGAATAAAAGAATTGTGTAGAAAGTAAGATAGAAAAGAAATCTCTTGCAATTTGAAAATGGACCTGTAAGAAATTGTGGCAGGGGAACATTACATGCAGCTACTGTGAATGAGATTCCACATGAAGGAAAGGACAAATTAACAGCCTTGGCTCCTAGCTTGTATTCATCCAGAGATGATTCCAAGACTAATTACTTCCTTCTTGATTTAGTGGAGCTGATTTATGTGATGAATTCCCTAATGTATTTTCAGATAGGGCTTGGTGAAAGCAAATATAATGGAGCCTTGAAATCAACTTTTGATGACCCCTTACCACTTTCTAGTGATGATAACACAAATGGCTTTGGGTTTGAATTCCAAACCAAGCCTTTGGAGAGGGATGTTCATGATGATTTCAGTACCATTAAGTTGGAGAGTAACTTATTCAGAGATACTGTTATTCAGTAGGAGCGCAGTGAACATGTTTTCTATCAACCAAGCAATCATCCCTTAAGCATTTGGACTTCGGGTGTGTTGGCACTTATGAGGATCCATATTGGGATGAAGTTCCTTTCGATTATAATTCCGTTCTATCTTCATCGTAGGAATTGTGCATTGATGATGACAGTGAAGAAGCTAATTCTGGGAAGTTTGATGATGATATTGATTACAAATATGATTTATTATTGCATTGAGCTGATTTTGAGCAGAGGATTTGTGAGCTTGTTGAGTTTTATCCTCATCCTAATGGTGAGCATTGTATCAAGATGGTAATAAGGAGCATGAGACTTGGGTCAGCCATGGAGACAAAATTGAAAGGTATGGGACTAATCCTGATTTCTTCATGCATCATAAAAATAGTTGATCATAAAATTAATGTTTGACACTTGTGAGGTTTTCAGACCATCGCCCCATTGCAAATGGGGACCCCCTCTTTTTGCTTGGTAGTAGGAGTAGTGGTCTTAGGTGGTAGAAACTTCCAAGTCTTGAAGTCTTAAAGATGGGTTTGGGCAACTTTGGCGTTGGGTAGTCAAGTTAGTCAAGGATATGATTGAGGGTAGGGCCAAGCTAGCCAAGGATATGGAGTTGAAATCAAAGGGTTTGTGATGAAATGAGTTAGAATCATTGAAAAGTCTTTGTTCTAATATCAAACTCATTTTGGAAAGTCAAGAAAAGGTTGTGGGAGATAACAACGATGAAGGTGTGCTGATTCCTGAATTTTGGCAAAGTCTGGAATTTTTTAGAACCTCCCAAATTCCAAAATCTTTATTTTAAATACTATGAATCTGAAACCACTCTTAAACATCTTGTTAGTATTTATATAAAATATCTCACATGTTATACTTTATATAAATTATTTCGCTCTCCAAGATGAGAAAATTGAAGATCACACAAGGCAGAAGCAAGCAAAAAATGCCATTCTCAACATTAGGCAGAATCTGCTCAATCTCAGGATTCTTAATCTCGAGAATCCTAAAAATCCTCCCTTGTCCAAGTCTAGGGGCAATTCAAGGTGAGATTTTAAAGCCATATTAATGTGAATGATAAAAATTGTGGATGAAAGGAAGCAAGTGATAAAAAATAATGAAAATTCAAGGCGGGAAGTCTCCAAATCTTTGGATTCTTGCACTTGCAAAATCTAATATCCTTTCAATGAAAGTTATCAAATCAAATTCGATCCAAAGGATGAAAAACAAAGTTCAAGTGGCAGGTTTGATGAAGTTTGAATGAAAAGATAAAGTTTCTCTTTGAGCAAAAGTGGATTGAAATCAAGTTGGAATAAGCTTTTACCAGCTCAAAGTGCTAATTTAAAACCAAGAATCACCATAGCTGGGCATGGAATAGTCTTAGAAAAAGTAGAAGGGGAATTTGAAGTTCATTAAAGGTCAAGATTTCAATTATCAAAAACTCCTATATTTCACTAGTTGCAATATCACGAGTATTTGTTGAGGTTTCAAAACTCTAACTTCACCCTAGGACAGAATATCTCCATGTTTAGGATCAATAATCTCCAAAACTTGGGATTTCCACCATGTTTCAATAAGGATGTGATGAGTTTTGAGGTGGAAACTAAGGTCATTTCAATAAGGATGTGATGATTTTCAAGGTGGAAATGAAGGTTGAGCTCCTCTATGAAGGTTTGGAATGTAAACATTGATGTCACTCCTTTGGGGAGTTGATTGAAATTTGCAAATGGCCACCCAGCTATCAAAGAGGGAAAATAAGAAGGCAGTTCAAGGTCAGATTATTAAAGTGGGACTTGAGGAACAAATTTGGCACAAGAAAAAAATCAAAATCTACAAGTGAAAAAAATCATCACCAACTTGAATTTCATTTGGAAATGGAAGTTCACTTTGAATGATCCAAGTGCATGGAGTTTTCATCACTTCAAGAAGATCAAGTTGAAGTCATCAAAAGACATCAAGTTTTCAAGTACAAGCAAGCTCAAAAGCGTGGTAATGAGAAGATTTTTAGAAGATGGAGAAAATTTGAGAAGATGAAGCAATTTGGGAATATACCACCACAATTGAAGGCTTAAATATGTTGACTATCAAGAGATATATTCATATCACCAAAGGTATTTATCAAGTCTTTGAGATAAGGTTGTTGAGGTGGTGCCCACTACATTTCTAGCCAATTGGAAAATCCCAGCTACACGTGGTCAAGCACATCTAATCATATTATGCCAAATGTACATGTGGAAGACATCTAGTACCTCTTATTAGGATTGAAGAATATTGAGGGGGGATAGGGGGTGAATCAATATTCTATCTCTTTCATTAACTTTAAACCAATTGCACAAATACCATATCAAGAAAATAGAAACTAAATTGCAACACACCACAAAAGTAATCCAAGAACTCATAACACCATATTTTTGTGTGGAAACCCAGTTAAGAGAAAAACCATAGTGGGAGTTGTGACCCATGAAATTACTCTGTAGATTATATCGGTTAAAGGATTTAGTACAATGATAAACCTTGTTAAAGGTTTATAGAAATGCACAAGGCATTAGGTACTTGCCTAGAGCACACTGCTCTATTACAATGTTAGGGCTACAACCCAATCTGATATAAAAAGGTACGGGCAACCGCCCAATCATGAACTGTAGAGTAGCATCACCAATGCTTGATCAGTTCAGATGTAGCTCTACTTTGTATATTGTTCTTTGCATCACAAACTTTACTCTATCCTTCATATCATATCATCAATCATATCTCGCATCTCTTCCTTTGCAAGGCAAAATTCAATCATATATATATATATATATATATATATATATATATATATATATATATATATATATATATATGTATACATTTTTTCCCATTCAAAACATTTCTTAGTCGTCTGAGTAAGTCCCAACCAAGCGCATAAAACAAACCTTTTTACTTAATCCATGATATGCTAAACAAAATATAAACTCTCCATAGTCGGCTCAAACACAACCAATAACTCAAAAATTCATCATACCAAAATTCAAGTCTAACCGATGAAATCGTTCCATCTTTATTATGTTTCTAGTAGAGAATAAAGTAATATTGTATTTAGCACTTGTTAAGCTTGAGTGGGTTGGGTAGTTAGGAGGTGAGGGAATGCGTTGGTTGTTTTTCCCAATCAACCAACCCTTTTATAAGCACTTGGAATATTGTTAATGTATTCATGATGTTTTGTGTAATATGCTTGGCTAAATTTTATAACAGAGTTTTGAAACTGTAACTGGGTAATTTTGTCAACCAGTTATCAATCAACCACCATATGGTTCATTACCACTGTTTGTTAATTCATACAACCTAAGCCACTGTTTGTTAATTCATACACTAGGAAATATTGAGTCTAAGCAATAAATAGTTCCACATTGCATTAAGAAATCTCAGACATGAATTTGATATTCAAAGTTTTAACAATCCAATAATCAACAAATCAATGAACCTTTAGTCGTATTCTAAATATAACAATAATAACATAGACATGAGAGTCTAACCATATGCGGAGAGGCAAGAATGACAGACCCGAGATATTGAGAATATCCCTTGTGAAATGTATCTGAAGCAGAATCTACTGCTCTGCGGGTTCTAATGTCTTAACCAAGCGATTGACCATCCTTTGAAACTGCTCCTTGTATGCTAGCGGAATGATGCTGTCAATATTGGTGAAGAATCTCCTTCCTACCGGGGTGCCCGAACTGTTGTGTATTACTTCACTTCTTACGTGTCCACCTTGTTCGGCTGTGTGAAGATATTGCCAAGACGTGCTCCTAGTTTATTCATTGCGACAATTGTATTCATGTGAGTCTGACATTCCGACTTGTAGCAGAGCCGCTTGCTAGCCTCTACTTGACTGTTAGCCTTTACCTATCACGGGTCAGTGTTTTACCGCTGCCAATGAGTATCACGACCATGCCCAAGATACCGTATTGGTCACGCCGATAGTCTTTACATTTGTCTTGGAATGTTCAGCCTTCCGACTATCAACTGATACATTTCCTTGCACTTATATTCTAACTGTAATATGCAAAATATGAGCCGTAGCAATTTGAATACATTCAAGTCTCAACTATGTAAATTCGTTGACCCTCCAAGTAATCTGAGCTTCCCAATAATCTTCCAAGAAATCGAATGTAGACTTAAAACAAGAGAATTGAGACTATGTTCAGCTCCTAACTCTCAAGGGTTTTCGTCCTCGAGTTAACTCAGTCACATTTAAGCAATCAATGTTTAGGATATTGGGTTCATAAATTCTTGTATGTAAATCCCAATGCAAGCTCCTTATTTTATAACCTTGAAGTGAGGGAAAAACAATGACATAAGGGATGTGGGATAAAACAACAATTTTGTCTTGTAGTCACTTAAGTCACCTTATAAAGTAAATGACTTAATAACATAAAGTAACTTTATTCCACACACTTAATAACTGAAGTGCATAAGATAAAATCTCTGATGTGACTGGTAGGCATCGTGATAGCTAGTGCCGTTAATCTATCTGGATGTGGAGATAGATTAACCTTGCGTCAAAACACTAGTGTGGAGAAGGGGACATGGCAGTCCTCCCTTCCCGGGATTGCTTGCCCTCAAGCAATCTCAATGCTTGGTGCTACAGAATAGACTCACCCTCCTAGGTTGTGTCCTCATATGGTAAGTCTTTCCAACGAACTAGATATTCCTTGACCGTCCTATTACGCAGCTTCCCTGGTTTTGATCACCTCTTCCGGTACCGAAATAAGTTTACCCACCTCATCAAGTGGGGGCAAACTCTTTCAAGGCACAATCTGATGGCCAATGACCTTCTTGAGGCATGAAACGTGAAAAACATTGTGGATTCGGCTGTCACCTGGCAAATCCAACTCATAAGCAACCTCTCCTACCCTCCTGGTGATGTAGTAAGGTTTGTAAAATTTGGGCTTAAGTTTCTTTGATCCACTTTCCTTCAAGGAGCTCTATTTTCATTAAAATCTCTAGTGTAGCCGATGGGTAGAATAATATCCGAACGAGCGCGTGACGCTTGAGTCACCCCTTCGGGAAGGTATATGTACACTGTTCGAAATGGACTTTGGATCATCGTTGTAATCAATGTATTCAGATTGTAAGCATTGAGTGCATATTGCATCTATGAATAAAGTATCTGTTCTGTGTTGTATCATTCTATACTACATGCATTGAGTATCTTTACCTTGTACGGTAAACATTTAGCGCTAGTGCCAGATAAACCTGGAACGAAGGAATGCTATGAAGATTAATGCCAAATTTGCTTAACAAGGATAGAAATAAGATAAAAGATAAGGATGAAATACACACAACACAAGAACTTTTAATTTTAGCACAACAGGCGAAGCATAGACAAAAGCTTTAGTAGATTTTCGACGGACACTGAGGGGGTGAAGGGGCACAGACGAAGGGAGTGCACTCACCTAGTAGGCCGAGGAGTACCGAGGAATTGCTGGAGGAGACTTGACAGCAAATGATTTTGGTGGAAGAAACAAGGGAGGAGTTCATTAATCTGTATATGTCGAGGGTAAAGCAACCGAATGGAAGGGAAGCAACTCGCATGGCTCGAAGTGCCGAGGGAGCAGGAGCATGGAGTGAACTCTTCGTTCTTGATACACCTGACGAACGGATACAGGTGGAAAATCGAACGACCTCACTTGAGGAAGATCTTTCACAAGGTATTGTGGTTGTTGGAAGCAAGACAGTTGTCGGAAGCAGCGCGGTTGTGCAGAATAGAACAGTGCGGGTGCTTAGAACAACGCGGGTACTCAGAACAATGCGGGTACTCTGAATAGCGCGGGTGCTTAGAACAGTGCGGGTGCTCAGCAGGTACCTCGGAATCAAAAGAAAGTAACAATGACAGGACCAAAGGAGAAATTGTTTAAGTTTAATGGCGATGGAACGACAAATCCGATCAAACACTGTAAAACGTGTGAAACGATATGGATAGTGAACAGTGTAATAGACGAAGATGATTGGGTTCGACATTTCCCAACGATCCTGTGGGGTGTGGCAATTGATAGGTTTGCGGATGTCGACCCTCTGAAACTAACTACATGGGCAGAGGTTAGAAAGGAGTTCATAGCAGAGTTTCGACTACTACGAGATGATAATGAAATTGTAGTAGAAATATACAACACCAAGCAAGGAAAGAACGAAACAATCCGTGCCTATGCAAGACGACTAAAGGAGCTGGTTGGGAAGATGGAGAGTTAGCTAGCTGACGGATTAAAGAAAAGATGGTTTGTTGAGGGGCTACGACCGGCTTTGAAAAAAAGATGAAAATTGTACCACTAGCGTCATATGTTTATGTGTATAATCGTGTGATGGATTTGGAAAGTGAACAGAAGACAAGTAAAAAGAAGAAACATAAATCGTCGGATTCAGATGATTCATCATTTGAAAGTAGTAGTAGTGACAGAGAATCAAACAAGAAAGTCCGAGCATTACAGAAAGATATGCTAAGAATGATGAAAGAATTTAAGAATTTGAAAAAGAATCTAGATTTAGTGAAGGGAGAACTATGGTGCATGGATTGTAAAGAGGATGGCCACATAAAGGGCTCATGCCTGAAGAAATAGTTCTGTGATATCTGCTAGGTGGCGGGACATTCCATAAAGGAGTGCCCGTTTAACATGAAGTCAAAAGGCCATCAACAAGTACTACTGATGCAGGAAGCATCCACGTCAGGAGGGAACGGAAACACAAACAATGACAGTGCCACCTCGGGTGGGTACAGAAACAATAGAAGGGGACAAAACAACACCAAGAACAACAATAATAACAATAATAATGGGTGCCGTAGTCGATTTCAGTATGATGCGAACAGTCGACCGATGGTTCAATGTTGGGCATGCAACTTGTGGGGCCACTTTGCACGAAACTATACAACGACGAACACACCAAAGTTATGCAGATGGTGTGGTGCTAGAGACCATGAAAATGCCAAGTGCTCAAAATCAAAATCAGGACTGAATTTGATCAGTATTGAATTAGGAACGGACGAAGAGGAAGTCCTGGCAATTACATGTAAACAAGCAAAGTTGTACCCAGACTCGACGAAAGAAAAGAAGAGACTAGAAGAAGCACGGGCGAAAATTGAGAAAAAGATGTAGATAGAGAAATCACAAATGGAGAAGGGGGACACTGCGGGTACCTCAATGAGGAACTGTGCAGAACAGAACATCATAAGGCAGATATTACAAACTGAAGTACCAGTAAAATTAAATGATCTGATCCTCACAATGCCCCAACTATGAATGGCACGCACAAACATGGCTCCGGCTGCTAAACTACTAGAAGAAGCTAGGAAGGAAAAGAAAAGCGAAACAAGTGCAATAGACCCAATGCTGCTAGCTCTCACATCAGGAAGGCATCTAGTGGTTGCAGAAATGGGTATATTGGGAACGATCCTCTCAAACAATTGTGGACGAAGGTTCAGGGGTAAATGTCCTACCAGAGGATACCTGGAAGAAGTTGGGACAATCGATGTTGTGGCCACCCATGTTCCAATCACTAACTGCAGACCAACATGGCATTAAGCCTCTAGGGATCCTGATGGCACAACTAGTAATGATTGGAACACAGTCGTTCCTGCTCGACTTTTTAGTCATCCCACTAAAAAGAAGGGGATATGACGCCATTCTTGGACGAGGATGACTCATACAAGCAAAGGTTAAACATGACTGGAAGAAGAATACACTATTAATGGAGAGCAGAGGACGGAGATTTAGTATTGACTTACACATACAAATGGTGGGAGAAGAAGCCGAATCATTCGATTTAGGAGAGGATGAAGGTAAGAAGAAAATGGAATTGGATGAGGAAGGAGTCCTACGGTTGGAAGGTGGGTTGAATGATGACTATCTAGACTCGGTGAATGGCCTTTTCCAGTTGCAGATGGAGGATTATGAGCTCTTTCGAAGCTGTAATATGTTAAGAGTTGACGAAGGTGAGAAAGAAGAGGAAAATGAATGTTCGAAGGAATATAGGGAAGCGGAAGAAGAGAAGGCGGTTACGGCTGAATTTGAAGGGAAGAACATACCGTTCGAACCTAGCAAAAGGAAAGATTCCATTGTACGGTACACGATGAATGGACTGCATGGAAAGAAAAGGTTACACCACACTACGAATATAGTAGAAAGGTGCCAACAGTAAGGAAAACACATCGTACGGCCTGCACAGGAAACAAAGAGGAAAGGCTTAATAAAAACTTCAGCAGTACGAAGCGAAGGTTCTAAAATCAAGAATACAGTTATTGACGGCGAGGAGTGGCAGTCGACGGAAGTCATGGTACCAAGTTCGAGGATTGCGATAAAAAACAAGATTGGAGATATGGAAAGTCTGAGGGAGGGATGGTATAATTTAAATAAACTTGATTAGCCATAATTGCAGGCACAAGGGGCTACGAAGGTTACACAGAATAGGCGTAAGGCATGGAACGACAAACACTTGAAGTTGAACAAATTTCAATTGGGACAATTAGTGTTGAAGTATAATGGGCGCAACGAGATCAAACTAGGCAAATTTAAAATAAAGTGGGTCAAGCTATATAAAATCCACGAAGTGGGTGATAACAAAGCAATAAAATTATGGACACTCGATGAGAAGGAAGTAGCCGATGCAGTGAATGGGTCAAAGCTGAAAGTCTATCATGAAAGAAATAATGCACCTCCGTGGATGAGAAACTGAGAGATAGTCTAAAAAATGAATATTAATATATATATGTAAATTAAGTGTAAAATGAAATCTTTTTATTTGATAGACAAGAGAACATTAGTCAAAGGGATCATCTCTGTATGGTATGGCTATAAAACCAAGGAATTCACCACTGTACGGTAGATACTATACGGCCACCAAGAAAAAAAGAAAGAAAAGACTATAAATATTGTTGAACAGAGAAAGATAACATTTGTTGGAGAACAGAGAGTAAATTGAGCAGTGAACAAGTGAAAGACACCATACGGCTGTATTGGGAGGGAGAAATATTTGATGGTATGGCTCAGAGGAAGTAAGCATAAGTTCCCTAGAGTACGGCCACCCAAGGGAGATCATACCATACAAAGAGCAATTATAGACTAAAGAAGTATTAAAACACATCGTATGGAATTGGAAAAGTGAGAAAAGGCACCGTACGATGTAGGGTCAGGAAGGGAATTAGGAGAATGCCGCATAGCTCATTGAGAACATCGTACGACCCATCAGGAAGATTGTAAAAGACAGGAAAACTAACGTATGGCGAAACAGGAGTACATTTGCATAGACAGGAGGAAAAAAAAAACACCATATGATTCACTAGAAAGTTAGCCCCATACTGTGGAGAATATCGTACGGCTTGAAAATTTAGAAGAAAAACCGTATGGTGTACGAACTTCTGGAGAAAGGTATGAAATGTACGACCTGTTGTGGGAGGGCAAAGCCAGTATTTGGAATATATGCACGATTGAACAGGGTAACATCGTACGCTGTACAGTCTGTACGAATGAAGAGGGAGAAGGCACTTAAGCGTAAGAGGGAGCACTGATGTATGGCCATACGGATAGACACAGAGAATTGAGAAGGCCGTACGACAACAGGGAAAGCTAGCATAAAAGATACCTTACCAAACATTGTAAATCAATATCCACTAGGAAGTGATTAGGCCATATGGACAAAGGAGAACACATACACTACAGAAGCATTGCATCAGGTGGTCGTAGCTATATGAAGTTAGGTTGTGATATAACAAAAGGGATCAGAGAAGCCGCACTGAAAGAGGTACAGTAATAACGGAGGTTGTACCAGAGCATTCAAGAGGAACGAGCCATATTCTTCAGGAAACAGGAGTCGTAATTTTTTTATAAAAAAAATCGACGATAAACCAAAAATGTTCATAATGGAAAATGTATCGTATCGGAGGGACAGACATAAACAGACAATGAAGAAAACATAAGCGGTTGGTTGAAAGAGTATGTAATTGGAAGAATCACAAAAATGGTGTGTTCCATGGACTTTTGTGTGGGTTTGAGAGTGCTAATTTGGTTATCAGTCGTGGGAAGTGTGACCAATTGATGAGCCTTGGAGCTTCTGTAGGCATGGAGTGTTTGTCTGCTAGAGGTGGAGAGAGCACTGGAGCAAGCCTTTTGAGAGGGGTGCTACGCTTTGAGGCACTCAGAGTAGGTGTTTGGCGTGAGGCTGTCTTGGTGGATGCATAGAGAGCTCGGGAGGAGCTAATCATCCAGTTGGAGGCAGTAGAGCGACACTTGGCTATGTGTACCCAAGCATTGGAAGCAGAGAATGCGGCACGGGTGGCTATCAAGGTCAGATTGGCTAAGGTGATAGTGTTGTGTTAGCAGAGGCTATAGATGCAACGTGTTTTGGAGACCAGTTTGGTGCAGGCATGGGACGAATGGGAAAGTGGTGTGATCGAAACAGATCTATAGCTAGTCAGTTAATGTATTCTGTTTTGTCAATTGTCATCCGGAGATGAATTTTCTTTTGGGGGGGATGATGTCGGTAAAATCTATAAAGTAGCCGATGGGTAGAATAATATGCGAACGAAAGCGTGACGCTTGAGTCACCTCTTCGGGAAGGTATATGTACATCGTCCGAAATGGACTTTGGATCATCGTCGTAATCAATGTATTCGGATTGTAAGCATTGAGTGCATATTGCATCTATGAATAAAGTATCTGTTTTGTGTTGTGTCGTGCTATACTACATGCGTTGAGTATCTTTATGCTGTACAACAAACAAGCTCTGTCTATACGGCTGTAAATGAAGAAAAAATCTGTCACCCAGCTCAAAACTCTACTCAGTACGATGCCGATCAGCATATAATTTGTGCTGGTTCTGTGCTTGCTGAATATTATCCCCGAGAGCTCTGAGGATGTCCTGCTGATCCAAAATCCAATCTTTGGCCAATGGTGCCCTGCTGTCCTGTAAGGTTAAATCAATAAAAGAGAGAGGCTCGTAACCATAAAGGGTGCGGAAAGGAGTCATCCGAATAGACATATGATGAGTGGAGTTATAGCAATACTCCCCCAAATACAACCACTTAACCCATGCTCTCTGCTGACCTGCAATGTAATTTCTCAAGTACCCTTCCACCCATTTATTCACTATTTCGGTTTGACCATTCGTTTGCAGGTGATAGCTAGTGCTGGGAGTCAACTTTGTACTTGTCAACTTAAAAATCTCCTGCCAAAAGGTGCTGAGAAACCTACTGTCCCTGTCACTCACAATAGTCCCGGGTAACCCATGGAGACAGAAAACCTCTCAAAAGAACAACTCAGCCACCTGGGCTGACCAATCCACTACAATCGCGAAGAAGTGCGCGAACTTAGTCAGTTTGTCTACCACCACAAAAATGCAATCTCTGCCCTAGACCCTAGATAGTCCTATGATAAAATCCGTGGAAATACTCTCCCACCTCTGAGCTGGAATAGGGAGAGGCTGAAGTAAACCTTCACGAAAGCCCTGTTCAAACTTGTTTTGCTAACAAGTCTGGCACTCTCTAACATGCTGCAATACGTCGTCCTTTAGCCCCTTCCAAGAGAATCTCTTCCTAATCTGCCTGTAGGTTTTGAAAAAACCTGGGTGCCCTGCTGATGGTGCATCGTGTATGGTGTGCATAATATCCCCCTTTAGTTTAGATTCAAGTACTAGGTAGATTCTGTTTTTGTAACATATAACATCATTCATTACCTTGTACCGCTCATCTTGAAGTATATCATCCATAATTTGACATGCATGAACATTTTTAGAATACTCCACTAATAGCTGGGACCTCCAATCTGCTGAAATCTCGGAAATGGCTTTTAACACTCTAGCATTGAGGGTTTTGGGAAAAGAGCATCGGCAACTATATTATTTTTCCCTTTGACATATTCAATGTCAAAATCATAAGCTTGGATCTTGCTGACCCATTTCTACTGTTTTTCATTCATTTCCTTCTGTTCCAAGAAGTAGCGTAAGCTATTATGATCGGTCTTCACTGTAAATTTACTTCCCACCAAGTACTGCCTGAATTTGGCTAAGGCATGCATTATGGCTAGCATCTCCTTATCGTAAGTAGAATAGAGTAATTCGCTGCCCCTAAGTTTCTTGCTCTCAAAAGCTATGAGATGGGGATCTTGCATCAATATTGCCCCTATTTCGCTTCTCGAAAGCATCACACCTTAAAACAAAGGGTCTAGAAAAATCCGGAAGTGCTAGTATTGGACATGTACTCATCACCTATTTCAGTTTATCAAAGGCTGCCTCTGAATCCTTTGTCCACCTAAATGCTCCTTTTTGTGTCAGGTCGGTAAGGGGTGCTGCTACCTAGGAAAAACCTTTGGCGAAGCACTGGTAATAGGAACAAAGACCAAGGAAACCCCGCAACTTAGATACATCTCTCGGTGGTGGCCAATCCAGGATTGCCTGTATCTTTTCCTGATGCACCTTAACTCCCTCGGCACCAATCACATGACCCAAATAGAGAATCTTGATTAATCCAAATTCACACTTAGACTCTTTTGCGAATAAAAAATGTTCTTCCACGAGGCTAATGATCTCATCCAAGTGTTACAAATGTTCTTCCCAAGTCCTGCTAAAGATTAATATGTCATCAAAGAAAACCAACACTCTCTTCCTTAACTTTTTTTGAAGACATGGTTCATGCATGACTGGAAAGTGGCTGGTGCGTTAGTGAGCACAAATGGCATCACCAAGAACTTGTAATGTCCATAGTGGCATTTGAAAGCTGTCTTATGCACATCCTCCTCACGGACTCATATCTGGTGGTATCCTGATCGAAGATCTATCTTCGAGAAATAAACAACCCCATGAAGCTCATCCAGTAATTCATCAATGTGGGGAATCAGGTACCTATTTTTAATAGTTCTCTTGTTCAAGGTGCGGTAATCTATACACATTCGAAGGGTGTTGTCCTTCTTCTTAACCAACACCACTGAAGAGGCAAAGGGGCTAGAACTGGGTTTGATATGTCCCATATCTAGAAGTTCCTTGATCGTCTTCTCTATCTCTTCCTTGTAGTGCCTGGGGTGACAATAAGGGGTGGTAATGATGGGTTTGGCGCCCTCCTCTAGCTCAATGATATGCTCAAACCCTCTGTCTGGTGGAATTCTTGAAGGTATATCTTCAAACACCCTCTTGTGCTTGTCTAGGATAGTTTGGGTGTCACAATTGTACTGCTGTCTTGTATCCTGAGTCTCCTTGGAAGAGATGAAACATTGTGTTGCCCATTCTATATCATCGTGCCTCAAAATAGCTTCCATCCTGTGAGCTGTTATCATCCTGGATCCACTATCTTGTATAGCTTTTAGGACAACTAACTGATCACCTTGTGATAATTCCAACTGCATGGTCTCGTGATCAAAAGTGTACTTGCGGAGAGTCCTTAACCACTATCTACCCAGAATGGCATCCAAACCATCCAAATCAACAACATAGAAATCAGTCTCCAAAAGATAATAGTCAAACTGTATTTGAAGATTGGCTACCTTCCTTGTACATCTCAAAACCTCACCGCCTGCTACCTTCACCTCAAACTCGGGTAGTCAACTTTCTGCAAACCTCTCCTAGATACCATTCGTGTACTAATGAAATTATGGGAGGCTCCTGTATCCAAAAGGAAAACAATGTGCTGACCCTTGACCACACCCTTCACTCTAAAGGGATGACATGCCGCATCACTAGAAAGAGTGGCTATAACCGGAGGTTGTTCCGTAACGACCTTCTTCTATTTATCTTTAAGGGGTTGCTCCTCAACTTCTTCTTGCTCGCTATCGTCAACATCTTCACCTTCCTGTTGCTCCCCTTCATCCTTGGAAAGAACCTCAACATAGTGAATCTTGCCTTTACTAAGGCATTTGTGATCGAAGGTCCAAGGTTCCCTACAAGTGAAGCACAATTTCTTCCTCCTGAGTTCATTACGAGTTTCAAAATCCAATCTGGGAGGATTTGGTTTTTGCTGGTTTTTGTTTCCTTGGCTTGATGTAGATCCTCTGTAAAGTTTCTTTGAAGGTTGTAATATCGATGAAGGTGAATCCAAATCATGGGCGATCTTAATCCCATCATCCAGGGTGTTCGGTTTAAGTACCTTAACCAAACCCCTAAATCTGTCCTGTAACCCCTCTGTGAATAACATCACCTTGCGCTGCTCTGACATATCTAGCACCATAACTGATATATGCTGAAACTCATCAATGAACTTATCCAAAGACCCACTTTGACATAACTGAGCCAAATTCCTATAATAGATTTCAATATCTTTCCTATCAAAGCAAGTAATCAGCTTGGAGCTGAAAATCTTGTATTAAGTTATGAGGCCATGATCCTGGGTGACTAATCCATGATGCCACCAATCATACGCAACTCCTTCAAGGTGCATTGTTGCAAATCTGATGGCTTCCACTTCAGCCATAGGCTTAAGTGTCAAATAGGTATCAAGCTTGTGAATCCAAGCTCTAGTGGAAGTTTGATCGCTGCCATCAAAGGTGGGGAGAGTTAGTTTGTTCATAGCATGTTTTAGGTCCCTGTTAGGTGCTCTCGGTCTCCGATCCTGCTGCTGTCTATTAGTCTCTCTTTTGTGATTGAAATACTAGACAAAGGTCAGATTTTGTTTAATGGGGTCTGGAAACAAATCCCATTCATCAAACATTGCCATAACATTGTCCTGTAATAAATTTGGAGTTGTTGGTGGTACTCCTTCTACATTAAAAATTGGCATTAAGGGTCTGTCAGTAGTATGTGTGGGAGCCCTAGTAGCTCGGGGTGACCTAGCTATACTACCGCCTCCACTGCGATGGCTCAGAGCTCTTCTATGGACTGGTGCCAACTATTGCATGGTACCTGCTAGTTGTTAAAGAGCATTGACAATGTTATTTTGTTCATCTCTGATAGCCCGCAATGTTTCCCTTACTTCACGTTCCTGTTTCGTCTCATTATGTGCCATTTGAACATTATTTTCTGGTTCAGCCTGTGCCAAATGATCAACTTGTTGAGTAATATCAGTTTGTTCACCTGTTCCAAATGTTATTTCCTCATCCATTGTAAAACTATCTTCAATCTCGATATGATCTGAAGAATCTACTTGTTCCAGGTGTAGGTGACTGAATTTATGTTGTCTTTTACTCTTTCCTGGTTGTCATTTTGGATAAAATTGGTCTGCAAAATATCTATTGTGTCCCACAAGATGGCAAGTCGTATAGCTCTGATACCGCTGTAGTATGCTTGGCTAAATTTTATAACAGAGTTTTGAAACTGTAATTGGGTAATTTTGTCAAATAGTTATCAATCAACCACCATATGCTTCATTACAACTGTTCGTTAATTCGTACAACCTAAGCCACTGTTTGTTAATTCATACACTAGGAAATGATGAGTCTAAGCAATAAACAATTCCACATTCCATTAAGAAATCTCAGACATGAATTTGATATTCAAAGTTCTAACAATCCAATAATCAACAAATCAATGAACCTTCAGTCGTATTTTGAATATAACAATAATAACATAGACATGAGAGTCTAACCATATGCGGAGAGGCAAGAATGACAGACCGAGATACCGAGAATATTCTTTGTGAAACATATCTGAAGCAAAATCTACTGCTTCGCGTACCATCCTTTGAAATTGCTCCCTGTATGCTAGCAGAATGATGCTGTCAATGTTGGTGAAGAATCTCCTTCCTATGGGGGCCCGAACTGTTGTGTATTACTTCACTTCTTATGTGTCCACCCTGTCCAGTTGTGTGAAGATATTGCCAAGCCGTGCTCCTAATTTATTCACGCGACTACTGTATTCATGTAAGTCTAACATTCCAAATTGTAGCAGAGGCGCCCACTAGCCTCTACCCGACTATTAGCCTTTACTTGTCACGGGTTAGTGTTTTACTGCTGCCAATGAGTATCACAACCATGCCCAAGATACTATATAGGAGGTCATGCCGACAGTCTTTACATTTTTCTTGGAATGTTCAACCATCCGACTATCAACTGATACATTTCCTTGCACTGATATTCTAATTGTAATATGCGAAATATGAGCCGTACCAACCTGAATACATTCAAATCTGAACTATGTAAATTTGATGACCCTCCAAGTAATCTGAGCTTCCCAATAATCTTCCAAGAAATCGAATGTAGACTTAAAACAAGAGCACTGAGACTACGTCGAGCTCCTAACTCTCAAGGGTTTTCGTCCTCGAGTTAACTTAGTCACATTTAAGCAACCAATGTTTAGGATATTGAGTTCATAAATTCTTGTATGTGTAAATCCCAATACAAGCTCCTTATTTTATAACCTCAAAGTGAGGGAAAAACAATAAGGGATGTGGGATAAAACAACAATTTCGTCCTGTAGTCACTTAAGTCACCTTATAAAGTAAATGACTTAATAAAATAAAGTAACTTTATTTCACACACTTAATAACTAAAGTGCATAAGATAAAATTTCGGATGTGACTGGTAGGCATCTTGATAGCTAGTGCTGTTAATCTATCCAGATGTGGAGATAGATTAACCTGGTGCCAAAACACTAGTGTGGAGAAGGGGACATGACATTTTGGTATGAATAAACTATATCATTTCCTTGCAAACTTGGTATTGTGGTAATAACGTACATTATATGTTTTGCTCTGTATACATATCTTTATTATTCCGTGAACTTGAGTAGTATTTCCATACTACATTTTGGAGCCATTGCTTGAGTTCAAACCCAGAGGTCATTGGCAAGACAGGATGGAATAATAGGAAGACCTTTCCTACCACGTATACAAATAACAAATAGTGACAGAGAAGAGGACATAACTAGAGAAGATCAGTTGACATGTGATCCCAGTTGGCACGCGATCTGGTGATGGCCCAGGAAGTTGCGGTCGATCGGGACGTGCAAAGGGAAGCCTATGAGAGAATAGTTCCTGAGAGCATAGTATGCGACAAACTTTCAAATGCCACCAACGGTGTATGATCTATTAGGACAGATTCCTTGCTTGTTGGTACAAAACTTGTTACGTGTTGAGGAAGAAAGAGCCGAGATAGAAAGAGAAGCAACAAGTACTCTAGTAGTTTGCTGGAAGGACACAAGAACGTAACTTAGAAGAGGGGGATAATCCCAGGAAGGGAAACAAACAGTAAGCAAATTCATGCCCCTGATTCCAAACAAATATCCCAGGGGGGCACGAGAGGAAGAAACTAGGGAAGAAGTAGCCTTGAGGACATTATGTCTCCAATAGCAGGAGGAGAGACGTTGCTACTTAAGGAGGCAGGGGGATCCCACCAGAATCCAAGAAGGGTTGATTGAGCATACAATCGAAGGAATAGCCAATTTGGCTATCTCTGAGACGCTAGGAAGGAAGTTAAGGGGCGAAAACCCGGGGACCCCTGCATGGAGAGAACTTCGATAGGAGCAAAACCTAAACGCAGGAGAAGAAGATACTTGCGGATCAAGCAATCAAGAATCAAGTCCGTCGAGAGGGAACTTTCCGTCAGGAAGAAGTGTTAAGTGTTCCATTAGGAGGAAGTGCTCCATCAGGAGGAAGTGTTCCGATAAGGAGTGTTCCATCGAGAGGAAGTGTTCTGTTAGGAGGAGGTGTTCCCATCTTGCCTCGAAGCAAACTGGTAGGAGGGGGCATTCTACCAAGAAGAGAAAAGGCAACATAATGGTAATAGACAAACAAAAATTGCCTAGATTTACCGAGGACGGTTCGGAGGACCTCTCGCGTCACTATAAAACATGCATGACCATATGGCAAGCTAATAGAGAGAATAATGCAAACAAATGGCTAAAAGTATTCCCTGCCACACTAAGAGGTATAGCCATTGATTGGTATACAGATTTGGAGGTAGCAAAGAAGAACAATCTCTATACAACCTTTGGGGGAGAATTCAAAGTTTTGAGGGACGATGATGAAATAGTGACTGAGATTTATAATACAAGGCAAGGAAAAAGTGAATCCATTAAAGCCTATAGTAGAAGGCTAAAAGAGATGATAGAAAAACTTGACAACAAGCCTGCGGATGGACTAAAGAAAAGGTGGTTCATTGAAGGATTGAAACTGTCCCTTAGGAAAAAGATGAAAATAGTCCCACCATTAACCTTTGTGGATGCGTGTACACGTGCAATGGACATAGAAAATGAGAACAAAACCTCCAAAGCAAGAAGACATGGAAGTCTGAGTGAAAGTTCAGAAGAAAGTGAGGACGAATCCAAACCATCCAAGCCTAAGAAAGGACATGAGGTGACTAATGAAGGAGGTAATAGGGAGTAAGGAAGAGAAAAAAGAAGGGAGGTAGCTTTGGTGGACGGACTGTAAAAAGGAAGGCCATACAAAAGGGGCATGTCCGAGGAAAGCATTTTGTGATATTTGTTAGGGGTTGGGACACGCAATCAAAGATTGTCCCTACAATCTAAAAACATAGAATGCTCAAGTATTCTTCACACAAGGAGAGCAATCTACACCACTCTCCACCCCTCCAAAGAACACAAATATAGAAGCCTCACTAGGACATAGAATAATAGAAGAGGGAGTAATAATAATAGCAACAACAACAATAACAACACACCCCGATGAGCAATCTAGTATGATTGTAAGGGAAGACCTATGATCCAATAGGAGGTGCAATGAATGGAGACATTTTGCACGAGATTGTCAAAATGGAGGAGGATAGAATGAAGGAATGTTGTGTAAATGGTGTGGACCTAGCATTCATGAGGGTGCGAACTGCCCCAGACAAAAAGGGGTGAATATGTTGGATGTTGAAGAACAAGAAAGTGAAATCCTTGCCATCAGAAGGATGCAAGCCAAGAAACTTGTCTACCTAGATGCTACTATGGAGAAGGAAAGATTTCTCGAAGCCAAGAAAGACATTCAAGATAACATGCTAGCAGAAGGGAAGGCAAGGCCAGAAAAACTTCCTACTGATGAGGGTGTACCAAGTATCATGAGACAAGTACTGGAGACCACCATCCCTGTGAAAATTGCCGATTTACTGGAAACATTACCTCAGCTGCAGGTAGCATTAACACAAGGGGTAAGCATGGAAGGGATAACCTCGAAAGAAGAGAAGAATGAAGTAACACATGTTGGGAAACAAAATAACACCCTATTCACTATAGGAATGGGGAGGATACCAACAATAGTGGAAATGGAAATACTGGGGTATAAACTCTCAAATACTATTTTTGATGGAGGCTCTGGCATAGATGTCTTATTTGAAGAGACATGGAACGCAATATGGAAACCCACACTTTGGCCACCTACATTTCAATTGGTGGGAGCATACCAACATGAAATTAAGCCAATAGGAACCTTGTTGGGACAAAAGGTAGTTATTTGTACACAACAATTCTTCCTTGATTTTGTGGTTATTACTCTAGAGAAAAAGGGGTATGATGCTTTATTGGAAAGGGGATGATTGGTTACAACCAAACCTATCCATAATTGAAAACGAAACACTCTGTCTATTGAGTTAGAAGGCAGGAAGTAAACCATAGACTTGAAGACCCAGTCTGTAAGTTAGGATATGGCATTGAATTTAGAAGTAGAGGGAGAAGACCATGAAGGAGTGGAACTAGATGAGGAAGGGCTGCTCAGACTTGGGGAATGCTCAGAAGACGAAACGAGCTCCCTCAATGGATTATTTCACTAGAAGATGGGAGTCTATGAAGTTTTCTAGCGAGAATGTAATATGTTGCAAGTCAAACAATCGGAGTCCGAGGAAAGGTACCAGAGGGCTATAAGGAATACAAAGAAGGTACGACAATCCTTAGCAGGACACCAGCACACATTTTTGAGGAGGTAGAATACAAGGAAGAAATAAGGTCCTTAGCTTAATGGGCGACGAAAGTGGCACAAAGGCGAACATTTTAGCACAACAAACATTTAAGGAGAATGAATTTTATGTCGGGACAATTGGTACTGAAGTTTGATGGAAATAATGAAATAAAGCCGGGCAAATTCAAAGTACGTTGGGTAGGCCCATACAAAGTGGTCGATGTAAAAGAAAATAGTGCAATAAGCTTGTCAACCTTGGACAACAAAGTGTTGAAGGATCCGGTTAATGGGTCTAAATTAAAGCCTTATAAAATAAGAAGAGAGCCTATTGCTATTTAGTTTCTAGAAGTACAAAGTGATAAAGATGGGACTCGCCAAAATAAGAGGATATAGGGGACCATTGGAGAAACATTATTAAAGACCAATCTTCCAAACTTGAGGAGAAAGTCGGCAATTTGGCACAAACTGGAAAGGGTCGTACGAAGATAAGAAGCAAGGAAAAGTCTTGCCATAGCCATACGACAAACTTACCAGAGGGTGGAGACAACGTATGACAAGAGCTAGGAGGCCTTGTATGGACAAAGGAAGCTAGAGCCAGAGGCACATTACCAGTAGTAGCCACCGTATGGGCCTTTGTACGACTGTTCAAGGCCAAATTGACCATGGTCGTACAAGTAGGAGGGAGAAGGAAGGTCATATGAGTATGAAAAGGTGAGGCCGTACGAGGCAAAAGGATCGTATGGGGGAGACGGGTCGTACGACCAGGAAGTATAATTGTAAGCAGAAATGTACGGACATGGAGCGTATGGGAAGAACAAAGTACAACTATATGAGCAATAAGGAGTGTAGCTGTATGCAACATGAGAGTCGTACGGGCAGCAAGGCAAAGTGCTAGATGTATAGGATCAGCCGTACAGACTCTAACTGTACAAACCCAAGCTGTACGGACTTGAGCCGTGTGGATAAAGAGCAGGTGCGAGATTAACCAAAGGACACATATACCCAATGACCACAAGGACATAAGGAATCAGTGGGTAAAGAGTAAGGACGGGGTGAGTAGTACAAGAAGGATGGTAAAGTTAAGCTTGGGGAACCCTAGCAAAGGGAACATCATCGATTCCAAGAAGAAGGGCTTGGCCTTGCAGGTGAAGAAGACTGTAGCAATGAAGGACAAGAGAAAACATGGAGAAGGGATTATAGCCAGAAATATCACATTTGAAAGTATCATGGGAAGCGAATGTCACACTTGGTGGGAACATGCCAAAGACGACCATCCGCTCAAGGAGACCCTACGGAAGGTAGATGTAAACAAAATCATTCTCATGCCTATGTTCGATTTGGAGGAATTCAAACCAATATTGTGTACCATGGTGGCAGGTTACGATAAAAAGATGAACCATTTAGTCATCTAGTATTTCCAACAGAAGTTAACAATTTCATCTGCATCAGACGAAATAAATAAGGTTTTTGGATTCCCCAACAGAGGACAAGAACTGGTAAAAACCCTAATGTCAGTAGAAGAAAAGAAGAAATGGCTACGACTGATATGTAGGAAGGATCTCATAGTACAGGAATGGGAAGGAATCTTGAAGAACAGGGGTCTGAAGAAAATCTTCATTGCCAATGATGAATGGTGTTGCATTGTCGACTTGGTAAAAGTAAATTCACAGTAGGAAGCCGCACTTCAGATATTGCTCTCTGGATGTTACCTGTAGTTGATGGATTGCATAACGGGCAGGTGTACAATTGGGAACAATTTCTTTTAGAGAGACTCTAGGAATTCATGAATTAAAACACAGTATTCTACATGCCCCACCATATCGTAGCTCTATTCCTGGAAGCGGTATGTACCCAGTTGGACAGTGAACCCAGAGGGGCATTAATTCCAGCTAGCAAGGTGGAACCCTACAAGCTGGCCATGACGTATTGGCTCCACATGGACACTATGGGAGGAGGATCCCACATTGGAGAACCTCGAAAAAAGAAATCTAAAGAGGCAGCTACAGTGGAGGAACGACAACAGGAGGCATCAGATGGAAGCCAGGAGGAGGATGAGGGAGGAAGTTTGGCTACCAGTGGTACAAACTCATCTTCTTCAAACTCGCACAAAGCAGAAATCTGCCTAAGTCATTTGAAGGGAACCTTGAGGGAAGTTACGTTCCTCCCACCCATGAGTGGGCTGCCACCAAAAGGGATGTTAGGACCTGTTGAGATTTACCATGCCGAGGGTAGTAGGGGAGCAATTGGAGAACAGAGTACGACCCATGGCCTTGAAGGCGTTGCTCAAATTTTGGGGGTAGGAGAGGTATCTTCCAGCCCTGGTACAGTACCAGAGGAGGATTTGCCCACATAGAACCAAGAAAGACTGCCAATAGCTGGAGAGAGCAGTAGGCCTTGGCAACAAATTCCGCAATGGGGGGCCACCAGATTGTCATTTCTGCGGGTAGCGCAACTCGTCCCTCCAGATCAACAGATCCGCACTAAGGTGATAGACTTAAGATGCCAGCCAAAGTGTGCACACAAGGTAAAGTTGCAAACATCATTAGCACCTGAAATAGTTCACCTGGTTGCTTTGGTAGTACAATCCACAGAGAGAGGGATACTTGTCACTACTAGGAAGAATAGATTAATGTTGTAAAGGAAATGTCTATGGAAGATACAGCCTTGGAGGAGGTCGACAAATTACTCGTAGAAGAAGGGATGGTAGTTTCACCCACCCCCATGGCGCTCGGACATGAGGATCCGATAGCGATACAAAGCACGAGGATGGAAGCGTCGGACACATTATCAAACACACTCTCATTCATAGCCAAGGCGGAACTGTTTCTCACTGAGTTGAAGGCTATGGAATGTTCCACCAAGGAGGTCATGAAATAGGTGAGATCCCAAAATATGGAAGCGGTGGTGAAAGTAGCCAAATCATTGGCAGTATTTATGCATGATGGTTGCCATATAGATTGGAAACTGTTATAGTAGAGTGGGTATACATAGGAGGAAGTGGCGATAGAGTGGACAAAGAGGTACACCATTCCATCCGCTAGGGATCAACCACCTCTCATGGAGATTCTTGCCGAAGTGGAAGTTGCTTTCCGCAAGATCTACTTGGAACTCCAGCAAAAAAATAGTTTGACTAAGGAGTGGGAGCTTGAACAGACCACTCACGACAATTGGAAAGCTGAGAAAGTTGCCATGGAAGAAGCCTGGAGGATGGAAAAAACTAACTTGGAAAATAGGATCAGCACAATAGAGGCAAAGAAGATGGACACCTTGCGGGTATTACAGGGAGTTCGGGCAAAGCAAAAGGCCACTGAATGTGACTTGCAACGGCTTTGTGGAGCTTCAAGTACATGGATGTCTTCCCAACCATCTTCTTAAAGACAAGTTTTTTCTATCTTAGTGTGTTCAACAGTCGCCTGGAAGATGACTTTTTTTTGGGGGGGGATAGATGTAGTAGAGAATAAAGTAATATTGTATTTAGCACTTGTAAAGCTTTAGTAGGTTGGGTAGTTAGGAGGTGAGGGAATGTGTCGGTTGATATTCCCAACCAACCGACCCTTTTATAAGCACTTGGAATATTGTTAATGTATTCATGATGTTTTGGTATGAATAAAGTAAATCATTTCCTCGACAACTTGGTATTGTGGTTATAAGCTACATTCTATGTTTTGCTCTGTATACATATCTTTATTATTCTGTGAATTTGAGTAGTATTTCCATTCTACAATTTTCCTGACCAAAAGTGTGACTCTGATACTCAGACATGAATATCTCCTGAATTCCGAAACCCCAAGACTTGCAATTATAGAGTTAGATCCTTATAGCTGTCTTAATACTATATCAAGCATCACATATCATAATTCTATTCCATCTGTCTGTATTGATTCATTTACTGTACCTGTATACTGCTTTGTATTTTGTACTTTGCTAATTTCAATCAACTCTGTATCGGGAAGTCAAAACTCATTGCCATGATCAAGAGAAATGTATGTAGTTGCCATCAGTGACAACATATTATCCATTGTAAGTGATCTCTTGCCAACACCTCTACCTAATCTATTTTCTCACTGGTTCTGAAAAGTATTGGAATTTTCTTATTGGCCACATAGTGGTGCTTTGATATCATTGGATGATAGTGATAACAACCCTAATTAGGGTTTGTAATGGATTATTCTTGGCCCTTGATTTCAAATTGATCATGTCCCTTCATTGTAATCGAGCAACTATGAAAGGCCAAGGCTTTATCATTTGTAACTCATTAGAGAGGAGATTAAGATTAGAGTAGAGTAGGAGAAGAGACTTGTTGAAATTGTTTCCATAATGCTATCAAAGTAATTGTTGATTCATTGTTGGTCTTCATGGTGGATTACTTGTGTTTTTTTGGAGTATTGCATGGATTCTACATTTCCTCACTTTGAGTAGATTTTATTTCATGTTGATTAGAAGTAGTGTTTAATTGAATGGAAGATACTCTGGATGCATCTTTGGTGAAGTTGCATAGATCAAACCACTAGATGCTTGCTGATTTTAAATTTGCCTTGTGTTGTCGAATGACATATTTATGAACTTAACTTCGATTATTGCTTGCACATTGATATGCATGGGTGGATGGTGTTAATGGAATAGTGGTAGTTTGAACTTTGAACATCTGACATTTACCTTAGGAGATCGCACTAGCTTGGTTGATCTTGATGACTAAACTCAATCTAGTAAAGTCACAAAGACATCCATACTTTCTTACATTCTAGAAGTAGAATAGCTTTCTAAACCCTTTCCTTTGCAAGTCGTTTAGTTGGAAGAACTTGAAGTAATTGTTGTTTCAATTGGCCACACAATCTATATACATTGTTTAGCATATGAGCATCTTTATTCAAGACAGGGTTGGAGATTTGGTGTTTAATTTGGAATACTAGGTATTCAATTTTGCATGTATTGGAATAAAACTCACATCGACATGTACTCATTGAAAATGAACTGTAGGATTAATTTAGACTAGATGGCACAAATAGGCATATGGAGAACTTAATTCAAAAAACACCTAGAATTTAGTTTGAGAAAATTATTTCCCTTGCTGATTTGCACAAGGTTAAGAGCACTATGGAGGAAGTGAAATCAACTTGCACATGATTGATGACAGAGATATGGCTACCAAGATTACAGATGAGGCTTTGATTTTTTACAATGAAACAAAGGCTAAGGTAGATGTCATGTCCCCTCTTTAGTTTGACTAGCAGAGTTATGTGAGTTAGCCTATCATGGGGTTCTCGTAGGCTAGTAGTTGTGGATAGAGACTCATACAGGATATTTAGTGACCGGGCTTGACTTTATAGGCAATTGGGAGCCAATTGGGTGCAGTTCCTTGATTTTAGGGGGTATCCCTACATTTGAGGAGGATGTGGCAGTTTCTAGATGTGTGGTTCCACGGGACCATTCCATGGTTTCAGTTTCAGGATGATAGGGTGTGTTCCTTAGTTTCTAGGAGTATCCCTAGATTATAGAGAAGGGACTGCCTGTTGACCCATCTTGTCTGGTATCAGTCACAGATAGGTGACATGGTCAGTTTCACATTTATTTGGTTGGTTTGGGCTTTTAGAGGCAAAATAGAGAATATTTTAATATTTTTTAAGTTAGCATTTAATTTATAATAAGGCTATTTATATAGCCAATTCGGAGTAATAAGGGGAATATGGCATCGTTTGATCATATGTGCCCTTTTGTTATAGGTCATTGGAAAGGTCTTGAATTATTATAAACTATTTTCACTATCCAGAGCCTTTTTGGTTCTATGAGTTATGACATTTTAATAAAATAATGTTTTTCCTATAGCCTGGATGCCTTTATTTGGGAAAATGTTATTTTATTATAAAGTGCAAAGTGTAATTCTCATTTAGGGTTCAATTTGCACTTGGGAGGAGTTATAAGGAGATGAAGACCTAATTGTTCATTATCTTTTGACATTTTGAAACTTATGAATTGTAAAATTTCTCTCGAAAGGCAATTTTGTGGCTTGGGACGAAACCCCCAAGTCTAGACTGTTGGGACGCAAACCTCAGCAGGTCTTGGTGATTGGAGTTGTACTTCATTGCATTCAGATTGACAGAGGAGGTGATCAATTTATCTTGGCATTATCATTTGAGCGGAGTAAGGCACTTGCCGCTGGGTAGCCAGCTTTTGGCAACAGACATTTCGTTGCAGCAGCTCATGTGAGGGTTGGAGAAGGTCTTTTCTTCATCATTGGATACCATAGCTTCCCTTTGGCATTGGACTGTTCATTGCAGCAATTTCGTTAGGGTTGAATCATTCTCAAAGCATCTCCCTGTAGCTGGTGTTGATCCCTGTTTAAGACAGTATTGTATATTGACAGTGATCTCTTTGAAGTTAATATATCAGGTTGCTGGTTGGTTCGGGTATGTACTATTTCAGAATTCAGTAATGATAAAATTTGCAACATATATTTACATTTCTTAAGTGCTATGTATTTCCTATTTGTTATGCAATTATTTTATTTCTGAAAAACCCCAAAAAACTGAAATAACAAGGAAAAGAAAAAAGAAATCAGAATTCAGCTAAAATCATTCAGTAGTAACAAATGCTAGTCATAGATTCACATTTTGAAACAAATGGTAATTTCTACGGTCACCAAAGTTGGGAATCTTTCAGTAGATGAGCTTACTTGCAGTTTAGTGCAATTATGGATTCCTTGAAGAATGTTCAAATGTGTATTCTAGAAGCAAAAAATCAGATTTTGGCTGTTGAGTAATTTAGGGAACAAGAAAATGGGGAAAATGATATAGAGAGATCAAACAAGTAGTAGAGGAACTTGACTGGTTTCAGGAGGAGTTTGAAGTCGCTCACTATCCCAAGAAGTCATAAAATCTAAGTTTGGAGCCACATAATTTTCGAGCATCAGGATTATGACAGTAACTGGTTGTTTGATAATCCATTGTTTGATGTGGATGTTGAATTCATTTGATAATCCACTCTTTGAATTGAATAGTGGAGCAGTTCCAGATTTTAGTGATGTGGTTGGTAGTGATCAAAAGATTTGGGATCTAGGAGCAATTTTCAGGAATGAGCTGTGAGATAAAAGTGGGGCATGCAGTTATGAGGTAGAATCAGTTAATTTGTCAATCAATACACCTAGGGTTGTTGATTATTTATTTCCTACAGTGGACTAGAATGAATTTGATCAGTGTGGTTCAATGAATGACATTGTGCGTTTTCCTAAAGGAAGGAGATACTATTGTGTTTTAAAGTTTTATGTAGTCTTCATGGGAATTAGAGTAGTGCAACAAGAAGATGGTGGAATCATTCTTTGGGTTATTATCTATGCACAAAATCCTTTTCAATGGTTATTGTTGAATAATGATACTGGAAGATGCATACCATGCGAACTTATGGACCTAAAAACTGATAATAATGTTGGTGTTACCTCTCATTTCAAACTTCATATGAGTTCATTTGAGTTACCATAGGTGGATTGGAGAGAGAATTTTAGTAGAACTTGGTGTCCTACCGAGTTGGTGATTTTGGGGAAGACATTTTCTAGCCAATGGCATGATCATGATTCAAATTTTAGCCAACAATTTTTAGTATTGCAGCGATTCTTGTTTGGCAATGATGAATTTTGAAAATCCATAGTTGAACAATTGCAGATTGTTGAGTGAATCAGACCATTCCGCCTTCTATCAGGGTTAGCTTTTGGTTTCACATCAAGAAAACAAGTGTTGTGGATAAGTAAGTTCACTGTTGGATGGCTATTTGGGCATCAATGATGGTTGCCTCTCGTTTTCAGCTTGCACTTATGGATGGGACAGCAAGGTAATTAATAATGACAAGCATAATGTTGCTGTGTGGGGTGTTGACAATGAAGAATTTAATATTAATTTTCTTGAGTTTTCCCTTACAGTGCCTCAGATTTGTGATTGTGGAGAGCAGTTTGGTAATAAGAAGTTGGTCAAGTTTCTGCAGTTTTTTGGAGCTCTTATAGTAGGATTTCAGGACATCATTTGTGATGGTGCCCAGTAGTACAATGTTCCTGAGCAGATGAAAGTTGAAACTATACATTTCCTAGACTTATTTGAGATCCTGTAGTCTCATTGAGTTTGGTTTGGGGTCAATTAGTTTATGAATTGGCGTTACTTGAGGAGGGAGGACTGTAATGTCCCATTGTCCCCTTTTCACTCGTACTTAGTTGTGTTTCCTGTTAGCCTATTTCTGTGGAAATAATGAAGACAAATTATCTACACCTACTTTTTGACAAGGATCATAGCTTCAAGTATGCAGAAGAGATCCTTGATGCATTGGGAAGAAAAGAGAAGAAAGGATGAGCTCACAATTGAGCTTAATTCTACAAAGCTTTCATTAGAAAGTGTTTGTGCGGCATTTCTAAAGGCAGAAAATCAGTTCTATGTGGCCAACTAATTCAAAGAGCAAGAGGTGAAGGAAATCAAACAAGTGATTAACAACTTATTAAGGTGGCAGTTTAATTGTTTAACTGTAACTTTAGCATAATTTTAGTTTAAAAAGGTAGAACATTCCAATCAGCACGGTCACAAACAACATCCCTAACAGAACAAAAAGTCAGGCCAATTGTCACCGACAGCACCAAAACACCAAAAATTGCCTCAACAGAAATTGTGTTGGGGCCAAGAATATCAAAACCCAGAACTAAGAGGGAGGCTGCCGCCATCACAGCAACAACCACATGAACATCTACATCCGCTCCCCCAATGGCAAAAGCAAAAACCCTTGCACGCGATGCAACTTCAACAACAGAGGCACCATAGACAAGGAGGATGATATCTTATCCAAAAGATAGACCTTCAAATGCTGAAACAAGGGTGGCAGAACCCTCCCAAACAACAGCAATCCTCCAAACAGAGGAAGCAGCAAGCCAAAACCTCTTGTGGCGAGAAAACACCTCATGAACCCACAAGCCACCTCATTATCATCTACATTGCCTTCAGCCTGTGCAGAAACCTTGCTGTTTGAAACGCCTCCCAGCTCCACTCCCTTTCTTGCTTATCACTTCCTTTTTAACATTATAGTCAACAAATTGCACATGAAATGCTATTAATATTTCAAAGAGGTCATTTTGAGTGGAAAATTGCTTTTTTGAAAAAAAGGAAAAGAGAGCCAATATTTTTAATAAAAAAAAGCAATGAATTTTTTTTTTTTTTTTTCTAAAAAAGTAGAAATAAAGTATTAAAGGATTGTTTTTGAAAAGCTGCAAAGAGAGCAAAAAAATGCATTTTGAAAAAGTAGCAAAATAGCAAAATACTTTTAAAAAAAAAAAAAGCTTTCAAAATATTATAAAAGGAAGTTGAGGCTCATTTGAGGGATATGTTGAAGATTTTTTATGTTGTCAGATTGAATTTGCACGTTCTTCCTAAAATTGGTTGAGGACAAAAACCCTCATTTGATTCCTAGTTTTTGGATTTGAGAGATAATCTCTAGCTAGTTGGAGTGGTTCTCAGGAATCACAAATGTGTACAATGAAGTTTCAGATTTGGCGTTTTAGTATGAAGGTGTTTGATGTGTTTTAGATTTGCAAATATTTCTGTGAGATTTTTTTACAGTTTGCAGGTGTTTGTTGAGTGGTTGGAGTGATATTTGGAGCTGGCTATAGTGTAACAAAGCTGTTTTTCTCATACCAGACATGCAAATCTTCACTTCTTGGTTTCGTGGAGTTGTTTGGTGAAGGGCATGGCATTTGGAATTGTTTACTGCATCCACATTCATTATTGATGATTGAGGTATGCATTGTTCATGAATTTGTTATACGGGGATGCATCCCTTAATTTTGGCCCTCTAGGAAACATCCCAAAAACGTGTCCCCTGCTGTCCCCACATCCTTGACCCCAAAATGCTGTGGAACATTTTATAATCTGACACAAATCAATGGTTCTTTCTTAAGACAGTAAAGTTACAATTTCAAGTTTTTCTGTTCAGACTTCAGACTATAACAGCAAGGTTTTAGATCTGCACTGATGGATATTCATCATATATTAAGGTATCATGTTGTCATTTCTCATTTGGGTGGTTTGTTTGTGTGACTGAAGGCTTTTTTGACAGTGTTAGATATATACCTTGCTGTTTGGATTTTCTTGGAGGTGAACTTGGTTGCAAATGATGAGTTTTGGGAGGTTTAATGGGTTTTTTGGACCTGCATCAGTGTTGTTTCAGACCTTCTATCTCTCAGACACCTATATCAGAACCGTTTGCTTTCTTTTTAGTGAGTTTGGAAGGTGCTGGAGACGCTCCACTGGTGTTGATTGGGTTGGGGAACCTTTTGGTGTGTTCATTGTAAGTTGGAAAGATAGCTGGTTGGTTATCCTTAGCTTTCCTAATCATTACAATGTGATTTAGACTGTTTCAGACCATCTATTTAAGGTACATCACTGTCGAGTTTCAGTTGGTTATTGGTTTAATGTATTTGGGGCACTGTAGGGAAGTGATTGTGTGAGAGTTTTAAAGTTTTTTTTATAAACTTTGTTATCAGTATCAATGCTAATGACATCAGGGCATCATCATTTGGCATGTTTATGATAAATTTTATATTGCATAATAAGAAATAAAAACATCTTAGGGTGGTTATTAGTATTTACATTCAACTATGAACGTTCTCACTTTTTACTTATTTTGTTGTTTAAAAATGTGTATGATAGGTCTAATTGATTAGTTTATGTGGGTATAGTGTAAGCATACCTAAATGAATAGTTCCAGGAGGGTTGGTTGGTTGATTCGGTTATAATTACTAAAATAAATGGTTCCAGGAACGTTGGTGGTTCTTGATGCTCACCCGGGGGGTACGATTTATGAGGACCTAGTTGGTGAGTGGGTCCAAGAGGTCAGAACTATTTATGAAGGTAAAACTAGTTCCTCCAATAGACTGAATATGGTTGAGCGCCTCATATATATTTATTGTAAGGAAGCTTTTATACTCTAATCTGAGTGGCAAACATGACAGAATATTTGAAATTTGAATTGATATATTTTCAATTGCATGTTCATTCATTTGCAGATGACTTTGGAGATGCTATTCTTGACGTCAACTATTTAAATGTGGCAAACAGTCCTTCAGAAAACAAGATCTATCTATGTTGATTACCTGCTATGGACTAATGGAATTATAATACTTGATGTGAATTATTTGAATGTTGTAAACAGCAATTCAACAAACAATATCTACTGACGTTGATAATCTATTTATTGAAGGGCTGCCTGAGGGATGAACTGGAAATTTGTTTATGGAAAGCATGGATCTGTACTTAATCCGTGAATTCCAACCACCCTTTTCTCTTATCCTCGTTTAATGTACAATAATCTAAGCAATTAAATACATTTGCCTGAATGGGCCGCTCATTACCCTAAGAAGCAGTTGTTTTGAAAAATCCAAGTTATTAATGTTTCAAATTATCATTGTTACTTCAGAAGTATTATGCTCGTCAGTCTATAGTTGTGAATTTACTGTTGTAAAACATTAGACCAAACATGGTGATGATTTGTTCATTGTGATCGTTGTCATGTGCACATTGTATCTTGTATCAGATTTGTATTAAAATGAGCTTGTCCACTCACTATCATTTTATCATCCAATGTCTCTCTCAATGTCCTATTCCTTTTTCAGGAAAAATCCTCCTTAATCCTTTTTCAGGAAACCTCCTTTTCTTCTATTATATTTAGAAGGCTTTGCCAAGAAAAAATTGTTAAAATATTTGTCACCACTTCATTTTTACAGTTTTCATATGTTGAATTCTTTTGTGTTGTTTTTCCAAGGAAAAATCCTATTTAATCATTTTTCAGAAAAAATCCTATTTAATCCTTTTCAGGAAAAATCCTCATTTTCTTCTATTATATTTAGAAGGCTTTTTCCCATGAAAAATTTGTTAAAATATTTGTCGCCACTTCATATTTACAATTTTCATATGTTGAATTCTGTTGTTTGTGTTGTTTTAACCAAAAAAAAGACATGAAAATTCAACTCATTAGCAATACCTACCCCTACCTAATATGTGTGAGATTTGGTGATTTATAAATTCTTTGATTAGAAATAATTTATCGTTGTCCAATGAATGTTTCAATTTGATTAAAATAGTACTATTATTCATATGTTGAATTTTGTTGTTTGTGTTGTTTTAACAAGAAAAAAGACATTAAAAATTCAGCAGATAAGCAACATCTACCCCTACCCAATATCATTGTAGAGTAGAGAGCTCCCATTGTAATACAACTCCTAACAATTTTGAGACCTCTAACACTATCTAGTCCTCTCACAAGGACTAATCTACAAAATGTATGTAATGACTCATAATACGGTTTAAAATCCTAACATAGAAATTTTAGATTAGTACATTGTTATGGGTGCCATTCCAATCGGGGTTTTCCCTTGGCTTGGGTTTTGTTGAAAACAAATCATGGTGTTATGAGTTTCCTATTGTTGTGTTTTACTTTTTTTACTATTATTTTTGGATGTATATGATTATGTTTGAAATACATATTTGGTGTAAAAGTGCTACAATATTGATTCACCCCCCTCTCAGCATTACCAATTTCTAGTAGTCACTATGGGAAAAACCATATATAAAGTTCACACATAATAAAACACAAATTAAAAAGTCTTGTGAATTTCTTTCTCTACTCATTACTTACAATAATAAAGGAAAACAAAAATTGAGTATGACATTATCACACAATCCTTAAGAAGTGCAAACCCTAATACTATCTATAAGTCTCTACCTATAAATGAGAAGAGACTAATATAATAAGCTTGATAGTCTTAGTCGTGAGCATCAATATATTGATAGCCTTTAGGATTTATTCTTTGATGTAAAAATACAATAATGTTTTATACCATCCTTTCTTTTATTGACCCTTATAGAAGAGTACACTCTATTGGAGATTATTGTGGTTTAATGATACTAGACTCAAGTTTTGTATATTTTTATGATGGGAGTTGGGTTGCACTTGCTATGAATTCATTAGAAATGCACAAAAACACAATGGTTAGTTTCATTTTGATCACCGACAACAAATATTTCTACTGTCAACTCAATTATTAAACTTTGAAGAACTTTTTCACATTTGAAATGGATGCAAAATATAGTTGTAGTTGTTGAACATGATTTGGTGTGAAGGAAATATACAAAAATAAAGGTAAAATCATGCACATAAAGCACACATACATTATTGATACACAAAGATCACCTTGAAGAAATCCAAAGGTTGAAAATACCACAAGAGCAAGAATTTGAATCTCATGACACTGTCTTAGTCAATTACACAAGCTTTGCACCACCAATGAGGCTAGTTGAAATGATTACATAAGAATATGTCACACTTGTTATTAAAACATACACCAAAGAAACTTGTCTCACTCCACTCGCAATCTTGAACAAAGAAGATAAAAATGAGAATCTCCACATGTACCAACCTCTCCTTTGTGTTTACAAGATATGTCATACTACTAGTCCTCCTTGAGACTAAAATGGAAGGACAAATATTAGAAAACTTGTAGCATACACCCCTACATTTTTTTCAAACTAACTTAATTTTAAATAGTGATGCATAATGACATCTTTTTCACTTACTAATCAACTAGATTTTCGATGGGGAAAAGTGAGAACATATAATGTACAAGATCACAATGAATTTAAAACAAATTGGTAAAAAGAAAGCATTAGGTGACAAGCAAACCAATACCACTTATTTAGTGGGATGTAATGCAATTCTAAAAATAATAAACATCCACTTATTTAGTGGGAATTACAATGATACATCCACTTTTTCAATGGGAAACCTTATGAAAATTTGAAATGAAAGAAAATTCCTAATTAATTAACGATGGATGATTACAACAAATCACTTGTTAAGTGGGACAAGTATTCGAAGTAAACTTGATCAAATCACTAGTTGTCCTACCATCCAATATCACAAAGGAGCTATCTGTTAACAATAAACTCAGTCAAGTTACTAACTATACTACCATCCAGTATTACAAAACGAAGTGCATAAAAATGGGAGCTTTTCGAAATATGACCATTCAAAGCAATAAAATGTTAGTCCATATTGAATATGTTTATTGATTAACTCTTTGATAAATAAAACAATGATGACATAAGAGCTTATATGAGATTCAAACAACTAAAACAATCCCAAAGATAATCCCAAATTATGAATAAACTACTCAACAAACAAAAATATACTTAAGCAAGTAATGCAAAATTTGTTGGTATTAGCCTTGTAGTGTATCAAACTTGCTACTACAACTCTGGGAAGCATGATAATCATGCAAAAATCTTACCAATTCAATTCCCATTCACTATTGAATGTCTATAAGTTGAAAAGACACCATGAGCCTACCAAACTTTATCCAAATCAATAGAAAAAAGGAGTGTTTTAATAGAAAATCAACATATAGGTTTGAAATGAACATTTTTGTAGATGAGTTGACTAACGATAACACATAACTGTTGAAAGATATTCCAAAATTAAATTAACACTCACCTCTAAACTAACAAGAAGAGAACCAAATTTGCTATGGAGATATTAGCCAAAATCAAATTATAACACATAAAACAACTATAAAATGCTTATAACTAAATCGTATCCCACTTGCTCACCATATGATGACTTAGAAATGACAAGTGATCCCAAGGAATCTCCACACAGTAACATGAAAATAGGCTAACTATGTTGATAATACACTTTCCCCTTCCAACGCATGATATGACTTCTTGGAAATGGTATGCCCATTTAAACATTCAATCTCATCCTTCAAATATATATGGCCTAAAAAATAGGGTTATGAATAATAAACAATAAAAATATATGAATAAATCCCTTTGTGTATGCATATGTGATGGTCACAAGTGCAAACCACACAAGGTGTATGGCATGTACATGCTTTGTTTGTAGTGTATTCAGATGTTGTCCTCAAGGAGTATAGAGTAGTCCCATATTACTATTACCATATATAGACCCAAAATCACGTCTAGTATCATGGACTATGAAATCTCCTTTCCATTCCTTTAAAAGGTCTCTAGTAACTACAAAGTAATTAAATCACACCAAAATATTTCATTGAAGTTTTGATTCATACCAATGGTGATCCTTGGATACAATCATAATAGCTATCTAGGGGATTTTTGGTCATCAAAACTAATAATTCTGTAAGGGATTTCCCATGTAAGCTCAAAAAGACTTGTCAAATTCTACTGTACCATCAAGGAAATAAGCTATTGCACTTAGCATTGATACTAATTTTTGAGGATTCGTACAATACATATGAGAATGAAAACAATGAATGCCATTGGTTAACTAGTATTGTAAACAAAACTTATTTCTAACATAGAGGGTTATGGAATTTGATTATGTGATAATTATTTATGAAAATATATTGAAAAAATGTTCAATGAAAACTATTTAATGAAATAGATAGATAACTAAAATTGTGAAAATTGTAAGTTCTAGTTTCTATCTATTCTAATGTTTTTTCTAAAGTTAAACATCATAACAAGGTGATGCCCTTACACAACAACAACCAAGGGCATCCTACAAGTGTTGGCTATTACAATTCATACTATGATTAACACACAATCAAGAAAGTACTCCTTAAAAAGGCCTCTTAGAAAACATGAGGCCACAACTAGCCACTTGCAACACATTGGAAAAAAGGCCATTATCAAGACAACCAACTGTTGGTCCCAACAGGTATTGAGGGGGGGAGGGAGTGGGGAGGGGGGTGAATCAATACTGCCCACTAAATTAGTTACTTCTCCAACTATTTGGACTAACCTTGTTACAACCCACTTTGCAACTAGTATCACAATAAATGCAATATTATAAAAACAAGTATACTCACACACAAGCGCATTCATCTAGGTAACACTGATATTTTGTACGTGAAAACCCTTGATGTGAGGATGAAAAGCACAGTGAGGATAATATACCCACTAGCCCTTGTAATGCATGTAAAGGGGTGTCCAAAAGTGCTTCTTTTGGAAGCGCATTCTGTTAGGAATCCCTCCAACCTTTTAGAGTTACAATAGCGTGTGTAAGCTACCTGGTTAGAGGATTTACAAGTTTCCTTTTGAGAGATACCTTGTTAAGGGATTTGTACAATAATCTTTCTAATGAAACTTGCTCTATTAGGAGCTTACAAATAGATGCAATGATAAGAAAACATTCTAAGTGTTTTGACCTTTAAGCATAGCACTGACTTGCCATGTAGATCTATGTTTTGTCTCCTTGAAGATGCACTAATCTTCTCACTTGCTTGGTGAGTGCTATGTTCTCATCTCTCTCTTGGTTTCTTGCAATAGCTTGTCATTGTTCTCTTCCCACTCTACTACCCTTTCTTCTACTAGATTCCTCCTTAGCTTTCTGCTCTATATTGTCTTCTTCTTCTGCATTAGTGACTCCCATCACAACTCTTATCTTCACAACCACAACATTCAATCTAATTTTTGTTACATATATTCTCCTATTGATGTTAGGGCACAATTACCCATCTCCAAATTGTCCCGCCCATTCTTGAATTCAAATTTTGAATTCCATGCTTGCTTCATTCTCGGAGAACCTGTGAACCCTACGCCTAGAATCTAGACTTGTAGCCTTGCTAGTCTTTTTGTGAACCAATGAGAACTTGTTGTCCTTGCCTGCTTGTGCCATTTTTCTTTTCCCTTTTGTCACATTGGTGGTTACTCATCACATTGATGACTTGGATCAACTGTTATCCATATCTGCCAGAGTGTATGCTAGTGTGTCTCATGATTGGTAACTATAAGCTTAATTCTCCTTCTTCCTCTGACCGACTGTCACACATTTCTCCAATTAGATACTTTTGGCCATCAATGACAACACATAATACTTCTTTCATTCTTCATACCAAAGATGCATGTGGGGTCAACACCAACAACATAGAGAGTGGGGTATACTTAGTAGGGTTTTTATAAGGCTCCCCAAGCCTTTAAATAAGATAGAAAAATGGCACGCAACACCATCCAAAAAAAAAAAAAAAACATCACCATAACAACAAGTCACCCCTCTATGGAACTCCATTCCACCTCAATATAAAAAGAGGAAACCTATATAGGAGAATAAAATTAAGAGACCAACAAAATAAAGAGACTCCCATGAATCTAAGATTCATCCTAGAAAATGAAAAAAAGAGAAGACCACAAAATGTTGCGAGAATCCTCTTTAGCGAAGAAAGTCTCTAGCTCTATATGAACAATGAAATAGGAAGAAGTAAATAGAATGTTCCAAGCCCTCACTATGGCCATCAAAAAATACCCAAACTCAATAGGGACAAGAAAAAAACTAAAGCTTGCACTAATCCTTAACCAAAAATAATAAAAGACCACAATGTGTCCTTGAAAACTATTGGCAGAGAGTGACCATCATAAAAAATAAGACCACTATCCTTACTAGCTAAAATGTGTAGTCCAAATGAAAATAAGAAAAGAAAAAAATTAGCATTGAAAACCAAAGACAACACTATGTTTAAACTCATAGTGAAGAGAGGAAGCATTCACCAGGAGCCTCCAACATGTCCCAATAGGCCCCATGTAGAACATACCACCAAAGCATCCTACCACACTTCTGGTCACCATAAAAACATGACATCCAACCTCATCCAAGTAAACTACAACCATGGTCAAATCTACACGAAGAAAACCTCCACCACCTGGAACATAGCTCTAATGTATCCCTTGAAGGGAAACATCCAACATAGAGCCACTGGTGTAGGGGCACCTAGGTGGGCTCATGGGAGACCTAGGGCTCCTAGGGTATTTTGGCTTGTAGTGGTGGTAGCCACACCACTAGGTGAATAATAGGATTAATCTAGTCCTAGGGTGAGGTAGTTTAAGTTATGAAAGCCTCTTGAGGTCTAAGTTGCTCATAGTTACTTATTTAGGTCTAATTGAGCATCTTTGTGTTTTAAAGGGTAGGATGGCCAAATAAGTGTTTTTAGGAACTTCTTAAATTTTGTATATTCATTTAACACTTTTGGCAAGGCTTGGCAAACCTTTGGAGAAAATTTGAGGGTCAAACACACAAAGATGTAAAAATTGCTAAAAAATTGTCAATGTTGTCATTGACAACATTGATAACTTTTTGTTGCATTCGAGAAACTTTGTAGTTAGGAGAAAATACCTATCTGAAACAATTAGGATAGGAGTTGGGATGTGTTTATAATGCCATCCTTGACCTTTTGATAGGGTTGGAAGTTTTGAGCAAATTTTGTGTGTACGAATTGAATAACAAGTTTATAGTTACAATTTTATGCTTTTTAGGATTTTGGCACTTTAATGGATTAGATTTGGAACTGTTGTTTTTGGAAGTGTTAGAGGAGTTTGATTTGTGATTATGTACAATGCTAGTTTGTAATTTTGTGAGGTTTTAGTTGCTTGTATAAATTATTTTGGTTTTTGATTGCCTGTTGTTCTGAATCCAGTGTTGGAGCAAAATGGGGTCATAACTCCCTCTCCCACTGAAGGATCTGTATGACCTCTTGAGAATGGGGAGATAACTCCTTGTACATATTGTACAATGAATGAGGGGCCCTTGAAAGCTAAGGAAGCATTTTTGTGGTGATGCCCTAGGCAAGCCAAAGATGCATGGCTAGGGATCATAGTATGCAACAGAGGTGATATGAGTGATTGAATGCATGAAAAGATTCAATAAAAGTATGGATTGTGAAAGGAGAAGGTGTTTAGGAACCCCAAATGTTTGAGCATTGGTGAAAGGTTTTGAGGAATATTAAACTTTTTCTTGCAAAACTGGTTCAATTAACTTGGAAACCCTTATTTTTAGGCACTAGTATAGGTCATACTGTACGGATGTCTCGAGAGTTTAAGACCTCATGAATCCTTAAGTTCTTTGAAAAGGGTGTCATGATTAGTGGATAGGTTCCCCCCTTGTTAATGGTTTTTTCCAAGTTATTCCAATTTTTCTTCACTTGGAGGGCTAATTGCTTGTAGCCCTATTACAAGTATTTTTGTGTAATCTTGCATGATTTTTGGAACTCAATTAGGGTTTCAAGTTTGGTTATGGTTTTGGAACTTGAAGGGAATCCAAATTCCTTCCTAGATGATAATTCCCCCATTTGGGTTGTCATTTTAGTTGTTGGGGTTGGTTGTAGCTTTGTGTGAAGAAGTGGAAAGGTTGAATCAAGCTTAGGGAACGATAATGGAGAGTTGTTCTTACTAATTGGTGTGCACTAATTGAATGGATTAGGTCCTCATTGTTAGGACCCTAAGGAGAATAGGGTAAGTAGCAACCCTAGTAGGTTAAGTGAAAGACCTAAGGTGTCCTGGAGGAAGCTAGGGTAGGAGTAAGACTGGTTGTCACATTAGAGTGGTATCAGAGCAAGTTAAGGACTTGGGAACTTGATTTATGTCTCCAACTATTGGAGAGTCAGTGGATGAGTCAAGTATGGTGAATAATCCAGAGCTAGCTAAGGAAGTTGATGAGAAAAAGGAGAAGAATAAACTCCTTGAAGAGGCCTTAGTAGAGGTAAAGGTGAAGTTGGATGCAGTTGCTGATGTGGCCAAGAAGAAGGAAGAAGAGAGCAATGTTAGGGGTAAGGAGATAGAAAAATAAGATGTTGTCCTTGAGCTAGATCGTATCTTGAATGAAGAACCTTTCTTGAAGGCCATTAAAGCCCTGGGAGGGAAGGCCTTGGAAGGTGAGCCACTATTTAGTGGGAAGATGGACATAGATGCAGTGATGGATTGGATAGATGGGATGAAGAACCATTTTGAATGTGAAGGGATGTCAAAGGCACAAAAGATAAAAGAAGATAAGTCAAGACTTAGAGGATCAACATTGAATTGGTGGAAATATATTCAAGATGAGAGGGTCAAGGTAGGCAAGAAGCCTATAGCCAATTGGAATGCCATGGTAACCAAACTAAGGGATAATTTCCTGTTAGAGGAATATGAGATTCAACTCCACAAAAGGAGACACAGACTAAAACAAAGAGATTTGGATGTGGCCTCTTATAGATAGGAGTTCCAGAAATTATGCCTTAGATCAAAGAAGCAAGAGGAAGATCCATTAAAGGTGGCTAGGTACTTGGGTGGTTTAAAGTGGAGTATCTAAGAAGAGCTAAGATTATGGACACCTACTATTGTTCAAAGGTACCATCAATTAGCCCTAAAGGTCGAAGAGAAGACTAGGAAGAAAGGGGAATCAAACTTCAAAGATAGATGCAAGGGAAGAAATTAGAGAGGACAAAGAGGAGGATACCAAGGTAGGGGTAATGAGTAGGGGAACCAAAGTGAGACCAAGCTCATTGAGAAAACCATTAAAAGCATTCCTAGAGGAGGTATAGTAGAGGAAGAGGTAACCAAGGAGGTTCTAACATAGGTAGAGGATCAGACAGAAGCAACTCATACTTTTCTAGTATGAAGTGTTATAATTGTGGTCAACTTCGCCACCCAACATATAGATGCCCTGAAAATCCCTCTTCTTCAAATCATGACAAGAAAATGGCATATGTACAAGAGGATAACTATAGCTGCAAGGAGAATGAAGTGGATCACATAGAGTTTGAAAAAAGTGAGAACCTTATGTTTAAGAGGATACTGATCAAGCAACTTGCTCCTGATGAACATAAGCATATGAGAGCTCTATTTAGGATCAGATGTGAGATCCTTGGAAAACTTTGTAAGGTAGTGGTGGATTCAGGCTCTACTGATAACATCATATCAGAGGAGGTAGTTGAGAAGCTCAAACTAACTAAAATACCACATGTGAACCCATACAAGGTGACCTACCTCAAAAAGGGTCAAAGTATACTAGTCAATGAAAAAACTTGGGTGGATTTCTCCATAGCAGGGTATAAGGATAGGTAATTGTGTGATATCTTGCCTATGGGTGCTTGCCATCTACTATTTGGTAGAACTTGGTAGTATGATAGAGATGAAATATATGATGGCGAGGAAAACTCTATATCATTCAAGAAAGGAGGCATAACTTTCAAAATCCAATCTTTGTTGGAAGGAGAGGAATCATAGTCCAAGGTGCCTAGTGTGTTGCTATGTAGTGGAAAATAATTTGTTAATGATCTCAAGGATGAGGAAAGAAAAAGTTTTGTAGTTGTGTTAAAGTCCAAAGGAGAAGGCAAGACAATCAAGGACCCATTTCATGCAGAGGTACAAGAATTGCTTGAAAAGTACAAAGACATTATGAGTGATGGCACTCCTACTATCCTACCTCCTAGAAGGGTAATAAGCCATCAAATAGACTTTGTTCCTGGTGCATCCTTACCAAACAAAGCATCATACAAGTTGAAGTGGCAAGAAAAGTGCAAGAACTAATGGACCAAGGTTTGATCAAGAAGAGCATAAGCCCATGTGTAGTCCCTATTGTACTAGCATCCAAGAAGGGAGGAAAATGGAGACTATGTATGGACTCAAGGGCTATAAGTAGGATCACAATCAGGTATAGGTTTCCTATACCTAGGATTGATGATCTCATGGATTATCTTGGAGAAGCTATGTACTTCACCAAATTGGACTTGAAGAGTGGATGCCACCAAATCAAGATTAAGGAGGGAGATGAATGGAAAACATCATTCAAGACAACAAATGGACTTTATGAATGGCTTGTGATGCCATTTGGTCTCTCTAATTCTCCTGGCACATTCATGAGGCTTGTGAATGAGGTGCTTAAAGGCTTCACTGGGATATTTGTGGTGGTATACCTGGATGATATATTGATCTTCAACAAGACAATGGAGGAGCACATTAAGCATGTAGAAGCAGTATTGCAGAGACTTCATGAGGAGAAGCTTGTATAAACCTTGAGAATTGTGACTTCTTCAAGCAAGAAATTGTGTACTTAGGCTTTGTGGTATCTAAGGGATCCTTGAAGATGGATCAAGAGAAGATTGTTGCTATCCTCAATTGGCCATCACCTACTGCATCTATTGAGGTAAGAATTTTTCATAGTCTAGCTCAGTTCTATAGGAAGTTCATTAGGAATTTTAGTGGCATATGTGCACCTTTGCTAGATAACATAAAGCACGGGGTCAAGTCTAAGTTTAAATAGACCCTAGAAGCTGAGAAATCATTTGAGATACTAAAGAAACAAGTAGCTACCCAACCTATTTTGTAACTACCTAGTTTTGACAAAATTTTCACTATAAAGTGTGATGCAAGTGACCTAGCAGTAGGGGGAGTGTTAAGCTAGGAAGGTAGGTTAGTAGCCTTCTCTAGTGATAAACTTAATGAGGCCAAAAATAAGTATTCATCCTATGACTTAGAACTCTATGATCTAGTTCAGTCTCTTAGGAAGTGGAGACATTACCTATTGCCCAAGGAATTTGTTGTGTTTATTGACAATCAAGCTTTCAATTACATCAATACTCAAGAGAAGTTGAGTAATAGACATTTGAAATGGATGGAGTATCTACAAGATTTCACCTTCGCAATCAATCATAAGAAGGGGTAGATGAACAAGGTGGTAGATAAATTAAACAGATTGTTGTTAACAGTCTAAGAAGTTTAGTTGTGTAGCATTGGGATAAAGAGCTTCAAGAGTCTTTAGAAGGAAGATGAAGATTTTGTAGAGGCATATTAGGTATATTCTGATAACGAGAACCATTTTCATAGTAAGTTCTCTGAATTTACCTTACAAAATTGATTGCTATTTAAGGGCAACCAGTTTTGTGTACCAAGGGGATCAATAAGGGAGAACCTAATACATGAGAAGCACAATGGAAGCCCGAGTGGACACTTTGGTGTGAGAAAAACCCTAGAACTGGTCCAAAGGTTCTATTATTGACCTAAACTAGTTAGAAATGTAACTAGGTATGTAGAACAATGCATGGTATGTATGAAAGCTAAAGGTGGGATGAGTGATTCATGACTTTTATCAGCCCTTACCAGTCCCAAATGGACCATGAGAGTGTGTGAGTATGGGTTTCATAGTAGGTATGCCCAAGACAAAACAACGTTATTATAGTATTTATGTGGTTTTTGATAGGTTCAGTAAGATGGGGCACTTCATTCCATGTAAGACTACCAGTGATGCTAGCCACATTGCAAATATTTTATTTAAGGAGGTTGTAAGGATTCATGGACTTTCATTAAACATTGTTTTAGATAGAGATATGAAGTTCTTGAGCCACTTTTGGAAGACTTTGTGGAGCAGACTTGGTACAAACTTATCATTTGGTTCAACATACCATCCTTAGATTGATGGCTAGATTTAGGTGGTTAACAGGGTATTAGGTAATCTCTTAAGATGCCTAAGTAAGGAGTATGGGAAAACATGGGATGTGATCATACCTCAAGAAAAGTATGCTTACAATGATAGTAGGAATATGACCATAAGAAAAAACCCTTGCATCCAAGGGGTATGTGAATTGAGGGATCTTGGAGGAATGGAGCATAGAAGTGGACATGTTGAGGATTTTGCCCAAACCATGAAAGAAATCCAAGAGAAAGTCAAGAAGATTGTCCAAGATAATACCTAAAAATTGAAAGCCAAGGTGGATTAAAGAAGGAAAAACATTCAATTTTCTGTTGGTGACTATGTTATGGTGTATTTGAATAAGTCCATATTGCAAAAAGATATGACAACCAAGCTACAAATGAAAAGAGTGAGACCTTGCAAAATTATACCCAAATATGGAGCCAACGCCTATAAAATTGATTTTCCATCAGATCTCGGCATCTCTTCTATTTTCAATGTGCAATATTTGGTTGAATTCAAGGGTACACTAGCTCAAAGCAGTCATGGGGTCAACACTGATCTGGAGCCTACATTAGTACCTTCATCAAGCAAGTTGGAAGCTGAACAAGTGTTGGATTCTAGAGTTAAGAAGCCACTAGGCACAGGGTGTATATGGAACACCTCATCAAGTGGAAGGTAAAGATTGATTTAGAAGAAACTTGGGTTACTAAGGCAAACTTCAGTAATGCAGGCATCCCCAAGACTTATTGTCCATAGGAGTAATATAGTTTTCTTTTGTGGGGGAGTATGGTGTAGGGGCACCTAGGTGGGCTCATGGGAGACCTAGGGATCCTAGGGTATTTTTTCTTGTATTGGTGCTAGCCACACCACTAGGTGAATAATAGGACTAACCTAGTCCTAGGGCAAGGTAGGTTAAGGTGTCAAAGCCTCTTGAGGTCTAAGTCGCTCATAGTTGCTTATTTAAGTCTAATTGAGCATCTTTGTGTTTTAAAGGGTAGGGTGGAAAAATAAGTGTTTTTAGGACCTTATTACATTTTTTTCATCCATTTAGTTCTTTTGGAAAGGTTTGTAAACCTTTGGAGCAAGTTTGAGGATCAAACACTCAAAGATGTAAAAATTGCTTAAAATTTGTCAATGTTGTCATTGACAACTGTTTGTTGCATTCGAGAAGATTTGTAGTTAGTAGTAAATGCCTATAAAAAATGGTTAGGATAGGAGTTGGGATGTGTTTATATGGCTAGCCTAGACCTTTTGATAAGGTTAGAAGTTTTGAGAAAATTCTGTGTGTATAGATTGAATAGAAAGTTTATAGTTACAATTTTATGCTTTTGAGGATTTTGGCACTTTAATGGATTAGATTTGGCACTGTTGTTGTTGGAAGTGTTAGAGGACTTTTATTTGTGATTTTTTATAGTGTTAGTTTTTTATTTTGTGTGGTTTTAGTTGCTTGTATAAATTATTTTGGTTTTTGATTGCCTGTTGTTCTAAATCCAGTGTTGGAGCAAAATAGGGTCATAACTCCCTCTCCCATCATAGGATATATATAAATTCTTGGGAATGGGGATATGAATCCTTTTATAAATGGTATAGTTAAGGAGTGTCTCTTGAAAGCTAAGGAAGCATTTTTGTGGTGATGCCCTAGGCGAGCCAAAGATGCATGGCTAGGGATCACAATATGCAGTAGAGGTGATATGAGTAATTGAATGCATGAAAAGCTTCAATCAAAGTATGGATTATGAAAGGAGAAGGTGTTTAGGAACCCTAACTTTAGGGTGGAGCATTGGTGGAAGGTTTTAAGGAGTATTAAACTTGTTCTTGTAAAATTGGTTCAATTACCTTGGAAACCCTGATTTATAGGCACCATATAGGTCATACTGTATGAATGTCTTGAGAGTTTGAGACCTCATGAATCCTTAAGTTCTTTGAAAAGGGTGTCAAGATTAGTGGATAGGTTCCCCCCATTGTTAAGAGTTTTTTCCAAGTTATCCCTGTTTTGCTTAATTTGGAGGGCTAATTGCTTGTAGTCTCATTACAAGCATTTTTGTGTAATCTGTTACAAGCTAGAGTTGTTGTTACACCAAAAGATTGACCTATTAATGCCCACTACAACCACTAGAATTATATAACATAGGAGGTAGTTAAGCAATGTCACAAATCTTGAAGGGGAAGGCTGGCAGTTAGTCCAACAATTCCCCCCTCAGCATTACCTAAGGAGATTCAAACTTGTGACCAAGCTTTGATACCACTTGTTACAAGCTAGAGTTGTCATTACACCAAAAGATCAACCTATTAATGCTCGATACAACCACTAGACTTATATAACATAGGAGGTGGTTAAGCCATGTCACGAATCTCAAAGGGGAAGGTTGGTGGTTTGTCCAACATAATATTGCATGATTTCTAGAACTCGATTAGGGTTTCAAGTTTGGTTATGGTTGTGGACCTTGAAGGGAATCCAAATGCCTTCCTAGACGATCATTCCCCCATTTGGGATGTCATTTGAGTTGTTGGGGTTGATTGTAGCTTTGTGTGAAGAAGTGGAAAGACTAAATCAAGATTAGGGAATGGTAATGGAGAGTTGTTCTTACTAATTGGTGTACACTAGTTGAATGACTTGGGTCCTCATTGTTAGGATCCTAAGGAGAATAGGGTAACTAGAAAACCTATTAGGTCAAGTGAAAGACCTAAGGTACCCTAGAGGATGCTAGGGTAGGAGCAAGACTGGTTGTCACATCAACCACCCACAAGCCACTAAGAAGACAAACAAGAGGGAAAAACCTTTTTTAAAGAACAAAGATACCATGGTCAAGACCATGAACAAACCTTCAATAGTAATGAATAAGTCTCCTTGAATAGACCAAGGAAATAGATAAACAAGCTCCACCACAAACCCAAAGATCCTCACATAACAACCAAAATAGGGACTGAAATAGTCAAATAAACCACCAAATAAACCACAAAAACACTCCAAGACACCAAGACGAAAGGATAAACTCTCTTTCTAGAATGTTATTACAATCCTACCCTTTGAATTAATGAATTTACCAATCTTATTATTATTGCATGGTATCTAAATGTTAAAGTAATTTTTTTTTTACATATAATATTATCATTACATCAAGATACATAGCCTTTAGCAGGATCAAGGGTGGGTTGTAATAGTTGTAATAATTGACTTTAAGGAAAAATGCTTGTATAACTAAATTGTGACCATTGCAAGTCTTAGTTAGATTTTTTGAAGGGTTATTGCAACTCCAACCTTTAAATTAATGTATTTATCAAAGTTTCTAAATTGCATGGTATTCAAAAGTCAAAAAACTAAGTACACATTATATTATAATTACATCAATATATATAATCAACATTAGAGTCAAAAGTGGGTTAAAATAATTGTGTTCATATCCTCACAGTCAACTTTCAACAAAATTAAAAATAAAACTCTTTATAAGCCAAAAATAAAAATAAAAATAAAAATATTAATATTGAATGGTGGTTTCTTAAAATGTAGAAATTTCTATAAAATTTAAGAATATTTGATTATCCTTTCAAAAGATTGAGGAAACAAAATCAGAGCACCACTGGTAATGAAGAAGAGAAATAAAATAATAGGTAAACTTATTGGAATAAACATATACTTTAGTAAATTAATTTTAAAACTAATTTAGTCTTTTATTTCTAAATAGTAAAACATAGAGGACCTATAATAAATGTAAAATTAAAATAAATCAAATATTACATTGAAGAGAGAAATTGCATTCAAAAAATACAAAGTAATTCTTTATTTGAATTTTTGAAAACTATACTAAAAAGTAGTCATGTACCAAAATAAAATAAATTTAACATTGATAAAAAGTATCACTTGTTTAGTAAAAGTTTCATTTATGTTTATGTGTGTATCCAACAATTTTTTAAAGTTATATGTCTTTTCTATATATTTATCTCCTTATCTATATGTTGCATGGAATATTAGTAGGTTTAATAGATAATACAAATTTATAATGAGAAAATAAGATAATTATTTAAGTATAATGCTTTTGATACAAATGGAGATAGATCTAATTTTTGCCCTTTCCTATTAATTATGAAAAAGTGATAAACAAACATTATAGATAATTAACATAAGTACAAAACTAGTTACAAAGAGATTAGAAGGAAATAAGACCCTTGCAAATCATAGCAAAGACAAGAAAAAGTACCTTGACACTTTTAAAGGATATAAAATTTATTAAAAGGCCATGAATTGAGATAAAATTTGAAAATGAAAGAAGAAAAAGTTCTAGCACCTAAGACTGGCCAAAAATAAGAAAACAATAAAGAACTATAGGGAGGTGATCCCCCAACCTTAGTATCCACTTGAACCATTTGGAGAATATTCTAAAACCTTTTTCATCACATTTGAATATTTATTTGAAATATCTACCTATGTATGAGTTGACTTGTAAGCCTCACCAAAGTTAGCTAATAAGTCAATAAAGACCAACCTAGTGATGCTTCATATTTGGAACAAGACCATATATAGCTAAAAATTAAAGTTCTTTTATACTTTTTTAATTTATCATTATGTATAACACAAGAAGACTTTTTTTAACACCATAAGAAGACCAACATGTAGAATGAGGTCAAATTTTGGTTATCATTCCACAAAAACCAAATTTCTTCTTATATAGTCCTCAAACTGAATTTTCTAAAAGGCTTCAATAGCCCCTATAAATCACCCAATCCCAAAATAAATATAAATATCCCCTCTCCTTATCCTCCTTAATCATTAGAATACTAGATGTTAACATCATTACGAAAATCCACATTATTGGGGTGAAGTGCCAACCAAGTGAGTCATGTCCATGACTCTATTGAAGTCACCAATAGATTTACATTAGCTTTTGACTTGATAAGAATCAAGTCTCTTCACCAAATCATCTTATTATAATTTAAGCCTCTTGACCTAAATTAGACCTAATATTCAATGACCCCTAGGAGGGTCACTTAGACAATGAATGCAATCAATAATTCACATCCTTTTGTGGACAATAGTCCCTTAAAATAGAAACAAAAATTATTTGGAGCAAAAAAATATGGAGTAAAGTGTAAAAAATCATCATTTGACCTCAATTAGCTTGCAAACACTAGTGTACAACCAACCGCAGAAAATTATCATTTAATCTCAACTAGCTTGCAAACAATAGTGTACAACCAACCACACTAGCAATGCATATTTGCATGAAAACCAAAACTAACCATAGCAATGAAGAATGCTGCATGCTAGCACACATGATCTATTAGATATAAAATTTAATCAACATTTATAAAAATTCCTTGAGTACCCTGTACAAGTGAGGAAAAACCAAGGTGGATCATGACAAAATAAACAACAAGAAAAAGGATATTCACACAAATGATTAGAGTCACACATCAAGGAAAATTATAATCTAGTACTTAGATATTAAATTTAATCAATATTTAAAAAAAATCCTCTAGTATCTCATTAAATTGATGAAATACCATGGTAGCACATAAAAAAATAAACGAAAAGGAAAAGGACATTCACACAAATGATGAGAGCCACACATCAAAGTGAATTTTTATCTATAAGATCCTTCCAAATGAAACCTTTAATCACTAAATCAATAAGAAGTACATATATAATGTCTTGAGTATACACTAATTAGCAATTATGTCAATCACAGTATTACCTTTTCCAAAATAATGCACAAGAGAAAATAATTTTAATGTACTTTTGTTCTAAGGATCCATTACCTTTAACAACTTATTTCATTACATTTTTCTTGAAACCAAAATTTGAGCCTATCTTGTAACTCAACATTCAAATTCATTGGTTTTAATGACTAGAGCATAGAGAACTTGTGCAGATCAAACAAACAAGTTATAATACTTGATGCTTAGTCATCCACAACCTAGACTAGGATTACTTTAGGATGACTGAGAAAATTTATCTCGAGCTTCCCTTGAGAATGCAATTGCAGAATGATTTTACTTCTAGAAGAAACACTCTTATCCCATTAATTGGAATTCTATAGGTTTAAATCAAAGTAAATATTTATTTACATAATTTCTATTATTTATTGCATTATTATTTGAAACCTAGATTTAAACCCACCTTTGTAACCAAACATTCAAACTTCAATATTTGTTTTGTGAGAAGGAGAACTTGTATGCAAAGAAATAAACAATTTATAATTCTTGATGATGATTCCTCCAAAACCTAAACTAAGATTAGTTTTGGATGCATCATAATTTTTTTTAAAAAATTATCTCAAGCTACCCTTAATAGTGCAATTGCTAAATGTTATTATTTATAGAAGAAAAACTTTTATTCCATTAATTGTAGCTCTTCAAGTCTAAGTCAAACTACTTTTTTTTGAATAATGTTTTTACATGGTTTCTAGCATTTATTTCATTATTTAAAAATAAAACTCTTTCACAAAAGATACATTAAAAATATATACTCATATAGATATATGTAAGTATGATAATATTATTTAAATAAGAAGGTTGATAGACACATACAAGTTGTAATGTAATATATAATTATATTAGTCTTTAAATGTAATGTATCCATTTTTTAAAATATAAACATGATATGTGTCTAGTTAATATGATGAATATTATTTATTTTAATAATTAAAAAATATTTCACAAATCTACAAATAGTTTAATCTATTTTTTGAGTAAATAAAATATATTTCAATTATAGAAAAATATATTTCATTTTATATTGGAAAATAAATTACTTTATATAGGTCAAAATACAAGGCATAACCATGAATACTACTATAATAGATATCTCATCCATTTTCTCTTAAAAATGGCTAGTAATATTAGCCTTCATATTTCTATCAATTCAAAATAACTAATTCAATATAAGTGTCTCAAAGGCAATTTTTCTCAAACCTGTGATCTCTATGATTCAACAAAGACATTAGACTTGAGAGCTTAATAATCCAATAGAAATTTGATTCATGATGACTACTTGATATTATATATCCGAAGACTTGAGCTTATTATTACTATTATCATCTTAATTATACATCTATCAAATACAATTTATTTAATTTAAATTTATTAAACTTTTCTTATTACACAATATCGAGAGGGAAAAGAACAAATATATTATCAATTGTTTATTTATCCTCTCAATTGTAGGGTGTTCCAATGAACACATGAAAACTAGCAGGTTGCCGGATGTCATCGAATACCAAGTTCTTCAGTTTCATGAGAAAGACACCATGTGCTCCAAACACTTGCAATGGTTGCTAATGTCAAAGTTTGAGGTTGTTGTTCATGCTTTTTGCTCATGATCAAGAAGATTATTATTATGTGATGTTGTTTTTTGTCTTATCAAATCATTGCTGTGCTTCAGCTTAGTTCTGTGACAACATTTTGTTGTTGTATAATATTGAACTGATTGATTTTCTTTCCTCTCTGATAGCCTATTAGCTTTGTGTGAAGAAGTGGAAAGACTAAATCAAGCTTTGGGAATGGTAATGGAGAGTTGTTCTTACTAATTGGTGTACACTAGTTGAATGACTTAGGTCCGCATTGTTAGGATCCTAAGGAGAATAGAGTAACTAGAAAACCTATTAGGTCAAGTGAAAGACCTAAGGTACTCTAGAGGATGCTAGGCTAGGAGCAAGACTGGTTGTCACATCAACCACCCACAAGCCACTAAGAAGACAAACAAGGGGGAAAAACCCTCTTTAAAGAACAAAGATACCATGGTCAAGACCATGAACAAACCTTCAATAGTAATGAATAAGTCTCCTTGAATAGACCAAGGAAATAGATAAAAAAGATCCACCACAAACCCAAAGACCCTCACATAACAACCAAAATAGGGACTGAAATAGTCGAATAAACCACCAAATAAACCACAAAAACACTCCAAGACACCAAGACAAAAGGATAAACTCTCTTTCTAGAATGTTATTACAATCCCACCCTTTGAATTAATGTATTTACCAATCTTATTATTATTGCATGGTATCTAAATGTTAAAGTAAATTTTTTTTTTACATATAATATTATCATTACATCAAGATACATAGCCTTTATCAGGATCAAGGGTGGGTTGTAATAGTTGTAATAATTGACTTTAAGGAAAAATGCTTGTATAACTAAATTGTGAACATTGCAAGTCTTAGTCAGATTTTTTGAAGGGTTATTGCAACTCCAACCTTTAAATTAATGTATTTATCAAAGTTTCTAAATTGCATGGTATTCAAAAGTCAAAAAACTAAGTACACATTATATTATCATTACATCAATATATATAATCTGCATCAGAGTCAAAAGTGGGTTAAAATAATTGTGTTCATATCCTCACAGTCAACTTTCAACAAAATTTAAAATAAAACTCTCTATAAACCAAAAATAAAATTAAAAATATTAATATTGAATGGTGGTTTCTTAAAATGTAGAAATTTCTATAAAATTTAAGAATATTTGACTATCCTTTCAAAAGATTGAGGAAACAAAATCAGAGCACCACTGGTAATGAAGAAGAGGAATAAAATAACAGGTAAACTTATTGGAATAAACATATACTTTAGTAAATTAATTTTAAAACTAATTTATTATTTTATTTCTAAATAGTAAAACATAGAGGATCTATAATAAATGTAAAATTAAAATAAATCATATTTTACATTGAAGAGAGAAATTGTATTCAAAAAATACAAAGTAATTCTTTATTTGAATTTTTGAAAACTATAATAAAATGTAGTCATTTACCAAAATAAAATAAATTTAACGTTGATAAAATGTATCACTTCTTTAGTAAAAGTTTCATTTATGTTTATGTGTGTATCCAACAATTTTTTAAAGTTATATGTCTTTTCTATATATTTATCTCCTTATCTATATGTTGCATGGAATATTAGTAGGTTTAATAGATAATAAAAATTTATAATGAGAAAATAAGATAATTATTTAAGTATAATGCTTTTGATACAAATGGAGAAAGATCTAATTTTTGCCCTTTCCTATTAATTATGAAAAAGTGATAAAAAACATTATAGATAATTAACATAAGTACAAAACTAGTTACAAAGAGATTAGAAGGAAATAAGACCCTTGCAAGTCATAGCAAAGACAAGAAAAAGTACCTTGACACTTTTAAAGGATATAAAATTTATCAAAAGGCCATGAATTGAGATAAAATTTGAAAATGAAAGAAGAAAAAGTTCTAGCACCTAAGATTGGCCAAAAATAAGAAAACAATAAAGAACTATAGGGAGGTAATCCCCCAACCTTAGTATCCACTTGAACCATTTGGAGAATATTCTAAAACCTTTCTCATCACATTTGAATATTTATTTGAAATATCTACCTATGTATGAGTTGACTTGTAAGCCTCACTAAAGTTAGCCAATAAGTCAATAAAGACCAACCTAGTGATGCTTCATATTTGGAACAAGACCATATATAGCTAAAAATTAAAGTTCTTTTATACTTTTTTAATTTATCATTATGTATAACACAAGAAGACTTTTTTTAACACCATAAGAAGACCAACATGTAGAATGAGGTCAAATTTTGGTTATCATTCTACAAAAACCAAATTTCTTCTTATATAGTCCTCAAACTGAATTTTATAAAAGGCTTCAATAGCCCCTATAAATCACCCAATCCCAAAATAAATATAAATATTCCCTCTCCTTAGCCTCCTTAATCATTAGAATACTAGATGTTAACATCATTACGAAAATCCACATTATTGGGGTGAAGTGCCAACCAAGTGAGTCATGTCCATGACTCTATTGAAGTCACCAACAGATTTACATTAGCTTTTGACTTGATAAGAATCGAGTCTCTTCACCAAATCCTCTTATTATAATTTAAGCCTCTTGACCTAAATTAAACCTAATATTCAATGACCCCTATGAGGGTCACTTAGACAATGAATGCAATCAATAATTCACATCATTTTGTGGACAATAGTCCCTAAAAATAGAAACAACAATTATTTGGAGCAAAAAAATATGGAGTAAAGTGTAAAAAATCATCATTTGACCTCAATTAGCTTGCAAACACTAGTGTACAACCAGCCACAAAAAATTATCATTTAATCTCAACTAGCTTGCAAACAATAGTGTACAACCAACCACACTAGCAATGCATATTTGCATGAAAACCAAAACTAACCATAGCAATGAAGAATGATGCATGCTAGCACACATGATCTATTAGATATAAAATTTAATCAACATTTATAAAAATTCCTCGAGTACCCTATACAAGTGAGGAGAAACCAAGGTGGATCATAACAAAATAAACAACAAGAAAAAGGATATTCACACAAATGATTAGAGTCACACATCAAGGAAAATTATAATCTAGTACTTAGATATTAAATTTAATCAATATTTATAAAAAATCCTCTAGTATCTCATTAAATTGATGAAATACCATGGTAGCACATAAAAAAATAAACAAAAAGGAAAAGGACATTCACACAAATGATGAGAGCCACACATCAAAGTGAATTTTTATCTATAAGATCCTTCCAAATGAAACCTTTAATCACTAAATCAATAAGAAGTACATATATAATGTCTTGAGTATACACTAATTAGCAATTATGTCAATCACAGTATTACCTTTTCCAAAATAATGCACAAGAGAAAATAATTTTAATGTACTTTTGTTCTAAGGATCCATTACCTTTAACAACTTATTTCACTACACTTTTCTTGAAACCAAAATTTGATCCTATCTTGTAACTCAACATTCAAATTCATTGGTTTTAATGACTAGAGCATAGAGAACTTGTGCGGATCAAACAAACAAGTTATAATACTTGATGCTTAGTTATCCACAACCTAAACTAGGATTATTTTAGGATGACTGAGAAAATTTATCTCGAGCTTCCCTTGAGAATGCAATTGCAGAATGATTTTACTTCTAGAAGAAACACTCTTATCCCATTAATTGGAATTCTTTAGGTTTAAATCAAAGTAAATATTTATTTACATAATTTCTATTATTTATTGCATTATTATTTGAAGCCTAGATTTAAACCTACCTTTGTAACCAAACATTCAAACTTCAGTATTTGTTTTGTGAGAAGAAGAACTTGTATGCAAAGAAATAAACAATTTATAATTCTTAATGACGATTCCTCCAAAACCTAAACTAAGATTAGTTTTAGATGCATTATAATTTTTTTTAAAAAATTATCTCAAGCTGCCCTAAATAGTGTAATTGCTAAATGTTATTATTTATAGAAGAAAAACTTTTATTCCATTAATTGTAGCTCTTCAAGTCTAAGTCAAACTACTTTTTTTTGAATAATGTTTTTACATGGTTTCTAGCATTTATTTCATTATTTAAAAATAAAACTCTTTCACAAAAAATACATTAAAAATATATACTCATATAGATATATGTAAGTATGATAATATTATTTAAATAAAAAGGTTGATAGACACATACAAGTTGTAATGTAATATATAATTATATTAGTCTTTAAACATAATGTATCCATTTTTAAAAATATAAACATGATATATTTCTAGTTAATATGCTGAATATTATTTATTTTAATAAGTAAAAAATATTTCACAAATCTACAAATAGTTTAATCTATTTTTTGAGTAAATAAAATATATTTCAATTATAGAAAAATATATTTCATTTTATATTGGAAAATAAATTACTTTATATAGGTCAAAATACAAGGCATAACCATGAATACTGCTATAATAGATATCTCATCCATTTTCTCTTAAAAATGGCTAGTAATATTAGCCTTCATATTTCTATCAATTCAAAATAACCAATTCAATATAAGTGTTTCAAAGGCAATTTTTCTCAAACCTGTGATCTCTATGATTCAACAAAGACATTAGACTTGAGAGCTTAATAATCCAATAGAAATTTGATTCATGATGACTACTTGATATTATATATCCGAAGACTTGAGCTTATTATTACTATTATCATCTTAATTATACATCTATCAAATAAAATTTATTTAATTTAAATTTATTGAACTTTTCTTATTACACAATATCGAGAGGGAAAAGAACAAATATATTATCAATTGTTTATTTATCCTCTGAATTGTAGGGTGTTCCAATGAACACGTGAAAACTAGTAGGTTGTTGGATGTCATCAAATACCAAGTTCTTCAGTTTCATGAGAAAGACACCATGTGCTCCAGACACTTGCAATGGTTGCTAACATCAAAGTTTGAGGTTGTTGTTCATGCTTGTTGCTCATGATCAAGAAGATTATTATTATGTGATGTTGTTTTTTGTCTTATCAAATAATTGTTGTGCTTCAACTTAGTTCTGTAACAACATTTTGTTGTTGTATAATATTGAACTGATTGATTTTCTTTCCTCTCTGATAGCCTATTAGCTTCTCCCTTATTTGATTTTTCTTCTACTTAATTTAATTAAAAAAAGATCATCTATATGTTATCATTATTATTTTCTTGATTATATACCTAACATATATCTAAAAAAGGTGTATCTTTTAGTATCCACCAACTAGCCCCAAATTCTTATCTAAAATAGTTCATGATAATAATACAGACAAATAAGTCTTTGATGTATATGACAAAGCATAAACTAAACGAGTGATGGGAAGAAGAGTGGGATATATATGAAACTACACCACTAAAAGTTTTTGATTGATTTGTGGGCCATTGCTAAATCTCTATCTTATATCAAATTAATTTGGCCAAAGATATCTTTCTTTTTGCAAGACAAAGTCTAACCACATAAATAAGCCAAACCCCACCGAATCACCTTTTTGTATGGAAGAATACAATGCCATTGAATAAAAAGCTATATTTGACATATTGTCTTGTTGGTTTCGGTTGAGATTTCTTCATCACCTAGTCTTAATCTCACCAAGATATTTAAGTGAGAAAAGGACCCAACATTGGCGTAAATGGATGTAATTATTTGCCTCAAAAGTTTAGAAGAAAATGTTCCCTCTAGATAAGGCAAGGCTATATAGCTTTAATTGGTGGGGGACATTCAAGTGTATTCTCCAAAGGGAAAAAAGGGATGTGAAATTATGATGCCTTTATATGCATTTTTCTCACGTTACTATAAAAAGAAGTGGTTTGATTATGTAGTGGGGTGTAGTTGAATTCCACTAATTATTCTTTGTTCATGGTTCATTATGAGCCTTTTAGAAACATATGTACCTCATTGCTTAATAATCTAAAAAAGAAAAAGTTGGGTATAGTGTTTAGTATTATATCATTAATTATATTATATTTTAAGAATTTGGTGCTTAATGTGGAATACTATAAGTTTTTTATTGGTTATATTATTGTGAAGAAAAAAGTTTATATTAGGCAAGAGTCTACAATACAATGGTAAGTTGTGAGTCTCTTATCTAGGAGATTTTGGGTTCAAGTCTATTTGACATGTTCAATAAGTAAAGTCTTATTTTTTTAGTAATTTATAATCTATCATTTTAATCAAAGTTCATTTGACATAATTCTTAACAATCTATTTGTTATACAAAAACTTTTTGCTATAGTTCTATTACTAGAGTGAAGTATTGGTATAATTTCCTCCACCTCTTTCTAATTTTGAACTCTCACATTATAAGATCAATATTCTTTATGTTTTTAACTTTTCCCTCTAAGCTTACGTGCTATCATCCCTAAGAATTTGCACATTATTGAATAATAAAAAATGTAATCCAAAAAACATCAAAAGTGTTTTGTCCTATTGTAAGTACATTAGTCATCATTATAATCATTTTAAAAGAATAAGTTATAATCAATCAAACAAAAATTATTACCAATGGATACTTCAAAGGCATTTTCATTCATAGTCACTCTTTGAATTACATCGAACTTTGGCAAGATAATTCAACAATTAAATTAATGGTATCAATTTCTACCACATTGACACTCATTATCATCCACAATCTCATTATTGTTCATTATTGTTGACTTAGTCTTTAGAGTTGAACAAAGTGCAAGGAAGTTTTGAATTATGTTCCTTAAATAAAATGCCCCATAATGCTCCTTCACATCACCAAGTTCTGCTTGAAATATACATCAAGGAAAAAGCATATGAAACTACCAAACATTTGATTCTACTCATGATGAAACAACACCATTTTGATGAATCCTCACCACTTTGATAGGATATTTAAGGCCCAAATTTTGAGATCAAGTGTACTTTCTTGTCTTTTTAAATTTTGTAGCTGGTATATGTGTATTATGGAAATTGTACTTATTGTTAATTGTTAACTCTAGATTTGGTTTACTTGATTGTGATAAGTCACGACCAATACTCGAATTCGTGATTATGCTTATAATTTTATCGATTTCTATGTTTTAGGTGTTGGCATTATGATGAAACATAAAGAAGTATTATAATGTAAGAGTGGGTAAAGCATAATGATAAATAATTTTTATTGATGACAACATGCCTACTATTGGCATCTACCGTGATCAATAAACGGATACAAGCTAGAAAAGGAACATGATAGGTGAAGGTTTAACAATGAGTGCATAAGCCTATGATCGATGACTACAATAGAGAAACTAAAAATTTAAAGAGAATCTTCATGTTGTGGTCAAGGAAGAAGAAGAGTCAAGAGATGTGATCACATGCATAGACTCTAATAGATTATCCCATTTCATATTTACTCATAACCCAATTGGTTGAATGGTGTAAATATTTTGAATTATTCTAGTTGTCAAGAAAAGGAAGAACACTTGGGGAAAGTTAAAAGATTCAATATCAATGAAAGGTATAGAATGTGTGATCCTATTAGATAATGTGGTAAGAAAGTATGAAAGATATGAGATGATGTATTTACTTCAATTAGTTCATTGGAGTAGTATAAGGAAACACCAAAGAAGTGCATTGGGAAATGTAATACATTTTGACTATTCTAAGTAATTGATGGGGAAATCTAGTTGAAGGTTGATACTATAAGAGTAAATCACATTGAGACATAGGGATATGTGATATGCTTACAGAGATTTAGTTGTAAGCTTCAGGTTTGAATGAATGGCCAAGATTACGAGGCAAAAGTTATGCTGAAGTAATAGTTCTTGAGGAAGGTTTTTAACAAAGAGTAAAGAGAGAAGTGAGTGCATTACTAAGATTGTGAAGTGAATTAGGATTATGATCAAGATAGAAAGAAAAAAAATAGTTGAAGGAGAGAAGATAGCTAGTTGGATCTGACAAGAAAGAAGTTCCATATCCAAATTAGTGATTTAGTTATTCCCTAACAATTACATCAGTTAAGTCCCTAAACTGGGTGACCCCTAATAGGTTCTAGTTGTAAATTACTTAATTGAGCATGCTCTTAAAAGAGTAGTTGAAATCCTTTAACAAAGTGGGTCCTAGAAAATCTATGAGTACTTCTAGAAATGTACAAATCACTTTTAGTAGGGTAGACCCTTAGAAAGGATATTTGTATGCTCCTAATAGGTAAACTCATTTAATGTAGTAATAATCTTGTGGATATCATCCCCACCATGGTTTTCACCCTCTAACAAGGGTTTCCATAATACCAAAAGTATTGTATTGGTGTGATGATTGTATGGTAGTTTAATGTTATCATCGTTTACTAGTTAGCATTTATTTATACTAATAGTTTTCAAATTAATATTTGAAGTTAACAGATTGGTGGTAGAAGTTTTTCAATATTTGTTAGTACTTCTTTACCCCCCCTCCTATTAGCACTCAAGAATCCTAATAATTAGTATCAAAGCATTGGTACTCTTGGTAATAAGCCCAACAGATTAAGGGAGAGATCTAAAATCGTGGAAGAGTATAGGTATGAGGAGCAACTTGAAACTTCTAACCAGATAATTCAAGAGATACATAAAAAGTTGAGAAAATATATACTTGTGAGAAGCGAAATCATTGAAAAACTAAATAAAATCCAAGATTGTACTGATCATCTATCTAAATAAGCCATGTTCAAATCATTTAAAGAATAAATTGTAGGAATAATGTTAAGATTTTTAGGTACTGAGGGGGGAGGGTGAATCAATACAATTAGATGTCTACAAACTTTAACCATTGATATATGAAATTGAATCATAAACTTCCAAATAGTAAAACATATGATTGGTATCAATAGATAAAGTATAATAAGATTAATTCACCACACATACATAACAAATGAAACAATGAAAGAAAAAATTGTGGTGGGCATGATGCCCACAAATCTCACTATTGCAGGAATGTTAGGAGCTTACAATTATCCTTTCTAAGGATTTACCCCATTAGGAGTGACTTTGTACCTTGTTATAAGAAAAAACCAATCTTGTAGGATTTACCTTGTTCAAGGATTTACACAAATCTTTTGAGATTATACCATGTTAGGGAATTTATAACTAGAACCTATTAGGGTTTTCCAAATTCATTAATTTACTAGTAGATGCAACCATTAGGAAATAACTAAATCATTGATTTGGTTATTGAACTTCTTTCTTATCAGATCTAATTGGTTCTCTCATCTTCTTCCTCTACATTTTTCTCTCTTGTATCAATACCTTGATCTCTTCTACTCAATCACTCTACTTATTTTTGTAGCTTTTGTTTGTTTGTTTGTTTCCTTCTTGCACTATTTGAACTCTCTTTCTCATTCTCTATATGTTACCATTCTATTACAAAACCTATATAATTAACTATACTCTTTTTCCTTTTAATCCTAACCTTTCATTTGAAATTTAGGTTTTCCTCTCTATCTTCTCATGCATTTCACATATCCCAATGTGTTGATCAGATTGGGCCAACCTTCATCTTGATTTAAATTTCCTCTACTTGGATGGTAAAAAAATGTTACCTTTCCCAATGTAATCTTACATATTTTCTTTATACTGATCCAAAAATTTCACAGTAGCCAATATGATTTCTAATCCATACTTGACTTCTTCCTTCACTAGGTTACAAATCCTCTAAACATTGTTTTATAGTCATTGATCACCATTTAGTGACTGTCATTCATTACAAGTGTCCTATCTTTATTGGTCATCCCATGCCAATACTAATTAACTTATTGGGATGTCCTAAATTAGTTCTTATTGATCAATGTTATGGATATCCATATGAATCGCTATGGATACTATAGATTTTCATCAATGACAACCATATAACTCTCCACTCCTTTAATGTCTCCAATGTCTCAAAAATCAAATAACCTCTCCAATTGTCAACAAAAGAATTAGAATCTCAAAGACAAGGTAGAAAACTTGAAAATAGAACTTGAAAGAATTAGTTAGGATTTGTAAAAATCTTGAAGGAAAAGGGTAGCTTAGGAGGCTAGGGAATTTTCTAAAGATGCAAGGAGAACTATTAAGAATGTATTAAAGGATAAGCATGAACAACTTTTTAGCATATCCCAATAGAATTCAATCATGCATGAACACCTTTGGGAGAATATTGTGGAAAACCAATGGATTGTGACTAAGAATCAAAGGTTGGAAGAAGAGAATGATAAATTGAAGGGCCTACAAACTAAGAATGATGTAACTACAAAGATGAAGAAATACAATGATACCATGCAAAATTTTGATGATCAATTCAAGAGCGAAAGGAGACATAATGGTAAAATCGGTCTTGGTTACATAGATGAAGGATCATTCATGATGGGCGAGTCATCCAAAGGTGAATTCAAGAAGTAACAACACAACTAGAATTGAACCAAAGTAGACACAATGATATGACTAGTTTGGTTACACAAACAAAGAAACATGCATAATTGGTGAGTCATCCAAAGGTGAATCCATGAAGAAATGAAATAGTCAAAGGGGAGCCATGAACAAACCGGGTAAAAGCTCTAACAAACATACTTGTTTTGATTGTGGAAAGATTGGTCATATTGTCAATATGTATAAAAGTAAACTAGTAAATAAGTCTAATTAATTTAAAGATAATTTCTATAACTATAATAAGTATGATCATGCTACATATGAGTTTAGATGTAGACCTAATAGTATACCAAATACTAGTAGTTTCAATGGTAATTTTTAAACATGTAATAAGTATGAAAACAAGGATGATGAATTTGGATCTAAGGTGAAAACTCCTAGATCACCTATTCAACCAATGAACTCTAAAAGAAGAGAGCAACAATTAATTCATACGTGCTTGGCATGTGGTAAGTCTAGACATTTAATAGAGAATTTTAGATTCAAATAACAAAGAGGTAATACTAGAAACTACCTTCCATTGCAACAAAGTTGGTTACATTGTTGCATAAAAAGGAACTAGTCTCTCAATTGATCACAGGAAAGAAAAATGAAGAATTTTGTAAGTCTTGATGAGATTGGAAATGAGATGAAGAAGACTTGGGTAAAGAAATATGAATAATTCATGTCATCAGAAAGAAAGAGACCATCCTCTGGTGTAGAGGGTTCATTTTCAAACCAAGCACAATTTTTTTTTTAGGTGGAGAACATGAAAGAAAAATCAATTACCAACCCCCTATATTCAAGGGTGGCATGATGAATTTTCATATTATGATGTAATAATTCATTATGATGATTTCTACAAAGATTTTGACAAAGGAAATAACTCTATGATGACCTCTCTAAAAACTTTCATATATCTAGCTATTATCATTCATAACAATTAGTGAAGCACTAACTGATGATTATTCATTAATTGGTGACAAGACACTATTCCTACCATTGGTAAAGGTACTATTTAGACTGTTGATGATTGCAACATCCATTTCACAATGATAAATATCGGGAAGTTATTCCATTTCTCACCTTACTTTCATTTGTGAATTTTTGAGCTATTTTGGGAATTATCAAGTAATTTTTTAGATTGAATTGAGATTTGTACAAGGAATTGATATCATGTTTTTTTAAGCCATAATTAGTCTATCATAAATGACCAATTTAGTTCACAAGTTGGATTTATACGTCATTCTAGTTGAGGAAAATGGAACAGAATGTGGAGACAATTTCCCTAATCAGAAATAAAGAGAAACTACAACTTAAATACAAGTCCTAGCCAATTAAAATTATTGATATAGATATGTCTGGTACATTTTCTACCATTCCACAAGATGTATTATTGTTGGAGGTTGTTCATGCATATATCCATTATAAAATCAAAGAATCAAAAGTTGAGGAAATTAAAAAAAGAGTACAAATAACTAAACAACAATGAAGTATTGAAAGATGGGCATACACATCTTTCAACCAAACATTTAGCTTACATTGTAAATATTCACACTGAATTTAACCAAGATTGGACTTGGTATGTATCAAGAAGAGTGCATGACCAATACATGGGGTTGGGTAAACCTCATAAGATACCAAGGACCATCATCCACAGTGTGACATAATTTAGAGCATGGAGAGAAGAATGTGTGCTAAGATAAATAGAAACAGGTTTGGTTATTGACTTAACCAAACCTAGATATGATGGAAGAACCTTGACAATTGAAGAAATTGAGGATAATGAAGTTCATTTTGCTTCAGTGATGATACTAAATCTATTAGAGGAACAAATTGAGCTAATCCTATAATATGCTAAAGCATTATATGAATCTGACAAGAATCATTTTGGTATAAAGAATAAAGCAACAAAAACACTTGTTGAAGATGTGAAAATCTTACATAGGAAATTGATTGACATATAGAGAAATATTATAAGAATGAGGAAGAGAGAAACAATGAGTCCACAAGTCTATTCAAATGGATGATACATTTATAGTTAAACAAGTAATTGGTGATGTTATCTATGATGTCTTTGAAAAGGTATAGGGCATTGAAGGACAAACTGTAGATATTCCACCAATTGGTGAAGCTGAAGCCAAAGTAGTTGACATAGTTGGTTAACAAGAATGACCTATGGCTCAAATAGAAGCACTTTTACTTGAGAAAAGGATGATAAGATTGTAGAAAGTTAGAAAGTACAAAGAAAGGATAAACATAAAAACGAATACAATGTAAAAAGAAAGATGAGTTTAGATCCAAGTACATAGAATGCAACTAGTTATAGAAGAAGAAACATATTCAAGAGAGGAGGAACAAATTACTATAGTGGTAGTTATTTCTAAGTTGAAGCCTAAAGAAAAGTTTGAATAATTAAAAAATGTGAAGAGGCAAGAAATAAGACATAAGGAAAGACTTAAGAAGAAGAAGTCTAGAGTCCTTAAGTGAATCATAAATATTTTGGTAGAATTAGTGATGCAAGAGCTTTTAGTGGCTTTCTGATGCATGATCTTTTAGTAGTTTTTTTAAAGCTTTTAATGTTTTTCGTAGTTTTTAGAAAGTTATTTTTTAATTAAAAAGCTCAAAATATTACTTCCAATTTGAAATGTTAGTTGGCAGCTCATCTTATCTCAGTTTTAGGAAGCTTTACAAAAAAATTCAGCTTTTTAAAAGTTGTTTTTAAAAATTACCAAAAATGGCAAAAAATAGTTTTATGAAAAAATTGCCAAAAATGGTAATTTTGGATTTGTATTTCCTCTCATTGTATGGGGGAGAGAATTGGGAAGATGAATAAAGAATAATTTGGAGTTTTAATAGTTATTTTTGTGTTCTTTCTCTCTTCTATTTCTATTAATAATTTAAGGAATTTTGGCTACATCATTTGGTGTCAAAGCACAAAGGTCTAGGAAAATGAGATTTTTGTGGTTGTGTGGTTTTTAGTTTATGTTTATGTAGGTTTAGAAGAGGAACTAGTTTCCTAAAGACTAGGTAGAGAAGATGAAATACCTATGTTGAGGCAAAGGCATAGAAGAAGCAAATTTAATGGACTCGTTTGAAGAACTAGATTTAATGATGAAGTATTTGCATAAGAGGAGAGAAGAAAATAAAATAAAAGAGAAAGAGAGGAAGAGGAAGGAGGAAGAGATGCGGCAATTAGAGTTGAAAGAAATGTTAAGAAAATTACAAGAAAGTTGGCAACAATTAAGAAAGCTAATGGAATTAGAAATGCAAAAATGGTACCTACCAGTAAAGAAGAAGATCATATGGCATATTCAGAAGATTATTCAGAAGAAGAAAAGGAAAGAAGAGACACAAAAGATAAAGGAAGATCCAAAAAATGAAATGTTGAGTATACCAATGACTGTTTTGACATCAAGAATTGAAGAAGCCAAGATAAACATAGTCATGGAAGAGTCTTTTTGTCATTTTCAACCCTATCTTCAAAATGAGCAAATAGAAATTGTTGTTTATAATGAGATTTCTAATGAAGATGTTTTATATTTTTTTAATGAGGTATATAAATTTTCCCAAAGGTATTATGTTAATTGTGGTCATGGTGAATATGTTGATATATTATATGTTGAAGACAAATGATTATGGTACAAATGTTTATGCAAAAGAAATATAATTTTGGATTTTAAAGGTTGAGAAGATGTTAAGTAGATTATGGGTTAAGAAAAATAAGACAAAGAGGGATCCCATGACAGTTGCAAAGTTGAATGATAAGATGTCAAAAAATTGGAAGACTAGGAAGAAGGAATAAACTTGCATTCCTTTGAGTCAATAAAATCAATGTTTGATACAATGGAAGAAAAAGTTATACAAAAGAAACTATACACATTCAAAAACAACTTGCAAGAGCTGCATTCTTTCAACTAGAGGAGAATGATGCAGGAGCTTTTAGTGGCTTTTGGATGCATGATCTTTTAGTAGCTTTTTTAAAGTTATTTTTTTATTAAAAATCTCAAAATATTACTTCCAATTTTGAATTTTAGTTGGCAGTTCATCTTATCTTAGTTTTAGGAAGATTCACGAAAAAATTCAGCTTTTTTTGAGTTGTTTTTAAAAATTACCAAAAATGGCAAAAAATAGTTTTATGAAAAAACTGCCAAAAATGGTAATTTCAGATTTTTATTTCCTCTCATTGTAGGGGGGAGAGAATTGGGAAGATGAATAAAGAATAATTTGGAGTTTTAATAGTTATTTTTGTGTTCTTTCTCTCTTCTATTTCTGTTAATAATTTAAGGAATTTTGGCTGCATCAACTAGTTACTAATACAACTTATAATGAAGAAGATTTTGTTATAGATCAATTAGATGCATTGACTAAGGTAATTTCTTATCAAGGTTTGGATCTATAGACAACAAAAAATGAATATTGTGGACAAATTTTTAGAAAAAAATGGTATTTAAACTAATGGAGAAAGTTACTTCTGATCAGGAAAAGCTACCAGACATGGTGAAGGACACTAAAATAAGATTGAATGAATTAGGGAAATTGTTTGAAAAAGAAGAAAATACTTAGATATTGTCAAGGATCTAGAAAAAAAGAGAGGAGAAGCACACAAGGAGTTGGAAAAAATAAGTAGTCAACTTGATCAAGTTTCATAGTTACTTCATATAGTGGAAATTTCAAGAAGATCTTATAGAAGATTAGGCAACTATAATAAGAACACGATAACAAAGTGATGAGTTTTTTGGAGCTACAATCCTACTTACTCCCTTCTTTGGAGGTGATGCAAAGGAAATTAAAGGAAGAAGCAATACTTGTTTTACTAGACAATGAGTCCATAGAAAAGTTGGATAAGGTAATAGCTAAATTGCATGAGACGATTATTTCTTTGAGTCATGTAAAAAAGACTTTGGAAACATCTATGGAAGCTACAAAGGTGAATTGTAAGATAATATTTGATTGTTGTAAATTATTTAAAAACTATTAAGAATTACATCTTTGGAAATATTGTCATAGGGGGATTAAAGTGATAAAGGGAAGAGAAAGTGATAAAGTGCTAAGGAAGTATGAGAAAAAAAGGAGCACATCATAAAAAGGAAAGCATAGTAAAATACTTTTCCATCAATGCCAAAGGGGGAGATTATTGGCATTATGATGAAACATGAAGAAAAATTGTAATGGAAGTATTCAAGAATAATGATACATATTTATAATGACGAAAACATGGAAACTATTGACATCAACCATGAGGGGTAAAGGGATACAAGTCAGAATAGGAACATGATTGGTGAAGGTTTAAAAATTGGTGAATAGGCATATGATCTATGAATAAAATAGAGAAACTAATAGTTTACAGAGAACCTTCACATTGGTTGAGGAAGACGATTCAAGAGATGTAATCACATGCATGGACTCTAAGAGACTATCTCATTGCATACTTATGACCACAATCCAATTTATTGTTTGGTTCAAAAAATATTAAATTATTCTAGGTGTCAAAAAAAGGAAGAACAATTGAAAAAATTTGAAAGGTTCAAGACCAATGAAAGGTAAAAAATATAAAATCCTATTGGATAATGTGGTGATAAATTATATAAGATATGAGATGATGTATTGACATCAGTTAGCTCATTTGATTAGTATAGGGAAACACTAAAGTGGTTCATTCGAAAAGGTAATACATTTGAACTATTCTAAGTAATCGATAGGGAAGTCCAACTTGAGGTTTGAGTGAATGGTCAAGATTAAGAGGCAAAATTTATGCCTAAACTAATAGTTCTTAAGGAAGGTTTAACAAAGAATGAAGAGAGGAGTCAATTGCAAAGACTGTGAAGTGTATAAGGATTAATACCAAGATACATAGAAAAAAATAGTTACAAAAGAGAAGAGAGATAATTAAATCCAATCCATAAGGATTTGCATATCTAGATCAGTGATTTAGTTGTTCCTTAATAGTCAAAATAGTTAAATTCATAAACTTAGTAAACCATAATATGTTGCAGTTGTAAATATCTTAACAAGGTAAGCTCTTAAAATATTAGTTGAAATCCTTTAACACGGTAGATCCTATCAGATATATTCGACTTATAGAAAGGTACAAATAATTCCTAACAGGGTGAACCCACAGAAAGGGTATTTGTATGCTTCTAATTGGGAAACTCATTTATTGAAGTAGTGAGCTTTTAGGTATTATTCCCATCATGTTTTTCACCCTCTAACAAGTGTTCTTATGATACCAAAATTTCTTTGTTATGTTTGATGATTGTATGTTGGTTTACAATTATTATCTTAGACTTTTAAAAATTAGTTACATGATTTACAATTTGGAAATTAATATTTTGAGTTGGCACATTGGTGGTAGAAGTTTTTAAATACTTGTTAGTACCAATTTACCCCCATCCCCCTAGTACTCAAGAACCCTCACTTTAGTATTTTGTGTCTATGTTTACCTTTTCTATGAATACATGATCTTGTAAGAGTAGAATGAAAATTTATTTGAAATTTTTTGTCATCCTTATCCTTCTATATCATCTAACATAAAGTTTCCATTGTTAGAAATTAAGATAAGGGTACTTGTTAGGGTTATCACTAATGGAAACATAACATAATTTTGAGGTAGCTAAAGTGAAAGGATAAGTTTGATAGAATGACACTTATAAATTGTCTAAGTATAAAGGTACATTACAGTGTATAGATATATTGTTTTGTTTGAAGAGGTTCATAAAATGCTTGTTTTGTTTAGAAAGATTGAGGAAAAGTATTATTGAAATAATAGAAATCATGTATAAGGATGTTGAAGATTTCATTATGTTGTGCTTATTCTTTGTAAAGATTTCTAGTAATAGGTATAATATTGTAGAATAGGGCAATTGGCAAAATATTGACTTTTTGGTCAAGAAATTGTTTTGACTTGTTAAAACAAGATCTTGAAAAGGTAGGGACAATAGCCTAGATATTACCCCTTGCATGAAAGAATGTGATATGAAGTTTTTGGTAGCATATAAAGAAGATCAAGGTTGGCATCTTAAGGAATATGGTATAAAGGAAGATATTTTAGTTTAGCGAAGTTGTCAATCATGTTATAATGATATGAATGCTATATTAGATCATTGATGATATTGTGTAGATTAAAATTTGATTATTAGAGCATAGAAGATTGTTGTATAACTTTTCAATGTGTGAAAATACAAGGATAAATAATTTTTTAAAGATATTAGCATAGTCAAGGTTTTGTATCTATTTATATAGCTTGTAGAGTAGAGAAGATTGTTGTATAATTTTTTGATGTGTGGAACTACAAGGATAAATCAAAATTTTAAGATATTAGCATAGTCAAGGTTTTGTATCTATTTATATAGCTTGTAAAGTTGTATATGAATGTTTTGGAAATAGGCTTAACTTGTATTTTGTATTGTAAATTTAACTCTGAATAGGGTTAAGTATTCTAATAGGTCCTAGTCCTCTAACAAGGAAATATACACTATATGTATGTAATAGACTCCTAATAGGGTCAATATATTTCACATAATACTTCTTTATTAGTGGATCATTTTGTGGGTACCATCCCTACTAGGGTTTTCCCTTTTTTGGAAATCTAATGGGAATGTGAGATGGTGAGTGGAGGGGGGGAGGTGTGAATTAGGATCTCCAAATTTTTTTACCACTTTGCTGGTTAACAGTAGGTCTTCCTTAATTCTATGGTTTATACCTTGACTCTTAGCATGCCCAGTGACAAATGAAAAACAAAAATAGCTAACAATATAATGGGTTAATGTAGTAATCTATCAAAGACCCCTAAATTAAAAGGTACAACTCTCTTCTAAATGCAATATTTGCAATTAATTATTTTTAAGTTTTTGGGGTATGCTCTTAACCAAAGAGTAGAAGATGCCAACAACCAAATTGTTTAACACTTCAAACAATCCAAGAAAATTTCAAAATGAAGACTAACACCTAATATGCAACCTATTCTAACTTGGATTTAGGATTGAAAAACATGCAAGACTGCCTATGACAATATGAGAGGAGAAAGAATGACTAATTGGGCAATGCCCAAATTGCTGAATTAACTGAGACTTGACAAAACATGGATTGTCCCCTTTTTCAACTACTTAATTAATCAAGCCTTGAACCTCTCATACAACCAATAAAACACACATGAACTATCATGCACAACACAAGGGAAAATAATAATACTTATTCCAAGGAAAGTAAAGCTTACAATCCATTATGATGAAACAATTCAAATCAAGTTTACTTGCAATCTTTTGGTTTTCCATTATGACACATTCACCCAAGTATTTATAGTAACTAAATGAACAAAAAAATTAAAATGTAGACTCAGAGTCACACACAATAATCCCAGCTATAGGGGTTTTCCCACAAAATATTTTTTTGATGTTATTAATTTCATAAAAAGTTACATATATAGGTCTCTTCAAAATGACCAGTTACATTCAATGATTGCATTGTAGAGAATCTCTAAATGGAGGAAGCTAAAAATAGGACTTGACTAGGTCATCATCCATTATAGAGTCTAAACCTACTGAGGAAATAACAAAAAAATGCTACAAGAGAGAATTGAGAAAGAAGAGAGGGTAATAGATTTCTAAGAGAATATCAGAGTATCATGTTTTCTTTGGGGTCATAGCCTTAGCTCTATATGCTTTCATTGCATCTATTGCTTTATCCAATTCGTTTTCACTTGGAGTTATGATGTTATCATCTTGAATCATCTAGGTTTCACGCATCTCTATCAACTCTTCCACTCTAGCAACCTTTGATTGGAACTTCTCTGATGCTCATCTTAAGATAGGATTTGCTGATGAAAGCTCTTGGATCTTTGACCACTAGAATTTGACTAGATCAGTGGCCTCATCGAAAATAGGAATTTGGCTTTCATTCACTTAATGTCCACCAATTGGCCATTTTTGGATACATATGATTATGTGTGCAACACCTTTAAGTATTCAAAAAATATTCTCTATGACCTTCTGCACTAAATCATGTACATCTTTAAGCTCATTTCTAGATCTTACATAATTTTCCACTATGAACTCTAAAGATTGCCTCCAATGAAGCAATGGCTCTTGACCTAATTTGAGGATCCTGTGGGTGATGGCAATTTTAGTCTTCATATCAATCATCTCTTGCAACAATTGAAATTGCTTCATTAATCTACTTGATGCTATGTGCATGGTGATTTGATGAATAGACACTACCTCCCTCAAATTTTCAGCATCCAACAATAGATTATATAGATTCTTGATGAGCAAGGGACCTTGGGTCTTCATTTTATCAATCCATGATTGACCAATTTGATCGAATTGCCTTTCCTACTACAACTTTAAAAGTGATGCATAATCATAGGCATAATTACCTCCTTGATTACCTCCTCAAACTTAGAAACATGGTTCATGCTTGAAAAAATGGTTTACATAGGATTTTGTACCATTCCAAACTCATATACTCAAACTATGCAACTTGACACTTATACCTTCCTGACGCTTGGTCATGCTTCTTTCTTCATGTCACCCCTTGACATGAATGACACTCAAATTAAACTATTTTATCTGCATTTCTTGACTTATATGTTTCCCTTGAATTACTCAAAAACTACTAACTACTTGAAGACTATACGCTATTTGGCACAAACTAAACTTGAGCACCTCTTCTCTTTATAGCTTGACCTTCATTGTGGCTTAGTTGTAGTTTTGACCAACCAACTTTGCCTTATGAATGACTAAGTGTTTTTCATTAATTTACAATACTAAGATTTCCTTTAGATTTAACAATATCCCCATTTGACATTAGTTGAAAAAATACTTATCATGCTCAAAATTTGACATAACAAAAAAAAAAAATTCAAAAACATTTTACTCCCCCTTTGGGTGTGATCCACACCTGTAGCTCGGTCATCACATAGTACACTGTAACTTCCATTTGCAAAATATTTTTTACACTCTATCTTCTTATTACTACATTTCCTAGCCCTTGATACTTGATCACATGCTTGATCATTTATTACTCTATTTCTCCTTTTCAAAATCTTCATACATATTCTCCCTTGACACTTGATCACATACTTGATCATTTATTACTCTATTTCTTCCTTTTGAAATCTTCAAACATATTTTCCCCCTGATAATTGATCACATAATTGATCATACTCATTTCCTCCTTGTTTTTGTCACTTATGCCAAGTAGTGACATTCAATTATGGACCATGGATTATACCAAACTCATTAAAAAATGAGTGGTGCAATTTTATGAAAATAGCCATTATTTTATCCCAATTGCTCTTGAGTGTCTCAATAAATTTTCTTTTAATCTCCAATCTAGCTGTAATATCCACCATGTTGTTTTCTATTGACAATTGTTGACTTTGTCTAAGGTCCTTAGCAACCTGTAAATGCCTTTGCATCACTTCCAAATGAGGTAACGATAATGCTTGTATAGAAGTGACCTTAGATCTGATGTTGCATTCCTCATGCAATAAATCTAACTACTTCCCCTATAAAAATATGTTGTTTAGAAAACATATTGAACTGGAATTGTGATCCAGGTTAAAATCTTGACCGCATTTATATAGATTGGCATCAATCTTATCCATCTTCTCCCTGATTGCTTTTACAAATCTTGGGACATTACACATTTTGGAGAACAATGTGTTTACATTATTTACCAATTTCTCCAAATCATTAACAAGAGTGGAGAGTTCACTCTTCTTAATTGCAATTTTATTTGCAATCTTCTCCAATACTCTATTCTCAAACTTCCTTTTTGACCATTACATGAACTTCTCTTGAGTATCTATATTAGAGTCATTCATCTTCTCAACTATCTTGATCAAAATTTCAATGATTGGGGCTTTCTCATCTAAATTATCAACAAAAACAATATTAAGAAGTATATCTTTGATATCATATAATACCTATCTCTGCTAATGTTCTTTTCTAATCTCCTCTTGCTTTGCCTTCCTATCTAGCAAGTCAATAAGTGTTCTCATTTTCTCAACACTTAATTTGGACATATGTCCCAATTATAAATCATAATATTTTCATCAAGAGTAACATGTTCACCCTTCATGGCTTGTGGCAACTGCTTCATCTTCTTCTTCAATTACTTTTCTTTAGAATTTGGTGTCTTAGAGCTCATCACTATTAGATGTTCTTGTGTATGAACTTATGGACTTAGCCTTTTTTGTTCCTCTTTTATCTCTCTGACCTTCTAAGGCTCAACATATTTCTTTATTTTTTCAAGCTTGTTCTCTTATTGTTAAGATTCATGTTTCTTCTCCTTATTATCACTATTTTGAGTTCATTGTTTGAATTCTACTATCTAGCCTCCTCTTCTTCTTCTTCCTATAGAGGTCCTGAGGCACTTGGTCTTTCACCAGTAGAGCAATGATCTATTATGTCTTCTTTACTCTTCTAATTATTATCACACTTTGTATCAAAATTATTGCCTTTGTAGTCACCACTTCATGTTACTCAACCACTTTAGGTATGGGGCAAAAATTTCTATTCCTTTCTACCTATACTCTTCTATGAATGAGAACATTAATAATTATAAAGAGAAGCATACTAGGAATCTAACACTTCATGAGGGGATTTTATTTTTACTCTATGAATTCTTCAAGGCTAGGGCAATGGGAAAACAAATTAAGTATAGGAAGGTGGGAAAAAAGGGTAGAGGGGATTTTGAAGAATCGAAAGAAGACCCCAAGCAAGGCCTTGACACTTCCTAAGATAGGGACTATAACAAAAGATCTGAAGGAATGGATACAAGGGAAGAAAGTGTAGATGGAGAGGAGGATCTTAGAGAAGGGGAAGGCTTGGATAGGAAGAAGGACAAGAGAAGCATCACCATCAATTTTCCAACTAACAAAGAGGACAAGGTCGCAACTTCCTAGAGTAGGAAAAGGAAACTTGCTGAGGTCAAGGAGGATATATAGGGGGAGGAGTAGGAGGGGGTGGAGGGGACATCAACTAGAGAGAAACAGAGAAACATGAGTAGGGTTTCAAGGCATTTGACTCCACCAAATATAGATGCTTGATCACAGGGAAGTATAGGAATGTGGTGTGGTGGAACTTTGACCCTGATTTTGCTAAAATGGGGATCAATCGTGAGTTGATCAGAACTCTCATCAAAGAAAATGAAGAGGGTAAAATCCAAATGGAAGAGCTGATTGAACCTACCTTGGTGATTTTTACCAACTCTGCTAAGGAGTATCTAGATACGAAAATCCTCAATAATGCCAAAAATAGCGTGGTGAAAAGCTTCCGCACAACAAAGTGAATTTTCCATGAAATCCAAGAGCTTAAATATTGGGTGAGAAACTTGGAAAGGGAGAACTATAGCTTGAAGAACCAAGTTATAGAGGAGGAAACAAGCGTGGACAATAGAGTGGAGGAGGTCAAGAATAGGGTCCAAACAATGGAAAGCTCAATGTAGATTATAGTGGAAAAAAGCTATAAGTTTCTCAAAGAGACCAAGGAGAATGTTAAGTTATTCATTAACAATATGAAGGAGCAAAGAATTAGCAAGGAGGAGGACCCTACCCTCCATAGTGCAAAGGACAAGGCCCCTGATCACAACCTGAGGAAGCATATCAGATCTAGCATGAGGAAGAAGGATACCCTGGCCCCTGACCAGGAACTCTTAGACATGAAGGAGGTAGTTGGTAGACTATTGGGGTTGGAGATAAGTGCAATAGAAATGCTAAGAGACATTGCTTGAGCACCCTAGCCTTTCATGGCTAGTCCTGGTTTTTTGTATTACTTCCCTTGCTTTTTCCTAGCTATATCTTTTGTTTGGGAAGTTGTTTCAGCTAGTTTCTTAGGGTTTATTTTTTTACTTTAAGCATTCTATTTTTGTCCAAAATTTGTAATGTTTAGCTTTTAGGGCCCTTTTAAATCCTATTTTCTATAATAAAAATTATTATCATTTTCGTCTTTGGCACCATCTTTCTGTTCGAGTATTTGGGTGATTTCTCCTTCATTAGCTGTCAGACTTTATTTCTTAGCTTTAGTAATATTTACATGACCTTGAATAATATATGGACTTAGTGAAAAAATATGAATTAAAGGAATAATAGGTGGTGAGTCTACCTTTTGTGTGCTTACATGTGCATCAATCTTTGGACAATGTTTTACTTGTTCTAACACAGGGTTAGGATTCAACAATATCTCATGTGATGACATTGATGATAGAGCTTCCTCTTTCTTCTCAGGCTTGGTCAACACACTCTTTTTTTTTGGTTCAACCTTGACACTATCTTTATTTTTCACATCTTTAACTAGGTTGACTTCTACCTCATCCTTAATGAGAACTATATCAATGTGTTCTCCACCTTGTTGAATCATGTTTGTTGGATCATCATTGATATCTTCTGTATTACCCAACTCAACATTTTTAGGCTCATCTTGCTCATCCTCATTATTTTTATCATCATCAACCACCAAGCCATAGATTTTATTTCATATGATTTTTCTCTCTTCCACTACATTCTCTATCTTGATTTTCCAAATAAAAAATGCTCTTCTCTTAGGAATAATTTTTTTATTACACTCACTCATAGATTTGGAAATTTATTTTCTAGTCATCTCAGGCATAACATGGGAAAGTTGTTCCTTCTCTGATCTATATCTTGGTCTTTAAATCATACTTCCATCTTTCATCAATCTTATTATACAATTCATTAGGTATGAGGCTACCTAGCTCCAATGGTGTATACTTAAAATTATCCATCATATTAAGAATTGCCTCTTCAACCTTTGCCTTATCTACAATGTCTAATGTATCATACATAATAAATTTTAAACCTACCATACATGCACTCCCCTTAATATTCTCACATAATTCATCAATAGTCTAGGGTAGCTTGTGCACTATAATTCTAAATTGACTTGTGTTCTTTGACTCAGTCCTTTTTTCATCATATTTTAGCATAATAAATTTTCTTCTCTACTTCTTTGAAGGGTTTCTTGTCTCAGCCTCTTCTATGGTGGATTTTCTCTTTTTCAACTTCTTTCCTTGATTAGGCTTAGTAGCTTTAGTTGCTTCCTTCTTAGGCTTGTTCAATGGTGTAGTAGATGACCTTTCCATTTGTCTTGTCACTCTTTGTGTAGTAGGGACTAGCTTCATGGCCTTCTTTGTGCTTTTTCTTGCCCAAGACTTGGTAACCACTATCTCTTTACCTCTTCCTTCCACTTCTTCTTCTTCGTTTCCTTCTTCATCTTCACTGGACATATCTTCACCTTTAACCATAGTGATCTACAATGGTATTTCTTATTTAGCTCCTTCTCCAAATGTTCTCTTGATATTTCTATCATACCCTTTCCTTTCCTCTCTATTTTGGGTGCATTAATCTATACTGTGATCTTAACTTTGGCTATCTCATATCTATCAAATGGCTTAACATCCTTATCAAGAGGTTCATCCAACAAAGTTATAATAGCTCCAGTCACTTCATCTATGTTGATCTCATATGCTAATGGTCTTAATCATGCAATCCTTAGTATAGCTACTTGAATGTATGTTCTATTAGTATCCATTAGGAAACATATATCATCATAGTATTTTTTAGCTAAGGATTTAGGAATCATTGAGTAGTTCATATTTTTATAGAACTCATCAAAGTATCCATCCATAAATTTCTCAAAATTATCTCCCAACTAATTAATGAACTCATTGATTTGTTGAGTTACTGGTCTCTTCTTACTCCATGTGATGTCTCCTTTGGTAGGGAAATAATTCTAAACATAAAAGAATATATAGATAAGTAATAAGTCAAACTTACATATACTATTCTTCACTTTTCTGATGCTCTCCAAATTATTAGCCAGTTGTGTCAAATGCAGCTTGGCAATGTCATAGCTGCTATCTTTCTTCATAATCTTCCATGTAACATCCACAACAACACATGGTACACTATCTATTCGACTAGACTGATAAAACTTATGTGCTATAACCCTTACTACAAATTCAATCTTGGCATCAGTAATGGTGGAAATTATCATTTGTCATTTTTTTTATACCACCAGTGTATTTTTCTCAATAACATCCTTAGTCTAGCATCGTATGATTTTTACCTTGTCTGTGGTAGGGTAGCTAGTTACTCAGTGGATGATTTTCTTGGTAATTTAAAATATCCTCCTTCCAACCATAATTTCATCTCATGAAATAACCTCAAAAAAATCTTAATCCATTAAATCTTGAAAACCCTAGGAAAGTTTAGGGCATGAGTTAACCCTTTCTTAGCAACATGTTTATGTTCTTCATTCAACTATTCATCTACATACAAATTCTCATACACACTTCTTGATTCAAAGTCTCCAAAATCTTCTATCTTCTACATAATACATGACCTTACATCATGAATCAAAATGAATCTCAACAAGATCAAAGATAGGGCTCCTAAAGAATCTCCCTTTTCTCCAATCTCAGGACACACCTTGAATTTTGGTGGCTTAACAACCTCATTTCAAACCAATTCAAATGACATCTTCTTCTTAGTTGTCGATGAATTAGACTTCGTTATAATGCTTAATCAGGGTTTGATCATGAAAATCTACTTTAGTTAGCCTCAATACAACTACTTACAATTCTACTATCAATTCCAATGACACATAGTAGATATCCTTTGGCTCACTCAAATTCACTTAAAAATTGCTTAGCCTGTATATGCTCTTGAAAAATTGAATGCAATGTGACAAAAATGATTGACAAAATTTTCTATATAGGTCAAATTTTTTATTTTAGGGCCTCATTAATGCTCTACACCCATAGTGGGTGCAACACAACTCTCTCACCCACTACTATGAAACTTGGTAGTAACACTTCACAAACTTTAGTTTGAACTTGGGTAATACCATAACTTAGTCATGGTTATAAAAATCTGCTCAAATGCTTAACACTTTTAACCTTCAATACTAACACTTGGTCATTATTGACTTTTAAACTCAATAGCCAAACAAATCCACTCAAAAAATATGTCCTTATGTAGCCAATATTATGCTAATTTGGACTTTTATGTTTACAATCTTCAGAACTAACATATGATTTGGCAATTCAAAATATAGTTCCATACACACCTCTTTATTTAGTTTGTGGTTTTGGAATCACTCAATCCATTGGATTCAATGATCACATCTTCTTCATTTGAGCTTCTACCTTTTCTTAGGTGATCGACCTTGAGATAGTGAAAGCATACTAGACCAAAGTTCTTCTAATTTCCATATCTTCCTCTGAGATGTATTCTTGCATATTTTTCTACAATATGTCCATACATTCTACATAACTAAAAACTGACCCAAGTATTGTAGTCCCAATTTATTACATTACCTTGTCTAGTTTCATTTCCTTGTCCTTTAGTTGTCCAATTGTGTTTTGCATTAGATCTAAAATCTTGTTCCTTGTGACCATACTTATGTTAAAATCTAGGGTTACCACTACACCAAAAGATTGAACTGTCAATACTTGTTACAACCACTAGACTTATTGAACACAAGAGGAAATTAAGCCATGTCATGACTCTTGAAGGGAAATGTTGGTATCTAGTCCAATAATCCCCCTTTGAGTGTTACTCGAGGAGATTCCAACCTATGACCAAGATCTGATACCACTTATTATAAGCTAGGGTTACCATTGCACCAAAAGATTGACCTGTCAATGCTTGATACAAACACTAGACTTATAGAACATAAGAGGAAGTTAATCCATGTCAAAAATCCTAAAGGGTAACATTAGCAGTTAGTCCAACAACTTCTTACATATATAAAAATAAAATTCAAATCTAGATGTAGCTAATGTCTTTTCATTCTTTGATCTACACTCATATACTTGATGTCCATGCTTGTTGCAATTAACACAATAACCATTAAAACTAGATTTAAGATTGGACTTACCACTTTTGCTCCTACAAAAATTTGTTGTATCACCTAGTTTTCCACAGTGATAACATGTAGGCTTCTTGTTCTTTGGTTTTGAATTCCTTTGTTCTCCATGCTTTGGTAAATCACCTTGCTTGATAGATCATATGAACTCGGTATAACCTAATCTAGTAGTATCACAAGGTTTTCTTTGTAATCTTAATTATTCATCAAGTTGTCTCATGGCTTCTCTAGACTTTCTTTTTCAACTCTAAATTTATTTTTTAGTTGGTTATTCTCTGATCTCAGATTTGTAATCTCTTCCACCTTTCCTAGAAATTTCATGATTGGTACTTAATAATTGATTGACCATGTCAAATTGATTGTGTTTTAGCCTTTGTACTTCAGTGATCCTTTCATCAAGTCTTGTACCCATTTTCCTCTTATCTTTGTCAACCATTTCCTTCTTTTCTTTGGCCTTTTTTTCAATTCCATGACTTCACACAACCTTGTTAAGTGCATTTCATGTTCTCTTTTTAGTGCTCTTACTTCTTCATTCATATTATTGTTCTTCTCGAATAGATCTTCTAGTGATGCATTAATTTTAATGGATCTACCTTGACCACATTAGTCCTCAATGCTTTCTTCTTGGTATTGTGTATCATTTTTCTGGATTTCCATCTCCTTCCTAATTTTCAAGGATTTCCTTAGTTCCTCCTTTTCCACCTTAACTTATTCCAATACAATATGCAAATCAAACTTTTGATTCTAAATCACCTTTCCTAGTTTTTAGGCTTCCATCTCCAAGACCTTTTATTCTAAAGTGGATAGACTTCTTTATTAGAGATGTGAGCTCTTATACCAATTTTTGGAAATCTAATGGGAAAGTGAGATGCTGGGCAACTCATAAACAAGTAATAAACACATGAAAACCAGATTTAAAAATGTAGAAACCCTCTAAGGTGAAGGTAAAACAACAATGGGGATGACATCCACAAAATCATCACTACTACAATAAAAAAGTGCTTGTTAGGGCTACAATTTGATCACTTCTAATGATCTACCCTATTAGGGGTCTACTATGTTAAAAGATATTGAGACTATTAAATCTACTTTTATAAAAGGATTTGACTTTACAATTAAGTGAGTATTTTGTTAAGAGATCCATAATAGGATTTTTAGAACCACTTTGTTAAGGAATTCACCTAATACACTTATTAGAATGTAACAATACATTGATCCTTTAGTTTGCACTGAGATTATGATAACAAATCTTCACCATGCAAACTATAATCACCTCACTATGATTGATCTACAATATCTCCTCACTATACTTCTTGGTCACCTTACTCCTTTACAACTTGCTGATTCTCCTTCTAATTTGTACATACACATTCCTCTAACTTGAAACTACATTTTATGTCTTGAAACCCTTCTTTTATAGCCATCTTGTGAAACTTCTAGATCACAGTCAATGATCCACATTCATCCTTTTTCTACTTAACCCTTCCAATGTTTTGATTGGTCCATCACCTTGCATAGGGATTAATGATGTATAATCACATGCTTAATTACCTCCTTGATTGTCTCCTTGAACTTAGAAATATGATTCATGCTTGAAAAAAGGGTTTACATATGATTTTGTGCCTTTCCAAACTCATATACTCAGATTGTGTGGCTTAACACTTATACTTTTCTAATGCTTAGTTGTTCTTGTTTCTTCATGCTATCCCTTGACATGAGTGATGCCCGGCTTAAATTTTTTATCTCTACATTTCTTAGCTCATATGTTTTCCTTGAATTACTTAGAAACTACTAACTTGATGAATATATGCTTCTTAACACAAATTGAACTTGTGCATCACTTCTCTTTATAGCCCAACCTTCATTATGGCTTAATCATAGTGTTGAACAACCAACTCTGACTTGTGAATGATTAAGTGTTTTGCACTAATTGAAAATACTAAGACTGGCCTTGTCCAGGATTTCTCTGGTTAAACAAATAGGGTGTTATGAGTTTCTCTATGTTGTTCATGGTTTTACTTTTGAATTTATTGATTTATGCAAGTTTAAGATTTGTAAGTGACATCCATAGTTGGGTAGAAAGTTGTTTTTAAGTGCATAATAGATTCACCAACACTCCGCCCCCTACTTATATCAATGTACTTTAGATTATAACAATTGGTATCAAAGAATAGTTAAACAAAAGAAGCATAAAAACTTGAGGGAGATCACCATGGATTATGTAGATTTGCAGAGGAATCTTGTACCAAACCTAGAGGGATTAGATCTGGGACTAGACACTTTTTTGAGAGCCCAAAATATTTTTATTATTTTCATGGCTTTTGAGCTCACTTACCATGTTAATATTGAAAATTGAAGACATGCTATTTTTCATGACACAAGTAATCATAATGAGCTTTCTAATGACTATGGATTTGATACATTTTTGATGTCAAATGAATAGAGGTTTTTTATGAGGAAAAAAACTCTGTATTGAACACTCATGGAAAAATAGTAAACAAGAGAATAAAAATTCTTAAAAATAACCACAATCTTTGTATTTGAGTCTTCTTTCTATTAGAAAAATAAAATTTGAAATTGGAGAAATAAAAAATAAGTTACATGCATCAAAAATAATGTATGTCAAAATTAGAATTAGGTCAATTTTAAACATCATTAAAATATGAAATACTAAGGATCAAGATATCAAACCACCTCTATGGGATTAATATGGATGTTAAAAAACTAAATTCAAAAGAACTACATTGATATATATTATGAAAATAGAGTTATGCATGTAAAAAATAATGTCACTCTTTAAAAATTAGGTTTTTGACAATATATCAATTTTTATGGGAGAAAAAAATAATTGAATCAAATCAATTCCAAAAAACTAAATATATATTTATAATCTATAGAGGAAGTCTTAAAAGAATGTAATTCACTTCATCTTTAAATTTGTAATCGTTAAATGAAAATTTGCATCCAAAAGTAATTTTTAAAATAAAAAATCATAGTATAGTGTCCATTTAGGTAATAATGTGTAACCCACTATTGTGGGTCCATCAAGATGCAAAAGGGTGAAAGATGAAAGAAACAAACTAAAAATCAAACTTAAATATACACAAGAATTTATTCATAATTTGAAAGATCAAATGGAAAGCTCAATATCCAAGAAAAAGGTCTCACCTACAAAAATCAACAATTATGAGTCAGCTACAAAGCTTAAGAAGGAAAATCAAATTCTATAGCATGAGCTTGAGATCATGGAATTGAAGATGAGTATGATGGAAGATGAGAAAAAGAAGAAAATATATTTGAGAGCTGAGAATGCAAACATGAGATCACAACTTACTAAGGTGATATTTGAACTTGAGAGTAAAAGATTGAGATATGAAGAAATTGAAAAGTCTAATATTATTATGAAAGGAGAGCTTACAAAAACCAAGAAACATCTTTATAAGTTCAAAAAGAATAAAGAAACTTGATGAAAAAATTATGGAAAAAAGACCTATTGAAGACATGACAAGAATTGGCTATGTCGAAAGAGAATAATATAAAGGATTTGAAATCATAGAATAACACAAACTTGTGAATCGACAACCTATTCCAAAAGAAGATAAGAAAAAGTGAACACCAAATCAATCTAAACAACCTAAAGAATCATGAAGATAATTTAATGGAAGATGCTTTGCATGCAACCAACTTGGACACTTGAAGAAAGGTTTCATTGGTAAGTATTCTAAACTTTTTTATGGTTATTGTTATAATTGCTTTTTTTATGGACATGGATCTAGTGAATGTAGAAAAACCTAATAAAAAATCAAACATGATAATGCATGAAAGGACTAATAATGCATTTAGTATACCTTTTGGAATGAGTAACGACATTACTAATGGAGCTTTGTGTTATAAATGCATCAACTTTGGACATATTGAAAGAGATTGTAGATTTCAGATTAATCAGTTTAGACCAAGATATGGAAACAAAGTTATGACATGTTATATTCTTAATAACTTTGGTCATAAAAAAATATTCTAAAAATTAAATGGTTTCAATAGCAACATGAGAAAACCTAATATGAGAGCACAAAATATGAGAATTCCTAATGCAAGAAGGAACATGAACAATGTGAGAAAAGATCAACATGAGAATAAGAAGGTAGAAAGTATTCATAAAATATTTGTGAAAGAAGGAACACTAGAAAATAATAAAGTGTGGGTATAAAACTCATAAGAATCATCTAATAACAAGATGGAAAAGATATCTAGTACTAAACTCTCTGCATCAACATGAATTATCTTTGTTTAAGCACAAATAGGGGATATTCAAAACCCTAAATGGTGGAATTACTTTTTGTTAGAATGATTGAGAATAAATGAGGAGGGGGTGTGTGTGAAATAGTTATTCTTAGGTCTAGATATACTAATTTAAACTTTTAGACACTTCAAACAACTTTGATCTAATCATTAAGTAGCTCAGTCTTTATAGCAATATATTAGTAATGTAAAACTTGTAGAATGTAAAACATTAACACTAAAACATCTCAAATAACATCCACATAAGTATGAAACCATGATTTAATGTGAAAAACCTATTTGGGAATAACCACCAACAACATGTCACCAATATTAAATCACTCTTCTAAAGTGAGCTATGTTAGGAGCCAATCCTATTAAATGTTACAATACACGTTGTTAGGTGTGACCCTATTAAATGATTTAATCACCTTGTTAGAATTGGCCTTGTTAGAGGACTTATGAACATTCCATTAGAATTGATGCAGGAGCATCCAGAGGTATAAGGGCAATCCTGTGTCACCCAAAAAAACGTACTTAGACTTAGTTTCTATTTCATGTCTTTACATTTTTGGATACCCATTTGGGTCAAATAAAGGTTCCAACTCTCACAGTTCCACTATCAGTGCATTTGAAAATCTCAAAAAAATAGGAGCATGTATTTGGGCCATCATTTTGGTAAACTAGAAGGTGTGAATTGGTCATATGAATGTAATCATGATTTAGAGCATTCCAAAAAAAGAATCAGGTCAATAGGCCCCACAGTTTGAAAGTTATTGCAGTTTTGCGGGTTTTGGAGACCTCCTAAGAATGCTTCAAAGTCAGGTTTGGGGCATTAAATGACCTCAAAAAATGTTGAAAAATGGGGGATGAGAAAAGCTTGTCCATAACACTATAGAGCGCTTCGAGATCTTTCTGAAAATGTAAACGGTTCGTCAATCGGAGCTACGATTCAAAAGTTATGCCTCCCGGAAGTTCGATTACCGTTTCTGGAGTCTTCTAGATTTGCACCGACTTCTAACGCAGCTTCTGGAACCTTCTATTTTGTCAGTGGATGCCTACTAGAACTTTCTAGAATGTACTCCTAGTCCTTAACCCTCTGGGGTCTATTTAAGGAGATTTCTAGCATTGTAAAAGGCAGTTCAGAGTGGAGTTTGAGAGGAGGTGCTAAAAGGAGAAATATTCTCCAAATTTATGCTATTGTAAGCCCTTAGGTCATGTTCTAAAGTTTATTTTCCTGTACTAGTTGTACTAGCTTATTTTCTCAGTTAATATAATTTCCCTTTTCTGTTGTTTCCATTCTATTCTTGGGTAGTGTCCCCATCAAGTGGTATCAGAGTTGGTTTTCCTGAGTGTGTAGACAGAGCGCCGACTGTGAGGCAGTTTGCACCAGGACTGTGTGGTTGTGGGTTTGAGTTAGAAGATGCCTCCATGAAGAGAGCGTGGTGGAAGGGCCAAAGCTATTAATCCTAAGGAGGTTAGATCCCTCCAAAGGCAAGTGCAGGCATTGCAAGAGGAGCTTCGTAGAGGAGCAAATATTGCCGTAGGTGACAACAGCGAGGATGACAATGAAGAAGAAGTAATGGGACCAGAAGAGGAAGTTGACGGGGAAGTTCTAAATCCTGTAGAGGAAAGGCTTTTTAGAGCCATTAATAAGTTTGGGAAAAGACCTACAATTGAAGTGGGTGTATTTTTGAAGCCAGATGAGTTGATCGATTGGATCAATGAACTAGAAGAATACTTTGAGTATGAGGATATCAGGGACCCAGATAGGGTTAAGTTTACAAAGGCCAAACTGAAAGGCCATGCCAAAATCTGGTGGCAAGAGGTTCAATTGGAAAGAAACAGAAGAGGAAAGGAGAAGATCATAAGATGGGATTGCATGGTGGACAAATTGAAGAAGTAGTTCATTCTTGTGGACTACGAGCTAGATCTGTTTAAGAAGATGCATGGGTTAAAGCAAGCAGGAAGATTAGTCCAAGAATATATAGAGGAGTTTTACCAACTCTTGATTAGAGTGGGGAATGCAGAAGCAAATAAGGAGAAGGTTGCTCGTTATATCAGTGGGTTGCGACCTAGCATCCAGGAGGAATTAAGTCTAGTAAGAATGACCAGTGTTGAAGAGGCATACCAGTTTGCCCTACGAGTTGAAGAGAAGATGAATAAAAGGTTTGAAGGAAGACAAAGAGGGTGCGGTCAAGGAGGAAGGGGAAGCGGTAGGTCATCTGGAGGCCGCAATGAAACCCAAAAGAAAAATAAAGATGAGGGTACTAGCAGGAACCAGAGGAATGAGGGTTTCAACCACTCCCATGACCAAGACTTTGGAAATCAAAGAGGGAGAGGTAGAGGACATGGACAAGGAAGAGGAGGCTTCCATGGTTCCTATTTCCATTGCAATGAAGAAGGTCATCGTGCCTTTGAATGCCCTCAATGACAAGGAAGGACAGATCGGAGAGCTGAGGGCCAAGCTAGGGTTGCTCATGTGGATGAGGATGCACAATCATCACATTCAGAGGATGCAGAAAGAGGAGAGACCTTGGTAAATGAAAGAGTCCTACTAAGTGGTGAGGTTGAACTAGGACAATGGAGGAGTTTGTTCCATACCAGATGCAAGTGTGAGGATAAATGTTGTGACATGATCATTGATGGTGGTAGCACTGATAACTTGGTATCAGAAGAGATGCTCTCTAAGCTGAAGCTCCAGAGGGAGAAACATCCCCAGCCCTATCGGATTTCTTGGGTAAAAGATGATCATAAGGTCCTGGTAAGTGAACAATGTTTAGTGAAATTCAAAATTGGGAGTTACCATGATGAAGTTCTCTATGATGTTATTTCGATGGATGTTTGCCATCTATTGTTGGGTAGACCATGGAAGTTTGATAGACATGCAGTGCATGATGGACATGCAAACACATACTCTCTCACAAAGGATGGAGTTCACCATAAATTGAAGCCCATGAAAAAGGAAGATGAAAAGGTATGTAGCAGTGCTAGGATTTGTCTTGTTGATGGAAGGAAGTTTTTAGATGGCATGAAACATCAGCATATGTGCTATGCTTTGATTCCTAGGAAAGATAAAGAAGGTAGTAGTGAAATACCATTTGAAGTTTTAGATTTACTAAGGGAGTTTGGAGATATTATCTCTGATAATGTTCCAGATGGATTGCCACCAGTAAGGCAAATTAGTCATCAGATAGATCTGATTCCAGGAGCTAGTTTTCCTAACAAGGCTGCTCACAGGATGACTCCTACTGAAACAGAGGAGCTAAATAGACAAGTTTAGGAGCTGTTGAGGAAGGGTTTGATTCGAGAGAGCCTGAGTCCATGTGCAGTACCTGAAGTACTTGCACCAAAGAAGGATGGAGAGTGGAGGATGTGTACATATTCTTGAGCTATAAATAGGATAACCATCAAGTACCGATTTCCTTTACCAAGGATGGATGATCTTATGGACTGCTTGAGTGGAGTTCAGTACTTCACAAAGATTGATCTGAAGAGTGGCTATCATCAGATACGGATTTGAGAAGGAGATGAGTGGAAAATAGCCTTCAAGACCAAGGAGGGTCTTTATGAGTGGTTAGTCATGCCCTTTGGATTGATGAATGCCCCAAGCACCTTCATGCGGCTCATGAATGAGGTACTTAAGAAGTTCTTGGGAAAATTTTTTATTGTCTATTTGGATGATATTTTAATTTTCAGCAAGACTCTGGAAGAACATTTATTGCATATTCGTAGTGTCCTTGAAAGGCTAAGGGAAGAGAAATTGTTAATTAATCTGAAGAAGTTTGTCTTTGCAAAAAGGGAGTTAGTCTATTTAGGATTTGTTATATCACCTGGAGGTCTCAAAATGGATCCAGAGAAGGTAAAAGCCATCTTGGAATGGCCTACTCCAAGGACTGCTACTGAAGTAAGATCATTTCATGGTCTGGTTAGTTTTTACAGGAAGTTTATTAAGAATTTCAGTGGCATATGTGCACCCCTAACTGATACAATAAGAGGGGATAGAAAAGAGTTAAAATGGACTGTAGCAGTTGCGAGAAGTTTTGAATTGCTGAAGAAGAAGGTAACAGAATAGCCTGTGTTGGCACTTCCAGATTTTAGAAAGGTTTTCCAGGTGGATTGTGATGCTAGTGGCAGCACTATTAGGGCTGTATTAAGCCAAGAAGGTAAGCCTATTGCATATTTTAGTGAAAAATTGAATGATGCAAAGAAGAAGTATTCTGTTTATGATCAAGAGTTCTATGCAATAGTTCAGGCCTTAAAGAAATGGAGGCATTATTTATTGCCAAAGGAATTTGTTTTGTATACTGATCATCAGGCATTACAGTACCTAAATAGCCAAGGTAAATTGAATCAGAGGCATATGAAGTGGGTAGAGTTCTTGCAAAGCTATACATTTGTGTTGAAGCATAGAAGTGGAAAATCTAACAGGGTTGCAGATGCACTAAGTAGGAGATAGTTTTTGCTTACAGTAATGCAGATTGAAGTAGTTGGGTTTGATGAACTCAAGAATTTGTACCCCAAGGATCTTGATTTTGCTGAAGCATGGAAATCTTGTAAAGAACCTGTTGCTATAGATAGAACCAAGTGGTTAGACTATTTGATTCAGGATGGCATGTTGTTCAAAGGTAGTCAATTGTGCATTCCAAGGAGTTCCATGAGGGAAAATCTGATTAAGGAGAAACACAGTGGAGGGATGGTAGGACATTTTGGTCGAGATAAGACCATTGCCATTCTTAGAGAACATTATTTTTGGCCTCAAATTTCATAGGATGTGAAGAAGTTTGTACAGAGTTGCCAGGTTTTCCAAGTTTCCAAGGGGTTTAGTCAAAATACTAGCCTATATCAGCCATTGTCTGTTCCATCAAGGCCATGGGAGGACATAAGTATGGATTTTGTTCTTGGATTGCCAAGGACATAAAGGGGTAACGACTCAATATTCGTGGTGGTTGATAGGTTCTCCAAAATGACACATTTCATTCCATGCCACAAAACTCATGATGCTGTCCATATTGTAGACTTATTTTTCAAAGAGGTGGTAAGACTACATGGTCTTCCAAGGAGCATAGTTTTTGATAGAGATACTAAATTTTTGGGGTATTTTTGGAGGACATTGTGGAAAAATTTGAGAATAGACTTGAAATTCAATTCCACGCATCACCCGCAGATTGATGGCCAAACAGAAGTGGTAAATAGAAGTCTGGGCAATTTGCTGAGATGTTTAGTTGGAGATAAGCCCAAGGGATGGAATTTGATTCTACCATAGGCAGAGTTTGCTTATAATAACTCTGTAAATAGGAGTCCTGGGAAATCACCATTTCAAATTGTATATGGGAATAGCCCAAGGACTGCACCAGAATTGAGGAAGATAGAACAAGGGGAGAGGACAAGTGCTGAAGCTGAGGAATTTGCTGAACATATCAAACGTCTACATGAGGAGGTTCAATCACACATTACCAAGATGAATCAAGAGTATAAAGCTAGGGCTGATCAAAGGAGAAGACATAAGGAATTCCAAGTAGGGGATCTAGTCATGGTGCACTTACGAAAAGAAAGATTTCTAGTTGGTACTTACAACAAGCTGAAAATGAAAAAATTTGGCCCCTGCAAAGTTTTGAAGAAACATGACTCAGGAAATGCATATGAGGTGGAGCTGCTAGATGGCATTCACATTTCTCCCATTTTTAACATTGCAGACTTAACAGAGTATCATGATGATGATGCAGATGAGGAGCTAGTTTTAGAGCCATGTCCAATTCCTGCTTCTAAGAAGGAGAAGATAGAAGACATTCTAGATCATCGTGTGGGTAGGAGTACCAAAAATAGGTAGTATGAAGAATATTTGGTCAAATGGAAAGGACGACCGATCGAGGACTCAACTTGGATTTCAACAGCTGAGGTTTCCCATTTGGGATTTCCTCTACCATCCATGAAGTGACAGGGTCACTTTTCAATCTACCCTAGGTGTCTGATGCAGGAGCATCCAGAGGTATAAGGGCAATCCTGTGTCACCCAAAAAATGTACTTAGACTTAGTTTCTATTTTATGTCTTTACATTTTTGGATGCCCATTTGGGTCAAATAAAGGTTCCAACTCTCACAGTTCCACTATCAGTGCATTTGAAAATCTCAAAAAAATAGGAGCATGTATTTGGGCCATCATTTTGGTAAACTAGAAGGTGTGAATTGGCCAGATGAATGTAATCATGATTTAGAGCATTCCAAAAAAACAATCATGTCAATAGGCCCCACGGTTTGAAAGTTATTACAGTTTTGCGAGTTTTGGAAACCTCCTAAGAATGCTTCAAAGTCAGGTTCGGGGCATTAAATAACCTCAAAAAATGTTGAAAAATGGGGGACAAGCAAAGCTTGTCCATAAGGCTATAGAGCGCTTCGAGATCTTTCTGAAAATGTAAACGGTTCGTCAATTGGAGCTACGGTTCAAAAGTTATGCCTCCTAAAAGTTTGGTTACCGTTTCTGGATTCTTCTAGATTTGCACCGACTTCTAATGCAGCTTCTGGAACCTTCTATTTTGTTAGTGGATGCCTACTAGCACTTTCTAGAATGTACTCCTAGTCCTTAACCCTCCGGGGTCTATTTAAGGAGATTTCTAGCATTGTAAAAGGCAGTTCGGAGTGGAGTTTGAGAGGAGGTGCTAAAAGGAGAAATATTCTCCAGATTTATGCTATTGTAAGCCCTTAGGGCATGTTCTAAAGTTTATTTTCCTATACTGGTTGTACTAGCTTATTTTCTCAGTTAATATAATTTCCCTTTTCTGTTGTTTCCATTCTGTTCTTGGGTAGTGTCCCCATCAAGAATTTAACCTTGATTAAAGGATTTAGAAATGACTGTCAGGTCAACCTTGATTAAAGAACTTCAAACTAATACAATGGTTAGAAAGTACTGATGAGTTGATATAAGTACGTACAAATCACTATGCAAATACATATCACAATGTAGCTCATATGCTAATCGAGTGACTGACCTCTATTATCATCTTTGAATTTGATCTTCTCGGTAACCCTTCAAGAAATCACACTTCACCTCTTCACAAATCTTCTCAATCTTTTTCTCAAGTTTGCTATTCAAATCATCAAAAAATTCTCCAACCTTTATAAGATCTTCATGGGCTCTGCTAACCTCCTTAGATTAGCCCTTATGTAAACTTAAATAGGTATCTTGATATTTTTCCACTTAAACACCACCGTAGATCTCAGGGTTAGGTCAGATTCATCAAATCCTTCCATCTTTTCATTTCCTCCTTTCTCTTCTAGAAACTTCCCCAAACTTCTCTTTGAACCCAAGCATACAAATTATTAAACATGGTTTCCTTTGAATTAAATGTTCCAACTCATTGATTCTTATCTTCAAAGGGCTTTCCATATTCCAAGAATTCAACTATGGTCGCCAAGAAATGAGATTCCTTCACAAACTATAAAATGTCCACACTTAGTCAACATTATGTTCCTCAACCTCGGTAATCACTAGATAACTCAATCATCACTATCTTCTCTTGTTTAACTTACACTATCTTCCCCCAATTCATTTATTGGCCCTCAGTCCAACTTCTTTATTACTTTATATTTTTAGTAGCTCTTGGTTGACACTGAATCTTCTTAGCTTCTACTATTTTCTTGATCTACACTAGCATAACTCAGCTTCTACTATAAGTTCCCTAATCTTCTACTTTGAATCTTAGTTAAGTCTAAGCGCTTATTCTTTGTTTATCATCTCTTCTAGGCTTTAGCATAACTATCTTCACCATTTAGTGTTATGATTAAATAACACATTATCTTGCCAAATCTAACTAACCAAGTGCCCATTGTAATTCCCCATGAATCAACCTTTCCACTAGGTTCTCTTGTTGTTTCTTCTTCTCAAATCCTCTTTGTCAATCATCTTGATATGGCACTCTACTTAGGTTAGCAAGTGTCTCACCATTAATGTTTGACATCAATGACAAGATACTAATTGTTCTAATTGTAGTTCCAATAATCTCCCTCTTTGGCATTGATGACAAAACCTCTAGTCCCCATGCATTACAAAAAATTTACTTTCTTCAAGCATCTTACTCTATGTTCATTAACATCCTTAGTTTCATTTTGATTCTCATCTTTTTGTCTAACAATCTCCCTTTTTAGTTTCAGTTTGATTTTCATTCATACAACTCTGATATGCAACACCTCTAGGTATAAAAAAACATAGAATCCCTCTATCATATTAGAACATGAAATCAATCATCTAATGAGATTCTTTATTGATGGAAAAACCTATTGTTAGTTTGTCTCTTTATGCATTCTCCCTCTTTGCAACATCTCTTTACTTCTGCCTCTTTTCACTATTGATGGTAACTACATGATATCTTCCTCTTTCACACCAATGCCAAAGACACTTCAATACCGTCACTAGATAACTTTTTCACATACATCTTCAACACATAGATATTGTAGACCTTATGGCAAGGCATATTGTCAATTAGTGCCAAAACACTTAGTTATTTTGTATGGTTATACTATTATTAAGTAGAACCAAGTAAACCATGTTCACAGTGTTAGCTAAGAAAGAAGTGAGCAATGTAAACTGAGATGACGGTATCTACTGAGTTGTGATATCAACTGAGTGTTTGGTTTCAATTAGTGTCTTCCAAGCTACTAGTATTAACCAAGTCATCTTTGCTCATCGATTGATCAATGCGAACCAAGTATGGAGTGTTAACCAAATGCTATAGTTTTCAAGTTCCACTATATTGCCCGAGTATCAACGTATCACCCAAGTAGATAATTTGACCCGAGCGTCAACATTGAGTCAACTTGGTAAATTATGATTTGAAACTATTATGATATCTTTGTAGTTAGCTTGTAAATTCAACTATTTGGATGGATATAAATATAAGTTACTTTTTTATCCAAATAAGGACTATCACAATAACTATTAGTTGGAGAACATTGCATATAAGTGAATATGAAAGAGAAGAGTAATTAGAACACTACATGAAATATAAGGAAAGGTAGAGACTCATCTATCACAATCAGGTGATCAGTTTACATTAAAGGATCCTAATCAGCAAACCAAGTTGCACAACAAAGATCAATCCACTGATTCATCCTAATAGGTGCATTAGTCAAATCTTCTAATAGGGTGGACCTAGCAAAAAAACTCTTGATAGAGTACATACTTAATTGTATTGTATAAATCCTTCCATAAGGTGGACCTAATAGTCCTTCTTTCTCTTAATTGACGAGATCATCAGAAGTGATCAATTGTAAGCCCTAAAGGAAAACTTAATTACTAAAGTACTAAAGCTTTTGAGTATCATCCCCATCCCACTTTTACCTTCTATTTTGGAGTGTTTCTAGGTCACCAAATATTGTGTCAAGTGTTATGGTATTGTTACTTTATTGCTTTATGTTCCATTCATGTAAGTAGATTAGATAATCTAATAAAGTGAGATTAAGTGAAAGAAGTTTTAAGTGGTTCCTTATTCTATTAGAATTCTTTAGAATAACTGAGGTGGGGGGTGGGGGTGTGAATCAGTTATCCAAGGTCTAAATGCCCTAATAATACTTTTTCATCACTTATAGTGAGCCCATTAAACTATTCATCCATCCAAGCTTAAATCAACCATCTTAGCAAGTTACAACAAATGAACAAGCATGAATAAAACATGGAAGATCAACACATGACACAGTGATTTACGTGGAAACCCAATTTGGAAAAAACCACCAGTAACATGCTACTCAATTCTAACTCTTTTAAAGTGATGCCCTGTTAAAGGCCTACCCTGTTAAGGGCTTACAACACACTATTAAATGTGACCTTGTTAGAGGATTTCACCATACTGTTAGGAATGGGCCTGGTCAAAGGACTTTTTACCATTCTCTTGGAATGTCACCCTATTAAAGGATTTACAACATGGCTATTAAACCAACCTAAATCTATAGGATTTATACTGACTATTACAATTTCTAGAGAGTAACAATAATGGCTTTTGATCTGATACAAATTACAACATATCTTGCAGATTACAGATCACACTTCAGTTCAATCCTTTACTTGGCTTTAATCACTTTAGCTCTGTTAGCTTGTCATCTCAAGCTTCATCTCCTTGAGTCTTCTTGCTCGTCATACCAATGCAATCATATCTGTGGTCATCTATCAAAACACAGCATCTGTGCTCTCTTTCTCCTTAGCACCATCTTCAAAACTTCATTCTTTCATGCTTGACCATCTTCTTTGCTTCGTGAACTTATGACTCCTTAAATAGAAATCTAGAATACCTTTCTTTTTTGATTCTCCCTCTCCAACTTTTAGGGTTTCAAAACATTAGGTAGGATACAATGTATCTATCCCATATCTTGTTCTTATCTAGAAACTTTGTCTAGAATTCAATTGTATTTGCCAAAAATGTTTTACATAGTGTTCTGTGCCACCAACTCATCATTCTTATCTTCTATCTGATTCAAAAAATTCTAGATAACTACCATGTCGGCTCAGATTTGGTAAATCTTCAATTTTCAAAGTAATGCAGCAACTTGGCATTATTGGTTTACTGATGCTCAGCTTCTTCTGTGTTCCTTGACACCTGTATCATGCTCGACATTTGTTCTTTACTTGGCACTTGTTCTTTACTCAGCACTTGTTCTTTACTCAACACTTATTCTTTACTTGGAATTTTTTCTTTACTTGACATTTGTTCTTTACTTGACATTTTTTCTTTACTTGGCATCTACTAAAGTTGAACTTGCTCGACTTCAACTAAGAATCTATTTGACTCTAACTAGCTTGCTCGACTCTCTCTAACGAACTTAGTTAGGTTTTACAAATGACTTAGCTAAACCTTACATATTTGATGTGTTTTAGTGTGCCCATTCTCTGTGTCTTAGTGTATGACATCAATACACTATTTTATCAATGGCTTAGCTGATCTTTATACTTTATTATAACACCATAACTTCAACCTTTCTCTAGGTGTTCTAGTTATATCTTATTGATTTCCTCCTCCTTGTCAATCAACCAATTGATAGTATTTGGATCACTAAAGCAATTATTACTCCCACAAGTAGCAAGTTTGACATCAATGAAAAAATAATGATTGAGAACATTCTTTACCAGTTTCATTACTTTTCATTCATGATCTTTTCAATTATTTCCAACATATTCACCCCCCTCTTAGTCACTTGGTCATCATTATATTTCCAACAATTGGTATCAGAGTAAGGTTCTCTTATCATAATTTTAACAAATTGAGAGTAAAGATCAAAGACAATGGAAGTTTACAAACTAGAGAAAGCCATTGAAAATGAAAAGCTGGATCTACATGTGGCCATGGAACAAATCAAGAAACTGAAGAATCAACTATCTCAATCCTTGAAAAGAGGAATAGAGTTAGCAATACATATGAATGGAAATCTATACATAGAATAAATAATTGAAGAAATTTGTAGAGAAAGGAGTTTTGATGAAGCAAATACTACTATAGAAGATCTACTTGGAAGGAACCTCATTTTACAAGAAAAATTTAGAAAATTAAAAATAGAATAGGAGATTCATTCAGTCAGAATATGTGAGGTCATGGAGTAAAAGAAAAAATCTGAAAATGACAAAGAGATGGTATATGATGACAGAAGATTACTCAACACTAGAATAGAAGAAAAGGACAATGAAATCTATTAGCTTTCACTACATCATGAAAATATGATAAATCAACTGAACAGTGCAAATCAAGAAGTCATCAATTAAAGGATAGAAAATGATAGACTCAAGAATGATCTTAGAGTAGAAAAAGAAACCAATAAAAGAATTATGAGATCTCAAGAAAGAATAAATCAGTTGATAGAACTATCTCAGAGGAGACACAAAGGGAAAATAGGATTGAGTTACACTGAACAAGGAAAATCATCACAAGGAGGAGCTCAAAACAACAATAGGCTTACATGTAATTATTGTGGAAAGTTAGGGCATGTATCAAAAAAATGTTGGGGCAATGGAAAATCAAAGTTTAATGGTAAATGCTACAGTTGTAACAAGCATGGACACAAAAAAAGTGAATGCATAGAGAAAACCAAGTTTGAAGGAAAATGCTTCACATGTAGCAAAAAAGGTCATAAATCTTCAGAGTGTAAAACCAAGAAATGGAATCCTACTATATAGCTTGCTAAAGAAATATTTGGCTAGGATTAAAACACATAGTGCAGATGTTATCTATGTGGTGAGTATGGACACATTGTAGAAAACCATGTAAGGAATCACTTCAAGAAAAGAAATCCTACCAAGAGATATTATGTTTGTAAGAAAATTGGTCATTTAAGAAAGAATAGTATGAACATAGATACAATAGATATTGGCTTTGAGAAAGGAAAGGAAAAGGTTTCTAAAATCAAAACTCAAATGAATCAATAATGGGTAAGGAAGACTCCTAAAAGATCAACTCATGATAATGAATAATCTAGCACCTAGAATGATGAGTTGGGTGAAATAACCATCTCTGAATAAATCATGGAGACAACTAGAACTGGGAATACAAGCTATCATACATTAGTTCTAGATATGTAAGAAAGTCCAAGTCTGCATATTAGATGCACTGGGACAAGTCATGATTTAACTGAGTTGGATCTTAGTTATAACTGAGTTACTCAAGATTAACTAAGTTAAGTCAAGTTGAATGGTCTTAACGAAGAAAAGTTAATTCTAGCCAAGAATCTCTTTGACTAGTTTGTGCCAAGACAGTTCGAAGAACTAACCAAGTTATGACAACTACTTATGTATGATGCATTTATGGTGACTTAAAGGATTTTTTTTTCTTCATAAAAGGTGAAATCAAAAGCCTATTATTAACCATGAATTTTAGTTTATAGAGAAATTCAAAAAATTTTTATTGTTGAAGCTAAGTTGTAGCAAAGTTCATCTTCTTCCATCGAGCATTACGGTAGCTTCATCAAGCAAAAAGGTTCTAAAATTTTGGTGACGAACATAGTCTATGAAGTACCTCAATTCAAGTTATACCTTGTGATCGCTAAAGAAAAGGACCCAATGGGAGCACACTCACAAGTTCCTCCAAAGGTACTCTTGATTCATGATATTTGCACATTTTATCACTATCCTATTCAAGAATTGGACACATTTGAGTTGAACTAGGCATGTGAATCACTATGTGACAATGGAAACCTAAAACTTAAGCACACAAATTTAGAGGTCAAGGGTTCAACCCACATTCTCCATATGCCAAGAAATTTTCAAGTGAGGTCAATTATGTATATTTTGAGTGTGTACATGACATGCATTTATGATTAGAGCAACTAGTGAAGATAATGAAGAAAATGGTATACTGAGTTATAGGGTATCCTATGCTTGATACACCTGAGACTACCAAAACCCTAGCCCAAGGTGAGCTAACAAAGAAGAACCTAGCTAAGTGGGATAGAAGAGGAATGAAGTTTTACATCTCGTACATGGAGATCAAGTTCATTATTCATGTCATTGCACAAAAAATTTATAGTTCAAGATGACCAAATAGTGTACCCTTCAAGGTAGTGAACTTGGCATTCAAAGTAGTCAAGAACAATCTATCATTTGACCTCATTGAGTTGCAACTCATCCAATTGAGAAATAATATGGAGAGCATTTGAGCATCAAAGAAAAATTTGGTTCACTCTTGATCTATTTTTCCCTATGTTCAAAAATTCTTTCCTTCCAAGGATACAGTTGTATGGAAGGACACACCTGTTCTATATCAAATCAATGGTTTCATTAATGAAATGGATGCGAATTTTGATAGCATCATGGATGCATATTTTTAAAATTTTAAAGAAAGGATGAAGAATAGGTTAAGGATCCCTAAAACATTAGTGGATGACTATGAAGAAGAAATATGCTTCTTAGTTGACTGTGATAAAGTGCATATTTAGAAAATTAGACCTAGGATTGCATGGGTGAAACCTCTGGCATATGAGGTGAACATTGATGACACTAGAGACACAATTGAGGTTCTCATAAATGAGACAATAGACCCTAAAGCTACCTACTTTGGAACTTATGAAGAAGCAAAAAATATAACCTCACTTGAGATTCAGATTTCTCAAATCCTTAAGAGAGGAAAGAAAAGGTTAGAAAACCTTGAGAATAAATTTTCCAAATATGATTCCCCTCTCATGCTTACTAAGGAAAAGGTGATGATGTAGAAGAGGAAGAAGAAGAGAAATGTGACCAATAAGAAAAAGAGGTAGAGGAACCTCCAAAGAAGAAGGCAATGACACCATTAAGGAAATTAGAAAGGTCCTCTACCCTTGTGGTTATTGCCACCAAGCCTAGGAAGCTAAGAAGAAAATTAAGGTTTGAGGATGAGGATGAGGATGATGATGAATATGAAGAACACAATTCAATCATTTCACTAAAGAATCCCCCACCTAACTTTGAACAAAGACTAAGATCAGTAAAGGAAGGAAGTGGCATGGCTGATTTTAGATACCTCAAATTTGAATCTAGAAGCAAGGAGGAGGAAAAAAATTTGAAGATGCATTGGTTAAAAATATGGCCAAATAGAAGTATGACCCAAATGAACTCAAAAGGAAAGCTTTGGAAGCCTTACTAAAGGTTATCACTCACCATTGGGCCAATGCAATCAAGATAGAAAGACATTAGAGAGTAGACCCTAAGAAAAATAATTCCAAATCTCTCTAAGAAGGAAGTAAAGAAGGAAATGTCCTAGCATGAAAATAGAAAAACTCCTAGGTTTAAAGAATTTCAAATTTTGGGAAGAAAAATTGAAGATGTTGTGCAATTTACAAAAAAATTGTGGAAATCAATTTTTGAGATTGATGTAGATAAGGAAAAAGAAGAGGTGGTTGCACTGAGTATTGAGCTTGCTATACTAATTATAAATGAAGATCTTCTAGATGTAAAAAATATTGAAGAGTCTGACCTTAAGCTAATAGCAACAGTAGAGATGGCACCCCTTCCTACTTTTCCAAGTTAGGTTGTCATTTCACCAAGTAAGGAATAGTCTACAAACTTGTCTTTCAACCAAGTAGCTACCGAGTAGTAGGCTCCATCTACTTTAGGTCTAAGACAAATTGAGTAATAGTAGACACATTTTGGCACTAAAGTTGATACGATGAATGTTGAAGATCACCTTCAACCGAGCATTAGAGAGGAGACTAATGAAGAATAGATTATACCTTCACCGAGTCCCAAGATCAAATAAAAAGAAAAGAATACAGATGATATTGATCTTGATAAGGATATAGTGATTCCAAATTGGGATCTCTCCAACTGTACTATTGAATAGATGGACATCATGGGTGAGTTATGGAAGAAATAAGCTAGAAAATAGAAGCTAAGGGCAAAAAGGAGAATACATAAAGTGCTTGAAGATATTGAGTCTATATTTCTAGATGCACTATCTATAGAGGTAAATGAGAAAGACTCCATCATGGACCAACTTGTTGACATTGTGCGTAAGTTTAACAAAAATTTAGATGGTCAAGAGAAGCTACTATAGAAGGCAAGAAGGAAATTTGAGAATAAAGTGCTAGAGAATGTTGCAAAGAAAATTGCAATTGATCAAGTGGAATTGTCCACTATTATTGTTTCATTTGAGAATATTGTAAATAATGTTGTATCTCTCTATATATAATTTATTGATTCTACCAATTTTACAAAGGATATTAAGGACAAGTTGAAAAAGATTGATACTGACTTAAAGATAAATGCAAACCAGCTAGCACTTGAACCAAGTTCAAGCTTAGCACATTTTTTTAAAATTAAATATTTGACTAATTTATGGGTAGAGCTACTGAGAGAAGAAGTAAGGATAAGGAAATCCTTTTCATAAATTGAGTCTAATCATTACACACATGGATGTAATGCAGAAGTAGATTGCTCATGCAAAGACATTGATTTTTATATTGCAGAGCATATGATGGAATTGTTAGATGATATTCAAATTGAGTTGCACATTTTGAAGGTGTTGCAAGAAAATTGAGACAAGACTATATCCTTATCTTTTAAGGTACACAATGATTTCCTCTCACATTTTGGTATTACCTTGTAGATATCCATTTCTTGGCATTTGTATCAAAAACATGGGGGAATATATAGTATTCAAGGAGGAAATATATAAGATATATGAAGAAATATATTGAGATAGCCATGCATTACAATGTCAATTATAAACAATGACATCTGTCATCTAAGTTGGAAATGGTTATAATCACTATTTTGCATTGAACATAAGAGGACTTTAAATGAAGAATCATGTCATTAAAAGGGAACAAGATTAAAAATATTAGAACAAAAAGGGAGATGAAATGAAATTTCATTAGGAGGTAATTAAAGATTCATATGATTCCAAGACACATTTATTCTAGTAACCGAATGGTTATAGGAATGAGCATTTGTTAAATAGATGACAAAACAATAGTAAGGAGGGTCCGAGTTTGAGCTTCTTGGGAAAAATTTGTACTAGAGAGAGAGCTAGAAAAGATAGAGAGACTTGGGAGTTGTCTTTTTATGTAGAATTTGTGCTATAGGAGGAGGATTGCCTTTCTTCTTGTAGTTGTAATGCACAGGAGGGGAGATACTTTTCCAAATAGTGATTTTTGTATGTCAGACGACAAAATTTATAATGTGTTTTTGTGTTTAGAGGAGGAAAACTTTAGTATATTAAAACTTTGACTTTGAGTGCTAGTTTTTTGATCAATGTTAATCTTTAGATTATCTTAGTTATCTCTAAATGCAGTTTTGGTGCATACAATTATTGCCATGATTATCATTAGGACTTTGGGCCTTAGTTATTCATGTATTTGGAAAGAAAAAATTATCTTTCTTTCTACATTTTTTTTCTAATGTAATGATTGGGTAAATGAGCTTTGTATCATTTACTTTTTATTTCCTTTTAGTTATTTAGTTTCTTTGCATCTACGTCATGTTTATGAGTGGATGTTTGTGTGTCTTTTGTATTTTTTGGTTAAAAGAATCTATGTCTATAGTTATGTAAATTCATTATAAATATTGCATGAGGAGTTATACTCAAATAATTCAGAAGAAACTTGTACATTTCAATAGCAAAGTGACCCAAATGTTAGTGCAGACTAAGTCTTCTTATTTGGGAATTTTAGGGGTCATTTTGTAAGGGTTTTCTTGGATGATAAATCTGTTCACTAATAGTTGATTAACACATTCAAGACAGATCTCCATCTGAGCTTAAGTAGCCTCATTTAGGGGAATCACCCCTAGTTTACCTCTTAGATACTCATGTGCATCCTTAGGTAAATCTTTTGTGAATATATTAGGAATATTCTCCTTTGTATTCACATATTCCAATCTTACTTCTTTGTCTTGTACTAACTCTCTCAAGTAATGATACTTGATAGCAATATGCTTGGTGTTGGTATGCATCACATACTTTAATTATATGTTTATAGCACTTGTGTTATTGCAAAATATAACAACTGGTTCAGTGATCTCTTTCTTCATTCCTTTCAACAATTTCTTGATCCATACTATGTTAGAGAAATTAACTGCCATAGCTACATATTCAGCTTCTACTGTGGATTGAAAAATATAGTTTTGTGTCTTGCTTGTCCAAGAAACTAGTCTTCTTCCTAGAAATAAAGCTCCACCACTTTTACTTTTACTATCATCAACATTACCAACCCAATCCACATTAGTATACACTTTCAACTCAAACTTTTCATTATTCTTGTAATATAGTCCATAATCTTTTGTTCCTTTCAAACATCTCAATATTCTTTTCACTACCACCATGTGATTCTCCTTAGGATTTTCATAAAATCTAGCAACAATCCCAACTGTTAGTGCAATATTTGGTCTACTATGAACAACATATTGCAACTTGTCAATCATTGATCTATATAGGGTTTTTTCCACATTAGTAGAATCATTATTCTTTGAAAGTCTATGTCTAATAGTCATAGGTATTCCAACTAGTCTTGAGTCTTGCATGCCAAATGTTTTTAGTATCTCCTTGATATATTTTGATTGTGTAATGTAGATAACTTTCTTCATTTGATACACTTGTAAGCCAACAAGAAAATTGAACTCTCCAAACATATACATCTTAAAATCTTGTCTCATGTGATCTATGAATGACTTACACAATGCATCCTTTCCTCCAAATATGATTTCATCAAAAAATAACTGATTTAATATTATCTCTTTGTCAAACCCATTCTTCAAATATAGATTTCCATTTTCATTTGTCCTTGAAAAACCAATCTTTACCACATTTATGTTATTTGGATCAAAAAATCCTTCAGGTTTTTCAATATAGACTTCTTCCAAGATTTCATTCAAAAATTCATATTTAACATCCATTTGGTATACTTTGAATCCTTTATAAGTAACATATGCAAGAAGTGTTCTTGTTGATTATAATCTTGCAATAGGGGAAAATGTCTCCTCGTAGTGAATTCCTTCTTGTGCATATCCCTTACAAACTAGCATTACTTTGTTTCTTGTTACTTTGACTTTATCATTCAGCTTGTTTCCAAATACCCACTTTGTTCCATTAACATTCATGTCTCTTGGTCTAGGCACAAGTGAGTAGGTTTTGTTCTTCTCTATCTTTTCAATCATTGTTTTCTTTAATCCAATTTTCATTATCCAAAGCATCCTTCATTGATTTGGGCTCAAATTCACATAGTACACATGTGTCACTTCTTAATCTTTTTCTTTTCATAATTCTAGATTCTTTGTCTCCAATGATTTGATTAGGTGCATGATGTCTTCTTACATACTTTGCTAATGTAAGTTCTCTTCTTCTATTTTCTACTTTAGGTCCATCTTGCAGATTGACTTTAGGTACTATTTAATGCATTTCTACTTGCTCTTCTAGTTTTCCAATAGTATCTTGTTGTTTCTCGACAAGTTTTGCCTGACACTTGACATGAACTTCCTAATGCTCGACATGCTGTGACTATAACTCAACATGTACTGGTTGTTGCTACTTGAAAAATTTCTTCTTAGATTTTGGTAAAATACTAGGCTCACCTTCATCAATTTATATAAAGCTTCTATAATATTTAGGTTCCTTTCTACATTCAACTTCATCGTTTTCTTTCTTGACTTGTACCTTGATCAAGGTATAAATAGTTGTACTTAAAACTTCTCTCCAGTACTTAGGTGCAACATTCTTCTCCATAATCAATGTCCTAGCATAGTCCATGATTGATATATTCCTCCTTCCAACTATACCATTTTCTGGAGGTGTCCTTAGTGCACACATCTATCTTTTAATTCCTTTATCATTGCAGAATGTGTTGAATTCTCCAGATATGAATTCATCTCCTTTGTTAGATATCAGAAACTTCAAGCTGTTACTAGTTTCTTTCTCAACTCTAGCCAAATACCACTTAAACATTTGGAATGCATCATATTTTTCTTTAAGATACATCATAGTAATCATTCTATAGTATTAATAAAAAAATATAATAAAATATTTTTCACTAGAGTATCTTTGCACACCAATAGGTCCAATAAGGTCAGTATGAACCAATTCTAAAATAATATCAAATGCATAGGTTTTTCTATTGAAACTAGACTTTTTCATTTTTCCCAACCTATATTGTTTATACATCACATTACTAGGTTTCTTCAATTTTGGTAGCCTCCTACTTTCTTTGTCTTACTAATTCTTACCAAATTGTCAAAAAATCACATGACATAGCCTCATATGTCATAACCATATATCTTCACATTGTGCAAAGAAAGAAGTTTCATTAGTTTGGTCTCCACTTCCAATCAATCCTCTTGAACCATTGTAGATCACAACTTTCTTTTTCTCAAATTCAACTTTGTAGCCTAAATTGTTTAATTGTCTACACTTAACAAATTGTAGTTAAGTCCTTCCACCCAATACAAGTTTTCACATATGATCTTATTAGTTAATTTTATTAGTCCTTTACCTTTCAAAAAATATGTTGCATCATTACCAAACTTAACACTACCTCCTTTATAATGTTCAAGGTTTTCAAACTTACTTGTATCACTAGTCATGTGATGTGAGAAACCACTATCAATTATTCACCTCTGACCTTTAGTCACATATGAAATAATTTTAATTTTCTCATCCTCATCATAATCATCTGTCATAGGAATATAAACAACTTAATGATTCACTATCACTTTCTTCTTTAGCAATATAACAAGACTTCTTACCTTTGCCTTTGTAATCCTTTTATCATTTAATTTTTTTTTTCCATCCCTTCTTCCTTTGAACTTGTTGTCTTTCCTTTAATCCTTGTCATCCTTGCTAGGGCACATTGCATCAAGATGACCAAATTTATTGCATGAAAAATAGATTACAGGGAGTTTACCTTTCTATTTTCCTCTACCTCTTGGAAGTCTCCTAGCAATTAATGCTTTAAGATCCTCAAGATCATCATCAAAAGATTCACCCTCACTAGTCTCATACTTTTCTTTCTTCTTCTTAGACATATGAAAAACCAATTGTGACTTGAAATAAAATTCAATAGTAGGGGCATTAAGGTTACCAAAATTTGACAATTCAAAAGAAGTAAGTCTACCAAGTAGACTATCCAAGGTCAGGTCATTACCAGGAGTACATCTTAGTTCTTGTATTGCAAAAACTCTAATAGCATAAATATGAACTAGGGTTTTTGGTACTTTTTTTATCACAATCTCATCACTAATCTTTCCATCAACTCCTTTGACAACATTCAATACTTCTTTGATTCTTCCAACATATTGAGCAATGTTCTCACCTTCTATCATCTTCATATCATCTAATTTTCCTCTCAATATTTTTGATTTGGCTCTAAGTACATTCCTTCTCCTCCATGGATCTTAGTTTACTTGTATCACATCTTCTTTGCCAAATTACATTCCTTTTTATCATCAAAATATGATCAACTTAGGGTAGATGCAAATTGCAACATTATATGATTACGTTCTTGAATTTCCTTTATTTGTTGGGCTGTCATAGGTGCATGTATGGCCACATATTCATTCTCAAGGTAGACTATTGCTAAATCTCCAATTCCAACAAGGTGTAACTTCATCAGACTTAGCCATGTAGGAAAGTTCTTGTTGAACTGTATCTCCTTCTTGTACATCTTGATCTTTAGCTTTAAGTCCCTTCAAACTTTATTTTTACAAGCACCAATTATTTGATACCAATTGTTAGAATGATTAAGAATAAATGATATTGGGGGAGGGGGTGAATTAGTTATCCTCAGGTCCAGATGTACCAATTTAAACTTTTAGGCACTTTAACCAACTTGGATCTAATCACTAGGTAGTTTAGTCTCTATAGCAATATACCAATAACGTAAAACTTGCAGTCCACTATCTCAATAATAATAAGCTTTTGAAATTTAAACCATTAATGATAAAACATCTCAAATAACATCACACATGTATATCACCAGGATTTAACATGGAAACCCAATTTGAAAAAAACCACCGAAAACATGTCGCCAATATTTTCACTCTTCTAAAGTGAGTTCTATTAGGAGCCAACCTTGTTAAAGGTTACAATACACACTATTAGGTGTGACCCTATTAAAAGATTTAATCACCCTATTAGAAGTGGCTTTGTTAGAGGACTTAAGAACATTCCATTAGAATGTCACCTTGATTAAAGGGTTTACATATGATCTTTAGATCAATTTTGATTAAATGATTTCAAACTGATACAATGATTAGAAAGTAACAATTGGTTGATCTAAATAAATGCAACTCACTTTGAAAATAGAAATCACAATTTAGCTCATATGATGATCCATTGACTAACCTCCATTATCATCTTTGACTTTGTTCTGATTGACAACCCTTCAAGCAATTACACTTCATCTCTTCACAACTCTTCTTAGTCTTCTACTCAAGTTCACCATTCAATAGCATTGACAACTTCTCCAACCTTGCTAAGGTCTTCACCAACTCTTATAACCTCCTTAGATCAACCCTTATGCCTCCTTAAATAGGTAGCTCTTGATGTAGAGGACTCCCCTTAATACCATAAACTCATAACATAAACAAAGAAACAACAAAAAATGCGAGAACAAAATGTGGACTTCTTATTATCGTCACAGATGCAAAATTATAGAGTTATCAATTACAATATGCTAACCCAAATGGGCTCCTTCATTACAGTAATCTACAAGATAGTGCTACAAACTATCACCCAAAGCTATCCTAGACAATGTTTGGGTCTTTCTTAAATAGGTAGTTTTATGCTACCTAGGAAGGTTCTAGATGCACAAACTTGATACCTAGGGCCGACAGACCCTAACAATACACATAGAGTTAGCCAAATACATCTTTGACAAATTATTTTAGAAATTTTGGTATCCCAACTTTCGAAGACCATAACTCATGAACTGTTGCTCTGATTAGCAATTATTACCACTTTTCAGAAATGCTAGCTCCTAATTTATAGGCTTGGGACTACACTAGCACCATTCTGCCAAGTTTTCAGACCTCATCCAGGCACTCTAAGGCCTCCAACAGTGAGCCTAAATATTTTTCTACACATTTTCCATCAAAAATTTGCAATAACTTCTCTAATACTAATGCTTGAGCAATGAGATTTTTATGGTAGGCTTACAACTCTAAAATGAACCTTCTTGTAGAAAATGAGAACATTCTGAGATCATATAACAAACTTATTAAAAATAGTAAGTTCCTATAAATAGTAACCACACTATCTACTAGTCCTTATTAAAATAGAAAAGACTAAAAATAAAATATTTTTGGGTGATGCAAGATTGCCTTTGCACCTAGGATGCTCTTGCATCAGATGCCCAAGGTAATTTGAGAAGTGACCTCATCACGTCTTAGGTGTTTAGAGGGACACCAAGACGGTTAATCTCCTTCTTTGCTAGCCATGATGAATCCTCAACCAGTCTCCCTTTCCATTTGACCAAATATTCCTCATAAGTTCTATTTCTGGTACTTTTTCTAACACAATTGTTTAGTATCTCCTTAATCTCCTTTGTAGCTGAACTAGCTATTGGTATACTCCACCATGCTTCTGCAAACTTCATCTCCATCACCTCCTTCATAATACTCTGTCAAATTTAAAATATTAAATACTAGTGAAATATTTTTTGGAATGTCTTAAAGGGAAGAGATCTTCTGAGGGGGGGGGTGAATTAGAAGTACTGGCCTTTAAACAACTTTTAAACCCTTAATAACATATAACTAAAATTAACATGCATGCATATAAACATTAAACAATCATGAGAAACAAACATGCATCACCACATAACACTTGAGATTTTGGTGACCAATAAACCCTCAAGGAATAAGAAGGTAAAACTGGGGTGGAGATGATATCCACAAAAATTACTGCAGTAATTGATTTCAACCACTTCTGATGGTTTGCCCTATTTAAGGCATGCCCTATTAAAGGCTACAACACACTGTTAATATGTGACACTGTTAAAGGATTTCTACACCCTATTAGGAGTGTGCCTTGTTAGAGGACTTAAGAACATTCAACTTAGAATGCCACCCTGTTAAAGCATTTACATAAGGCTATTAAACTTGCCTAACTCAATAGGATTTCCAAATTCCTAATACAATTGTGAGAGAGTATTAGAATAATACACCTGAACTAATGCAATCTCTAATGCTGATCTCAAGCTCTTGATCTACTCGCCTATCATTGATCTCTGCTAGATCTAATCTGCTGATTGTGTTCCTTGTTTTGTTCTAATCAACTAGATGTGTAAATGCTATCCTTTCCACAAAATCTTTGACACTAATGCTCTACAATGATCTCAATAAAGGGCTTTGCTTTTCCTTCTTCTCTCCAACACTTGTTCAATGGCGTAATGACTCCCTTATTAAGATTAGTGGATCATTATGCATCCTTGGATAAAATGTTCTCACTCAAACCCTTGAAATTCACCCATTGGCTGCATGCAATTCCAATTTTCTAATTGGCTGGATGAAGATCACATAGGTGGATGGGAAGATTTGATCTTATCTCCTTATCCTGTCATGAGTCATGCATAACCATTTTAGATCTTGGTTTTTATTGGCACAAACTCTTATGCTAATCCTACGTTGCTCGACACATGAAGTAATACTAATGCTCGACACTGTCTATTCTGGATTGCTCGGCATCCACTGTGTTTCTTGCTTTACTTGGATCCTATAGAATTCCTACATTTCTTGGCTTCTACTAATTCCTGAATCACTTGGCTCCTATTAATTTTGCAATGCTCGTAACACACTGTCTTTTGATTTACTTGACACATGTTGAATTCTGTATAGCTCGGCATATACTGTAATGTGTTTTGCTCGACATCAACTATAGTTTGCTTAGCACTATCTGTGACTCGACACATAAAGAAATTCTAGCTCGGCTTCCATTTTGTACTCGGCATGTATAGTGAAAATGGTTAAGCGTGTTGACACTCATTTGTCAATCTTATTTATTTGATCAACAATCTCCCCCTTTGACACGAGTGTCAAAAACACTTAACTGATCATTCATGATCTAAACGTTATGTGTACATTCTTCACTTTCAAAATTTCAAAAAGATATTGTGAACAAAAATATACCTTATGACTCCCCCTGAGTTGATTATGCCTTTTCATGTCATGAATTCTGATGTCTTGTGCCATTGTGCCTAATGTTCTCTGTTTCTGATCCTATTATATTCTTATCTTCTCCTTTAATATATCTCTCCTTTTATAATATTGTGAACAACAATATACCTTATGACTCCCTCTGAGTTGATTATGCCTTGTCATGTCATGAATTTTGATGTCTTGTGCCATTGTGCCTAATGTTCTTTGTTTCTAATCTTGTTATCTTGTTATCTTCTCCTTTAATATATCTCTCCCCTTATAATATTATCTCCCCCTTTTTGACACTGATGTCAAAGGGTCCTAAATGGTAATTCCATGCTTGGGAAAAAATGTCTTATTTACCTCAAGGAGTATTTTGAGAGCTGCATCCCAGTTATTCAATACAATATCCAATGACTTGTATTGGATTGCAAGCTCTACTACTAGATCAACAAGTCCTTCATGAGTAGAAATATTTGGATCTTTCTTCAAGATTGTTTCTGCATACATTTTCTCCTTATGTAATATCTCCAAGTGAGGAGTGATAGAGGCTTGCATTTGCATCAAATTTTCTTTAATAGTGGCCTCTTCTGCTGATAATGTAGCTAATTCCCTCTGAGTGTGAAGTGTTTGAGAAAATTGCTTTTCACTCTATGCAGGATTTGAGGGTAGTTGCATGTTGGAGAGCTTAAATTTTCTCTCAAGGTTTAAAACTTTTGGATTTATTTCTTGTGTGAACCTGGAAAAATCACACAACTTGCTATAAAGGGAAAAGATATTCCCTAATATAATCTTTACATTATCCAGTTTCTTAGCTAGGTCAACCTGTCCCAAAATTATGTTATTATCTATCTTCTGGTTGACCTTACCTTCAAACATCTTTTCTGACCATTCCATAATTTTTACATTTGTATCATGGTCTTCATTATTCACTTGGTCAACTATATCAGATAGTTGCTCAAGGATTGGCCTACTTGAATTTGGAGGTTGTAGGCTGAAGGCATCCATGAATATATCTTTGATCTCATTCATTTCTTGCTTGTATTTGTAGTCTTTCCTCATTGCCTCTTGCATCCTTCTCTTATCTAATGCACTTTGTAGCTCATTCATCTTTTCTTTAGTTAAAGTGCTTGAATCATAATAGGGTATTTTAATTTCTTCATCAAGCTCAGGAATGCCATAATGAATGGTCCTAGCTACCCTAGTAGAACTTGATCTTGGTTTACTAACATGTAAGGTCATCATTTTAGTACTCAGCTTCTGAATGGGTTTGGTAGGAGTACCCATTTTTTTCAATTCAACTAAAGTTTGTATTGCTGACTCCTCCTTATCCTATGTTTCTTCCCTATCTTCTTCTTGTGCCACTGCTGCTAGAGGAGTACTTGATGTCTGTACTATTATACCTGTGACTTCCTCTGCTATTGCACTCAGATCTTGATTATTTTGTATGGCTGTTCTTGGTGGTGACAGTGGTGGTAGAAATGAAAGTCCATTAGTTTGAGTGATTTGAGGTGGTTCTTGTGGTGACACCTTGGCTTCTTTGAGTTTATCGACTAACTTTTGGAGATCATCTACACTGACCAATATGGGACTTGTACACAATTGTGCTTGAAAATTTGTTTGGTCAAGAATCTTAGTGAGATCCTCTACAGTTAATGGATTGATGTTTTGACATGAGGTGTCAACAACATCCTTAATCTTTCTATAGGTGTGGTAGTAGAGTGAGGAGGGCTATGAGGTGGAAGTTGTGTGTTTTGCACACTTTGCTGCTCATCTGTTCCTTTGCTTTCCTCCTCTTCAACCTTTTTCTCTACTTTTGTCTTCTCTTCTCTCCTCTTCCTTCTTTCCTTTGGTTTAGCAACAACTTCATCTTTGTATTCCTCTTCAAGGACATCTTCAGTTTTCTTATATAAATTCTTCCACGATCTTGTGGTTTTCTGTACAACTTCTTCAATTTTATTCTGTAAAATGGAGAATGCCCTATACTTAGGTGTAAACCTAGTGTTATGCCTTTTGACCACTTTAGTTATTTGTTCCTTTTTCAAATTAGGCAGTATGCTTGCTAGGGTTGATTCCCTCATCTCCTTCTCCATTTTAGAATAGAAATGCCATCTGTCTTCTACAATTTTAGACAATTCCTTTGGCAATTGTCCATTAGTTCAAGAGGTGTGTACTTGAACTACGCCATTAATGCATAGACTGATTCTTCTATGCTATTTTGTTCTTCTTTACTAAACTTATTGAAATCAATCTTTTTCATGTTACTTAAGTCTCCATTCCTAATGTTTTTACATAATATATCAATTGAAGACTTAGGAGGATGACTTACTTTTTCAAACTGATCTTCTTCATCAGTATCAGGTTGAGCCACATATCTTTTCCTTTTCCTTGGCTCTTCTTGTGCCTTCTTGACTGTATTCTTCTTCTTTGTAGCTTCCTCTTTGGCCTTTTGTGTAGAGGCCCTTGTTGTAGATCTGGTTGTTGGCTTCTTGGATGTTGGTGTGGTAGCTTTCTTTTGTGAAGGTTGAGAAGTGGGAGGTGTCTTTGCCTTCCTTTTGATGACTCTACCTTTGATGGGTGCTTCCTTGGTTTCTTCTTCCTCAGCATTCTCATCTTTGTCTTGACCTTGGCCTTGTGACAATTCAAGTGTCCCTTGTTCTGTCTCATCCTCATCTTTCTCATCATCACCTTCTTCTTCTCCTTCACTAATCTCCTCTACTTTGCCTGCTACACTTGTTTCTCCAATACCAAACTTCTTCTTTATTTTCTTTACTAAAGTTTCCTTTTTCTTTACTACTGTGGCTGTCTTGAGTTTGGTAACCACTTTTGATTTGATGGTGTCATATGTCCTAAATGCCTTGGTAGATTTGTCCATTTCCTTTGCAAGTAACGCTGTGATGGCTGCAAAAGCTTGGTCAACATCAAGCTCATATCCCAATGGTCTAAGCCATCTTGCTCTTGGAAGGACTACTTGAATGTAAGTATAATCAATGTCAACTAGAAAGCATATGTCATTTACATGCTTTTCCACCAGTGAAATTGGTATCATCATTCTTTTCTTCATTGCATTCTTGAAATCATCAAAATAGATAGACATTCAACATCAAAGCTATCTCCCTTTTGTGAAATGAAATCATTTATTTGATCAACAATGGTTTTATTCAGACTCTAGTTGACTTTGCCAAATGAAGGGAATTCCTTCATCACATAGAAGAACATACAAACTAGCATTGACCCAAATTTGCATTGTTCTCCTTTCGACTTTCTAATAGCTCCAAGATTTTCATTAATCTATTGCAACATGAGCTCTACAAGGTCATAGGTGTGGTCTTTCTTTATAAGCTTATATGCCACATCTACTGCTATGTAGGGTACACTATTCAACCTACTAGACTGATAAAATTTGTGTGATATGATCCTTACATCAAATTCTAATAGGGGGTCTTTTACTATGTCAATTTTCATTCCCCTGTTATTCCATTTTGCACTTGTGTTCTTCTCTATTATTTCCTTCTTTTCACTTCTCAGTGTCTTGGGTTGATCTAGGGTTGGAAATCTTGTAACCCTACGAACCATCTTCTTGGTAATCTTGACTACTGCTTGCTCTAGCCAAAATGATCCATCATTTATTCTGCTAAGTATTATGCATATCTACTCAGTTTTGAATACGATTGGAAAAATTAGGGCTTTGGTTAAACCCTTCTTCTCTATGATAGAAAACTCATCTTTCAATATACCATTATCACAGAGCTTTTAAAAGGTATTAAAGATTTCCAAGTCTCCTATGGCTCCTATTTTGCAGTTATAACACTTTTGCACATCTTGAACCATAATAACTTTTCCAGGGATAGTGGATAGGGAACCAGCAGGATTATTTTTATATGCAACTTTTGGTATGGGCCTAAACTCAGGTTGCTTAACCTCGTTGCTGATAAATTGAATCTCATGGCTCTCTTTCCCTTGGTTCATCTTTGAACTAGACACCATTTTTAATTGAAGTAGGGTTTGATGATTAAAGAAAACTTGACAAACTATAAAACTCGGCACCTGAAGGAAATACCTGGTTAAATGCTTAGATCACTTGGGTAGATGCTGAATTGCTGCAAATCGCTGGTTGAAAGCTTGAAAATCACTCAGTCATGCTCCTAGTAATTGCTCTTCATTTGAATGGCTCAAAAATGAATCGATTTTCACCTTTAAGTGACTCAAAAAAAAACCTTGCATTTAATGCTTTTTTGTACCTTTACCTGTCACTCGACTTCCAAAGGTTTTTCAACTTGGCATCCACTTAGTAGCTATTCTCACTCGACATCTACTAACTTTGTTAATAACTCGGCCACCACTGTAGTTTCACTCAGCTTTCACTTGACTTCTTAACTTGGCATCCAAAGAAGTTTCACTCGGCATCCAAAGATAGCTTGGCATCATCATTTAAATTTTTGTCTTATCATCTTGTTTCATGCAAATTTATACTTTGTAGTGCTTCTTCATGGTTTAGGGCTGATGTATGATACTTCCTTATATGTATCAGCCTCATAGGCTCACCTTGTGACTAATTGGATGAGAAATGATCACTTGACCTCGTAGGTGAAGTGACCCTTCCATTGGATGTACTTGATCCATCCTTTTTCTGCCATGTCTTCTTCATGTCTATTTTGATGTGTTCCACATCAATCTTTTCTTTGCCCTTATTTACTTTAGTCTTGGGTGCCTTGGCCTTTGTTGGACAATTCTTGCTGACATGTCTAGTTTTCAAGGAACTAAAGCAAGTAGTTTGGTTCAACCATCTTTTATAGTTTCCCTTGAAATGTGTTCTTATGCAGTTTTGGGGTATATGTCCATACTCTTGACAATAGTGACAACTTTGCCTTGTATTATAGTCCCAATTGTAATGGTGTTCATAGTTGTCCCTTCTTACATGCTGATTTGGTGCCCACATAGGCTTTGATATGCATTCAAAGGCTCTATGTCCATACTTCTTCCAATTATGGAAATGTCCATCAAATCTTTGTGTCCTTGTGACTTTAGACCTACAGTCTTGTGTCATATGTCCTTACATGTTGCACTTTTGATAGTAACCCTTGCTTTTGGGTGTGTTAGGCTAATTGATCCTTCTACTCCTGCAAACATTAGCAGTATGGCCCTTTTTATTATAGTAATGACAAGTGGGTTTAGAATCATTACCTTTCTCACTTCTTTGCTCAACACTCTTTGATGATTCCCCAACTTTAGTGCTATTGTATCCAAGTCTTGATGTATCATGGGCTGATCTTGTGGATTTCAGCAACCGTTCAAAGTACTTGATGGCTTCACTTGACTTGTTGAGATTCTCTAATATTTCTTTTTCTTTGTTCAATTCATTCTACAGTTGTTCATTCTGCATCCTCAAAGTAGATATTCAATATCTTTCATATTGAGTTCATGATGAAGGTTCATCATTTGGGCAAGTGTATCCATCTGCATGTTTGAGATCCTTGTTAATTCAGTACATTTTTCTTCAAGTCTTTTTGCAAGATTTCTTTTGTCATCTTCCATCATGACTCTATCCTCAACTGCTCTTTTCTTTTGTTTAGTGGTTTCACAAAGCATCATGGCCTATGATTCATGCTCTATCTTAAGAGTTCTTATCTCTTCTGCTTGAGCTCTATTTTTCTCCATCAGTTTTTCTGTTGTTGCATCAAATTCTTTGGAATCTCTTTTGGCAAATACTTTTGTGGTGTCAATCTCCTTGTAGTGAATATCATTTTTGGCTATAGCTATTTCCTTCCTTCTTTTTAAAGATTTTCTTAATTCCTTTCTAGCTTCCTCTACCTTTTGTAGAGCGAGATGCACATCTATCACCTGGTTCTCAATGATCTTCCCAAGTTTGAAGAATCCCATCTTCAGATCTTTTCCTCCAAGTTGTTAGGCTTCTCCTTGAGAGAACTTAGCTCTGATACCAATTGTTGGAATGTCTTAATGGGAAGAGATCTTATGAGAGGGGGGGTGAATCAGAAGTATTGGCCTTTAAACCACTTTTAAACCCTTAATAACATATAACTGAAATTAATGATGCATGCATATAAACATTAAACAATCATGAGAAACAAACATGCATCACCACATAAGACTTGAAATTTTGGTGACCCAGAAACCCTCCAAGAATAAGAAGGTAAATTGAGGTGAGGATGATACCCACAAAATTACTGCAGCAATTGATTTCAACCACTTTTGATGGTTTTCCTTGTTAAATTATTACCCTATTAAAGGCTACAACACACTATTAATATGTGACCCTGTTAAAGGATTTCTACACCATGTTAGGAGTGTGCCTTGTTAGAGGACTTAAGAACATTCAACTTAGAATGCCACCCTATTAAAGGATTTACATAAGGTTGTTAAACCCACCTAACTCAATATGATTTCCAAATTCCTAATACAATTGTGAGAGAGTATTAGAATAACACACCTGAACTAATGCAATCTCTAATGCTGATCTTAGGCTCTTGATCTGCTCATCTATCATTGATCTTTGCTAGATCTGATCTACTAATTGTGTTCTTTGTTCTATTTTGATCAACTAGATGTGTAAATGTTGTCCTTTCCACAAAATCTTTGACACCAATGCTCTACAACGATCTCAATAAAATGCTTTGCTTTTCCTTCTTCTCTCCAACACTTGTTCAATGATGTCAAGACTCCCTTATAAAGATTAGTGGATCGTTATACATCCTTGGATAAAATGTTCTAGCTCAAACCCTTGAAATTTACTCATTGGCTGCATGCAATTCCAATTTCTAATTGGTGCATGAGGATCGCATAGGTGGATGGGAGGATTTGATCTTATCTCCTTATCTTTTCATGAGTCATGCATAACCGTTTTACATCTTGGTTTGTATTGGCACAAACTCTTATGCTAATCCTGCGTTGCTCGACACATGAAGTAATACTGATGCTTAGCACCATCTATTCTAGATTTCTCAGCATCCACTGTGTTTCCTGCATTACTCGGCTCCTATAGAATTCCTAAATTGCTCAGCTTCTACTAATTCTTGAATCACTCGACTCTTATTAACTTCGCAATGCTCGGTGCACACTATCTTTTGATCTACTTGACACATGTTGAATTCTATATAGCTTGGCATATACTATAATGTGTTCTTCTCAGCATCAACTATAGTCTGCTCAGCACTATTTGTGATTTGACACATAAATAAATTCTAGCTCAGCTTCCATTGTGTACTTGGCATGTATAGTGAAAATGGGTGTGTTTGTTGACACTCATTTTTCAATCTTATTTATTTGATCAACAATATTCAATTTAGTAGGAAACTGTACTTCATACACATTGCCAGAATCACACCTTTTTAATATCTTGCATGGTACAAACTTCTTCATCTACAACTTATTATATGTACCTATTGGAAAATGCTCCTTTCTCAAATGAGCCATGACTTCATCTCCAATTTGAAATTCCTTATATCTCCTTTTCACATCTGCCTTAGCCTTATACTATGTATTCATCTTTATGATGTGCTTCATCACCTCCTCATGGATGTTCTTCAAATGTTCAACAAAATCTTCAGCTTCAACACTACTTATCTCTCCTTTATCCAACTACCTCAGTTCAAAAGCATTTCTGGGACTACTCCCATATACAATCTAGAATGGTGATTTACCAGTATTCCTATTGAAAAAATTATTATATGCAAATTTTGCGTATGGTAAAATCATATCCCATCCTTTTGGTTTATCACCAACCAAGCATCTCAGCAAGTTTCCCAAATTGTGATTCACTACTTTTGTTTTTCCATAAGTTTGTGGATGATATGATGAACTGAACTTCAAATCTATCTTCAACATCTTCCATAATGTATGCCATAAATACCCAACAAATTTGGTATCTCAATCTGAAACTATAGTCTTTGGCAAACCATGTAATCTCATCACTTCTCTAAAAAACAACTTTGCTACATGAACAACATCACTAGTCTTCTTGCAAAGAATAAAATGTGCCATCTTTGAAAACCTGTCAACCACCGCAAAAATAAAGTCATGCTCGCACTATGTCCTTAGTAATCCAAGAACAAAATCCATGCTAATATCCTCCTACAGCTTCTCTGGTACAGGTAATGGCTGATACAACCCTATATTATGCTTCACTCCTTTAGTCATCTGACATACTCTACAACTTTGTACAGATTTCATCACATCTTGCTACAACTGTGGCCAATAGTAATTTTTAGCAACCAAAGCTATAGTTTTATCTTTGCCAAAATGTCTAGCTAATCCTCCATTGTGCTTCACCTTGATGAGATTCTCTCTCATTGAACTTTTGGGAATACACAATTGGCTTCCTTTGAACAACATATTATCCTAGATCATGAAATCCAACTAGTTTATCCTATCAAGTGTAAAAGGTTCTATACAAGCCTTCCACATTTCACCAAAATTAGGATCATATGGATATAATGTACTAAGTTCCTTGAACCCAACACCTCTATTTGCATTTCTATTAACAAAAGTTGTCTTCTACTATGAGAATTTACAACTTTGTTAGACTTCCCACTCATGTTTTTTAAAAAAAAAGTATAACTTTGCAAAAACTTAACCCACTTTAAATGCCTTTGGCTCAATTTTCCTTGACTATTCAAATATGGCAAAGCTTGATGATCAGTATACAAAAAAAACTCCTTAGGAAGAAGATAGTGTCTCCACTTCTTCAATGCTTGAACTATAGCATAAAATTCCTGATCATAAACATAATATTTTTTTTTTGCATCATTCAACTTCTCATTAAAATAAGCAACAGGTCTACCTTCCTGGCTCAAACCAACTCTTATTATAGTACCACTAGCATCACAATCTACTTGAAACCCCTTGTTAAAATTAAGATGTGCTAAAATAGGTTCCTCAATAACTTTTTGTTTCAACAAATTAAAACTCTTATCTACTCCTAAAGTCCACATAAACTCTTTCCTATCCCCTCTCATTGTTTTAGTCAAGGGTCCACAAATACTACTAAAACTTCTTATGAACTTTCTATAAAATGTAGCCAGTCCATGAAAAGATCTTACCTCTATTGCACTTCTTGGAGTAGACCATTCAAGGATACCCTTCACTTTCTCTGGGTCCATTTTTAGACCTTCTCTTGAGACTACAAATCCCAGGTACACCAACTCTTTCTTTACAAAACTCCAGTTCTTCAGGTTTATCAGCAACTTTTCTTCCCTCAACATATCAAACACCTTGTGAATATGAATCAAATGCTCCTCTAATGTCTTACTAAAGATCAATATATCATCTAGGTAAACAATGACAAACTTACCCAGAAATTCCTTCAATACCTCATTCGTGAGCCTCATGAAAGTGCTTGGTGCATTGGTTAGCCCAAAAGGCATGACTAACCACTCATATAGTCTTTCCCTTGTCTTGAAAGTAGTCTTCCACTCATCACCTTCTCTGATACAAATCTTATGGTACCCACTATTCATATCTATCTTTGTGAAATACTTAGCTCCACTCAAGTAGTCCATAATATCATCCATCCTTGGCAATGGAAATCTATACTTTATTGTGTTCTTGTTGATAGTGCAAGAATCTATGCACATCCTTCATTCTTCATTCTTCTTTGGTGCTAATACTATTGGTACAACACATGGACTTAGACTCTCTCAAATCAACCCCTTTTGCAACAACTTAGGAAATTGTCTATTCAACACTTCACTTTTTGCTGGTGTCATTTTGTGTGCTGCCTTGTTTGGAAAACTGGCTCCTAGAACCAAATCTATCTAGTGATTGATCTTCCTCATTGGGGGCAATCATTTAGGTACATTATCTGATACTATATTAGAAAAATTTCTCAATATATTTGCAACTTCTGTAGGTACCTTCTCTACTTCTTCTTTACTATCTTTAAGAATTATTAAAAAACACATATGCTCATGCTTCATACCTTTAAGAAATTCTTTTCCATAAAAAAAAACATATTTTGGCAACACTACATACCTTTTCTTCTTTATCCTTCAATGGCTTCAACTTATGTTTCACTCCATCCTTAGTTAGAGTGTAGGTATTTGCTTGCCCATCATGTACAACATGCCTGTCCAACTTCCACAACCTACCCAACAACATATGACATATTTCCATAGGTATGATATTGCATAGTACCTCATCCTGGTAGCTTCCAATCTTGAACTTCACTAAGCATTGCTCATTGACCATGACCTTGTGGTCATCTTGCAGCCAAGCAATATGGTATGGATGCAAGTGTTTCTACATTTTTAGCTTCAACTTGGTGACCATCATTTTTGAAACCAGATTGTTAGTACTTCCACCGTCAATGATCACATCACAACACTTATCTTCACATCTACACCATGTGCAAAAAAAGCTCCTTCTTTGTCTAGGTTCATTCTCACCACTCGATCTTTCAACATCTTTAGAATGTGAGGATCTAGCATCTTCATCAACATGTGCAATTCTTTCCTAACCTTCTATTCTTTGATCTATCCTTCCTTGACATTGGTTACATTCAAATGCTCTATGCCCTTCTTCTCCGTAGTGAAAACATTTTCCACGAAAGTCTCCTCTTCTAGATCCTTGTCCTCTGCCTCTTCCTCTTTGATCTATCTCTATTGTTTTAATCATGGAAATGGTTGAAATTGTTTCCTCTTTGGTTTTAACTACTACCTCCAGCCTCATCCTTGTTCTTTTGATCATCACTATGACCACCATAAGATCGTCCACCATATCTTCCACCACGATCTCTTCCACTATTCTTATTGTCAAACTTCTTGCTCAATTTCTCCTCAACTCTTAGGGAAAACTAGTATGCCTCATCAATACTACTCATTCGAATCAGACTTAGCTCATCCTAAATGCTTGACCTTAACCCATTAAGATAATGGGTGACTTTCTCCTTATCAGCTTTTGCATGACCAATTCTAATGAGAACTCGGTAGAACTCTTTGGTATACTCTTGAACATATTTTCCCACTTGCTTCAACCCTTGCATTTTCTTCAACAGATCAAGCTCATAATCCATGGGAATGAATTATCACTTTATTTTATCTTTCATCCTATCCCATCTAGTGATTTTGTCCTTTCCCTTTCTATTTCACTCTAATTGAACCTCCTACCATCAGATCTTCGCATGTCCTTTTAGTTTTACCTTCAAAAACTTGACCCTATTAGGATCATCAATATCTTCATACTCAAAGTACTCCTCTAGTTCATTGATCCAATCGATCAGCTCCTCTAGCTTAAGATTTCTTGAAAATATCGGAACCTCAAACTTAGGTCTTTTTCCAATCTTGGAAATGGCCCTAAAAAGCCTCTCTTCCTCTAGATTTAGAAATGCCTCTGCTTTGGCATTTTCTTCTACTTCATCTCTTATGGGAAAATTCATTCCCCTAAACATTTTTTCTTCCAATGCTTCCATTTGTCTTTGGAGGGCTTGAAAACACTCAAGTGTAACACCTACAACTCTTTCACTATGCTCTCTTTGTGGAGGCATTTTCGTCCCTTCCACTAAAACCCTAGTGCAAATTGCCTCACAATCAATGATCTATCTACATGCTCAACCCAAACCATGGTCCTGGTGTGAACTGCCTCACAATTGGCAATCTATCCACACACTCAGAAACTCTAGCTCTGAAACCACTTAATGCAATGGACTCCCCTTAATACCATAAACTCATAACAAAAACATAAAAACAAAAAAAAATGCGAGAACAAAATATGGACTTCTTATCATCACTGTGAATGCAGAGTTACAGAATTCTCAATTACAATATGCTAACCCAAATGGGTGCCTTCATTATAGTACATTGCAAGATAGTACTGCAAACTATCACCTAGAGATGTCCTAGACAATGTTTGTGCCTTTCTTAAATAGGTAGTTTTATGTGGGCTAGGAAGGTTCTAGATGCTCAAACTTAATACCTAGGGCCAAAAAACTCTAACAATACACATAGAGTTGGCCAAATACATCTTTGACAAATTATTTAGAAATTTTGGTAGCCCAAATTTTGAAGACCATACCTCATGAATCGTTGTTTTGATTGGTTATTATAACCACTTTTCCAAAAATGCTAGCTCCTGATCTATAGGCTCATAACTATGCTAGCGCCCTTTCATCGAGTTTTTGGACTGCATCTGGGCAATCTAAGGCCTCCAACAATGAGCCTAAATATTTTTCTGCAATTTTTTCCACCAAAAAATTGCAATAGCTTCTCTAATACTAATGCTTGAGCAATGGGATTTTTATGGTAGGCTTACAACTCTAAAATGAACCTTCCTATAGAAAATGAGAATATTTCAAGCTCATATGAAAAACTTAGTAAAAATAGTAAGTTCCTATAAATAGTAACCACCTTGTCTACTAGTCCTTATTAAAATAGAAAAGACTGAAAATAAAATACTTTTAGGTGATGCAAGAATGCCCTTGCACCTAGGATGCTTTGGCATCAGCTTTATCTTTTGATTCTTAAATATCATCGTAGATCTTAGGGTTAGGTTAGATTCATCAAATCCTTCCATCTTTTCATTTCCCCCTTTCTCTTCCAGTAAATTCCTTAAACTTCTCTTTGAATTCATGCATAGAAATGCTAAAACATGGTTTCCTTTTAATTAAATGTTCCAACTCATTGATTCTAATCTTCAACACACTTTCCATATTTGAAGAATTCAACTATGTCAGCCAAGAAATGAGATTCCTCAAAAAACTATAAAATGTTAACACTTGGACAACACTATGTTCCTCAACCTTGATTATAACTAGATAACTCAATCATCACTATCTTCTATCGCTCAACTTACACTGTCTTCGCTCAATTTATTTATTGGTACTTAGTCCAATTTCTCTATTACTCTATCTTTTTACTAGCATTTAATCGACACTAAATTTTCTTGGCTTCTATTATTTTCTCAGTCAACACTAGCATAGCTCAACTTCTACTCTAAGTCCCTTAATATTCTACTCTAAATCTTGATTAAGCCTAAGCACTTGTTCTTCATTGATCATCTCTTCTAGGCTTTAACATAACTATCTTCACCATTTAGTGTTATGATTAAACACCACATTATTTTTCCAAAGTATAACTAATTAAGTGCCCATTGTAATTCCTCATGACTTAACCTTTCCACTAGGTTCTCTTGTTATCTCTTCTTCTTAAATCCTCTTCATCAATCATCTTGATATGGCACTCTACTCAGGTAGAAACTATCTCACCAATAAGGTTTAACATCAATGACAACATAACAATTATTCCAGTTATAGTTCCAACACTTTCCATAAAGTTAGGTACAACTTTAAATAATGATTTGGCACATATATGTAGGAGAACAAAAAAATATATGTGCATATGGGAGGTTGGAATGGATTTGAATTATTCTAGGATTTTGAACAATTTTTTGAATGTACTTCTAGATGCATTAACTCAAGATTCAATTTTGCTAAGATTTAACAGTTAAATTCAATTGACTTCATCACCATTTTCATGTTGAAGAAAAGTAAAGAGATGGGAGAAGGATTTCAAGGAAATTTTGAGATTTTGAAGAACGATTTGTGGAAGTCCTAATGTGTGAACGAAAGGGTATTTATCTTATCTACAAGATCATATGGATATTTAAATTTGAACTTAAATTAAAACTATGGAAAAACTAGTAGTTTTTGATGTGAGGAAGAGACCAAGGTATACATTTAATAAGCACATCTTTATATCCTTGGGAGATGATCTGGAAGGAGGATTTTTGCAAATTCTTGATAGAGTATTACTTTTAGAAGATGTTCATACATACATACATACATTATAAGTTTGAAAAATTTGGTGGAAGAGATATAGTATTAGACCTTGATAGGGTTTATAAAAATGAAAAGACATAAAAGCAAGGTTTTGAGCATTTAGGTCAATTTAAGATTACATAGTATATGCATTATGAATAATTTGAGCATGTTGAGTGGACAAGGATCATAATTAGTAAGGTTTCATGACAACATGATTTGGTTTAGAGACATTTTAGTGATGATATATTCATAGATTGAGTGGTTTGAGAAAAAAAAGCATTAACCTATTGTAGAGAAGGATGTTAAGAAGTTAGTTGAAAATAATATAAGAGCTATTTCAAATAAGAGAGGAATAAAGGTAGATGTGATAAGATAGGAACATGTCAAAATTATCAACAAGATCATTGGCTACAAGATGAATTATATATCAAGGCCTAATTCAATATCAATTAGATTCATCCATGCAACATTCAAAATAATAGTAGGTAAAGAACAAGTGAACAAGTTTGAGATATTGAGGCAAAAAATAATTTAAAATGTGAAGATAATTAAGAAATATCAATATACTCTATTCATATTTGAGTCACTAATTTTTACTTATTCTTTCAAGTAATTCAAAAATTCCCAAATATGTCACACTATGAGTGGAATAGTGGAAGATTTACTATGGAATTGATAACTCAATACTATAGGAAGTAGCCTACTAAGAGAATTATTGAACATATATCTACGATGATTCAATGTTTCTAGACTAAGATGAAAAAACATTTTAGGATCCCTACATTTGTAGTTGAAAAATATAATGATGATATTTACTTTATAGTGGAGATAGAATTTACATATATAGAAGTTGTAGAGCTAAGAGAAATATTTTTTGAGCCTACGAAATATGAAGACATTCAAGGAATGTTGGAATGATATGCTAAAGTTATTTTTCAATCTAAAAGAGATGAAGAATTTCGTAGATGGGGCACTTGTGAGGAAAAATATAGTGAAGTTAGAGATCAATTGTATAATGGAAAAGTAAAAAAGAAAGTTAATAGGAATATTGAGGAAATGATCTTGAATTCAGGAATGAAAAGAGAAGAATGGAAAGAAGTAAAGAAGATTTCTATAGATATGCATAATATTGGACAATCTAATATTCTTATGGTTAAGCCACTTGCTATTGAGGAAGCATTTCAACCAACAACAACATCAATAAAAACAAAAGAGAAAGATGTAAAAGAAAACTCACAGTCCAAGAGCACAAAAAGATTAACTAGAACATCACCAAAAATGTCAATCAAAATAGAGGTTAAGATAGAAAATAAGGATGAGACATGTGTAAAATCTAAGAAAGGAAATGACACTAATATCTAGACCTAAGAGAATTGGGAAGAAGGATCAAGAAGAAGAGGAGCCATTAGCAGTAGCATAAATTCAAGCAAATGAGAAAAAAGAAATAAATGAACCTATTGAACAATCATTTGGTAAGAAGAAGTATTGGAAGCCTAAGCTTGGAAGACTAAACACAATAATTTTGAAAGAAGGTAACTTAGACCAATTAAAAAAATTCTTTGACATATTTGATGCTAATAAGAAAAGGCAATTAGAGATTATTTTTATAAGGTATATGATTTAATTCAATAAATTAGTTAAATTGAAAGGAAGTATACTTGAAGTTCTTTACAAGAATTGAGAGCATTAGAAGAAGACAAGAAACTCTAACAGGAAAAAAGTACAAAAAAAATCTATAGTAGAAAATGATGAGAATTTTAAATCCATACTCTACAAAATAGAGCCTATTGAGGAGAATGACTAGACCTATACAAATGATGGTAAATAGTATGACGTCAAGACTGAGATAGAAAAGGTAGTATATCAAGCATTGAATGATCCTAATGTTATGAAGTTTGAGTCATTTGGAAAGAAGAATAAAGAATCAATAATTCTAACTAGTGATGACAATGACATATGGCAATTTGTAAGTACAATCAACAACTTGATGTATTATAGAAGGAATGCCAATTTTATTAGACACATCAGTTGAAGACCCCTTCCAAGAACAAAAATTTTTTGTTGGCAATTTGGACACTGAGGTTACAATCAATGATGATAATAACAATGAGGATATGTATATCATATGGAGGCACATGATGAAGTTAATGATAATTAGGTAGTAACAATCTTGGAGGTGACATTTGAGAAAAGAAAAAATGATAAACTCATTTAGGGAAGTGAGGATTCAAAGGGTACATTAGAGAAATAGAACCTACATTATAAGAACCATTAGCACTAGAAGAACCTAACACTATAGAGAAAATTATGACTGAATAGGAGGTAGAACATATGGTAAAAAGTGGTAAAAAAGTAAGAGCAAAATAGAGGATAGATGACTGAGTATGGACAAAATGAAAAAATAGAGTAGAGGCCTAAGGTAGAGAATATGACATAAGATGTTAATCAAGAAACAAAAATTAAGGTGATCTAAACACCTGCTAATCCAACTAAAAAAGTTAAGGAAAGTGTAAGCTCCTCTACACCCAGTTTGGAAACCTTATTTGATGGAGATATTTTTTTTTTTATGAAAGGTGCAATGGAACCCAAGAGATATACACAACTATCATATTTTTCATTTTCTAAGGTAGTTGAGGAATCTAAAATGAAGACAGGGCATACATAAAAGGGATTAGATCTAGCTCTTTATAGATTGCAAAAGTCATTACTTTTTTAGACTCAATTTGCAAAGCTATATAAGGAAAATAAATTGGAGAAAATATTTGAGGAATTTGATGCACATTTCATCACTTTTGAGGAGATAGCTAAGGTAAAAGAACAAGAAAATCACAAAATTAAGTTTTTTGATCAAGTATTTGAAAATGTAAAAAATAATTCAACTATTTTAGATACTTTTATTAAAGATTTAAGGAAGACCATATAAGAAGATAAGCAACTATATGTTAAATGTGCTAAAGAACATATTCACACTTTTGAAATTTATAAGACAATTGAGGACAAAGATATTGAGATAGAAAAATATAAGAAGAAATTAAGTCTTAGGATATTAAGATTATTAAAAGTGATCAAAGAATAAGGAAGGATTTTGATGAGCTAAGAAACTTGAAGCAAGATAGAGATGAATTGTTAAAAAGATTTAGTTTATTAAGAGATCATTTATCTCCAAGGATGGAATTATTACAAAAATAGTTAGACATACTTCTTGAAGCAAGGAAATCATATGAGAAATTCTCTTTCACGAACCTTAATGGAGCATAGATTGCAAATTATGGACTATGTGCATTAACAAATATTGGAGAATTAGTCAATTCAGTGTTGGAAAATGAATTTACAACATTGAAGGTCAATTTTTTAGATTGTATAACTCTTTTTACTAAGAAACAAGGATAAGGAAGATGGACAAAAACAAAATTTTGACATGTAAATACCAATTTTGTCTAACCTTTTTCACAGTCTTCTGCATCATCAAACTCAACATAGCTTAGGGTTGAGGAAATATCCAAAAATGCTTGGTTGTGCTCTATCTCCTATTTTAGTTGTTCAACAATTAGATCAATAGTTTTTATCTTTACATATCCATTATCTAAAAAATTGATAGTAGCATCATTGATACTGGATATGTGCAACCTCATCAAGGTTTGCCATGCATGAAAGTTATCCTTTTTCTATTAGGTACATCTCTCTTATGAGTCATGATCTTTAGCTTTAAGTGCCTTCAAAATTTTCTCTATAAGCACTAAGCTCTAATATTCATTGTTTGAAATATTTAAAGTAATTAAGAGGGAGGGGTTGAATCAGTTACTCAAGGTCTCTATGCACCAATTGAACAATAAAACAAAATTCATTGTTTTGCTAATCTTGTTTAAACATAACTTTCTTGCCATAATGAAAACATTATCGAATATAAAATATGTAAAGAATTCATCACATATTTGACACTAGAATTTTTACATGGAAACCCAATTTGGGAAAAACCACCAACAACATGTCACTCTTTTTCACTCTTTAGAAGTGAGATCTATTAAGAGCCAACCTTGTTAAAGGTTACAAAACACACTATCATATGTAACCTTGTTAAAGGATTTAACCATCCTATTAGAAGTGGCCTTGTTAGAGGAATTTGAACATTCCATTTAGAATTTCACCTAGTTAAAGGATTTATACAAACTTTTAAGTCTTCCAAATGACTGTTAGGTCAACCTTTGTTAAAAGGATTTCAATACAAACTATTTACAAGGCTAGAAAGAAAATAATAGGTTTTTCATTTGTGTGATTACAACTCACTTTTGTAGGTTTAGATCTCAGGTTGGTTCTTGTGTTGTCTTGCTGATAAGCCTTCCATTGTCATCTCTGATCTTGATTCACTTGGAAATGCTTCAAGAGATCAGTCCACTCTTCTTAACAAAACTTAAGCCTTCTTCTTAGATTCACTTATCAATATCCACATCATCTTTGCAAGCTTTCTCCTATATCTTTAAACTCACTCACACTTGTGTGTTTCTGATCAATCTTACTTTGTATGTCTCTTTTCACATACACTTTCACTTTGCACACACACACACACAACATTAATTATTTGGCTCTGTATCTCTTTAAATAGGTAGTTTTTGCTTTACCATTTTCTACATCCACCATAAATCTTAGGGTTTATGATAAAGTTTAGCTTGATTCATTATATCCGTCTAGCTTCTTGATCTTCTTCTAGAAGCTTCTCTAGAATCTGTCTATTTGGTATTTACCTAATCCTTACCTTGAATTCAATGATTCAACTCATCAATCTTATCTTGAACATGATTTACATCTCCTAAGAAATCAACTATGTTGGCTTGATCTCATGATTTCATGGAATTCAATTTCATACTGTCACTCGACAATCTCTAAATTCTAACACTTGGTCATCACTAAATTACTCAGTCACTATAAGTCTTTTTGGCTTGACATCAACTATCTCACTCGATCGATACTAATGCTTGGTAAATACTAGATTTTCTTGACACTAAGTGTAGCTAAGTTGACACTAGAATTAGTCAACATTCCTTATCATTTTACTCTATTTCTCGGCTTGGCTTAGCTTTCTTGACATAAACAATCACTTTGCTTTATCAAAGTCTATCTAATCAAATGTCCATTGCAACTTCATTTTTATAACTCAACCTTTCCCCTAGGTGGCATTGTTATGAACAACATCTCAAATCTGCTTCATCAATCAAATTGATATGACATTTAGATTAGGTAGCAATATGTCTTATCAATAGATTTTACATCAATGACAAAACAACAATTATTCTGATTATAAGTTTCCAAATATATATATATATATATATATATATAGTTAAAAAAATTGAACAATTGTATATTGTCTTTAATGTTACACAAAATTTCATATCTTTACCAATCAATGTATGTCGAGCTCACTCGGGTGATGAAGACAATTTCTTGTGTGTGCCGAACATTCTAGTATTTGCCAAGTTTAGAAGACAGTGTCTATCGAGTTCACTCGGGCATCAAAGAGAAGTTAGCAAAAGTTTAGTGCTAATCAAGCTCACTCAGTTACCAAAGGAAGTTTGTGAAGATGTAGTGTTAACCAAGTTTACTAGGTTAACATAGAAAAATCATTTTTGAGTTAGTGTCTACCGAGTTGGGTCAACTAATGAAGGACTTTCTTATTTTGGTATATTGAGATTAATAGATATATTTGTTGGTTCTAGTCAACTGAGGAGATGAATATTAATTATTCTAAGATGTATTCAAGATGACTTGATAATGAATCTGATATAAGTATAAATTCAAGTTGAGGATTGAAAGTGTGAGAATGTGTGGAAGATAAGAAGATGCTTAGAGGAAGCGAATTGGAAGGATAAACATAATATCCTTGAGGAGATGCAAAGATACATTCGATCATGAAGGATCAAGTATTCAAGCCAAAATTGAGATCTAAAATAAGAAAAGATAGGTTTGCATCAACAATAAAGTCATATCATTGTTACTCTCTAACCATTGTAACAGTGTGTTAAATCTCTTAATAGAGTTGGCTTAACAACTATTTTCCAAATCCTCTAATAAGGTGGCATTTCTAGATTGAAATGTCTAAAGACCACTAACAAGGCCACTACTAATAGGGTGATTAAATCCTCTAATAGGGTCACACCTAACATTGTATTTTGTAACCTTTAATAGGGTTGGCTCCTAATAGGGTTCACTTCAAAAGAGTGAAAAATTGAAACTAGTTGCAATTGGTGGTTTTTCCCAAATTGGGTTTCCATGCTAAATCTTGGTGTCACTTTAGCTCATGTTATTTATTTTATGTGTATGCAACTAAGTTAATTAAGGTTAATCACAGATAATATCTTAAGATCTACATGTTTAGTATTTTCTGAGTAACAATTGATGTTATAGTGCTTGCCAAGTTACAACATATTGTTAGTATTAACTGAGTGCTTTTGTGTTAACCAAATAACAACAATTTTAGTAGAGTTTATGTTTTGTAGTGATATCTAAGGGATCTAGGATTTATTTTTATGGTAATTGATTCACCTCTCCCCTCTTAGTTACTCCTCTTATATTTACAACAATTAGCATCAGAGCTTTTGGTGCTTACAGAGAAGATTTCAAGGACCTAACCTAAATATTAGGATGTCTTATAGGAGAGATATTCCCAATTTGAACAAAGATAACTTCAAGAAATGGAAGAGACTTATGAAGCTACATCTAGAAACCATCTATGACTCAGGTCTAAAATATTTGAATGCTTAATATAAGGCTCTTGCTGGAACAATGACTATAGAGGAGATTGATGAAAACAAGAATCATAATATCATGGTGATTGACATTGCATAAACTCTTAACTATGTTGAAATTGATGAGGTCAAAGGATGTGCTACTGATCATGAGATGTGGACCAAACTATAAGATATTTATGGAGGTGATGATAGTGTGAATAGAACCAAGGAAAAAATCTTGAGAGGTCAGTTTGATAAGATGAAGATGAGAGAGGATGAAAACATTGCAAAATATGTTGACAAAATCAAAGCTAGTGTCAGTGCAATCAAAGCCTCTAGATGGAAAATTGAAGATGCAATAGTGGTAAGAAAGGTACTCAGAATCCTTCTTCCTATCTATACAATCAAAGTGTCTTCTATTCAAGAGATGAGATGTGATCCAAATAATAAGATAACCTTGGATGCTCTAGAGGGAAGAAAGACAACATTTGAGCTAGATAACTATGATGATTATGTTCCTAGTTATAGTAATTTTGAGTTTGCATTTGAAGCCAAGTTATCACTTAAGAAGAAAGTTGCAGAGTCTAAAGGAAAATAATCTAAAAGTGAAGAGGAAGATAGTTCTAATAGTGATCTTGAAGCCATTGAATCACTGCTTACAAAAAGGTATCCTAAAAGCAAAGGAAAGTAAAAGGATTAAATTCCTCTAATTTGTTTTTCTATGAAGAAGTTCGTCACATTGCTGCAAGGTGTTCAAATAGAGAAGATAAAGATGAAAAGAAGAGTATCAAGTACAAAGGAAAGAAGGATTTCAAGAACTTAAAAAGCCACAAGGAAAAAGGTAGGAAGTCTTATTTCATAGCTAAAGATTCAAATAGTAGTGATGATGTTGAAATGGTCTAAATTGCTGTAAAAGATGAATCTAATAATGAAGAAGAAAAAAAGGCACTTATTTCTCATGTTAGCAAAAATGTTACATGGATTATTGATAGTGGTTGTTCTCATCATATGACTAGTGATAAAACAAAGTTTGAACATATGGAACACTATGATGGTCAAAGTGTAAGATTTGGAAACAATGAACCATGTTGCATAAAAGGAAAAGGTTGTATTTCTCTAGCTAATGAACTTAGATGTGATAATGCTTATTAGATTGAAGGATTGAAACATAATCTACTGAGTGTGGAATAGTTGGATAACATTGGATTCAAGGTAGAATTCATGAATGGGAAGGGAAAGCTGATAGATAGAAAAGGAAATCTAGTTGGGTCTAGTAACCAAAAAAAAGATAACTTATTCTACCTAGATCTTAGTGAAAGTTAATGTTTCATTGCTCAAGTACAAGAAAGCTAGCTATGACATAAAAGGTTGTGACATGTGAACTTTGATAAATTTATCAAGATAAGAAAAAAACAAAAGAGTGAGAGGTATTCCTAGTTTGAGGAAACCTGGTATGGGCCTATGCAAAAATTGTCAAATTGGTAAAATGGGAAAAAAAAGTTTCAAGAGCAAGAACTATCATTCTAAAGAAGTCTTGGAACAAGTTCATATAGACATTTGTGGACCTATTTTTTTTGAAAGCTACAATAGAGATAAGTACTTTATTTTACTTGTTGATGATTATTCTAGAATGATGATAGTAATATATCTAAAATATAAGTTTGAAGCTTTTCAAAAGTTTAAGTGGAATCTAGCTAGAGTAGAAAAGGAAATGGGAAAGAAGTTAAAGTGTTTGAGGTCAAATAGAGGAGGTGAATTCATTTCTAATGAATGCAATGAATTCTACATTGAAAGAGGAAACAAAAGACAAATATCAGCCCCTGGTACACCTCAACATAATGGTATAGTAAAAAGAAGGAACATATCAATCATCGATTATGCAAGAACCCTGATGATAGAAAATAATGTTGTAATCAAATAGTGCAAGGAAATAATTAGTACAATAGTTCATACCTTGAATAGGGTACAACTGAAGAAAGACTCAAATCAGACACCTTATGAACTATGGTATGGCTACAAACCCAATGTAAGTTTCTTGAAAGTATTTGGTAGTAGATGTTATATCTTGAAGGAGAATAGGAAAGGTAAATTTGATTTCAAGAGTGATGAAGGCATATTCCTAGGATACTCCAACAGAAGTAAAGAATAAAAATATTTGAATCTAACCACTCATAAGACCATAGAAAGTGCACATGTGAAGATTGATGAGTTTGTAGAAAAGAGTGAAGAAGAAAGCAACAAAGAACCTATCAATTATAGAAAATTTATTTACTTTGAACCTAATACATTACCAAATCTCATTGGAAGTCAGTAAAATTCACTTCACGAGTCTCCAAAATCTCTAGAAGTATTGGAGTTATAGCCAATGCAACCCATATTATAGTATGAAGGACCTGAGTTATAGTCAAAGGTTGTCAAGTTACAACTAGTACAACCCAAGTCTAAATTTGAAGGACCTCAGTCATAGACAATGGGACCTAAACATAATGTGGAAGATCATGGTGAGGAAAGTGGAACAAGTTCTAAATCCAAAGTACCTATATTAGAAGGATTTTCCAAAAGGTACTATGCACTCAAGAAGATCATTGGAGACAAGTTAGATGGTACAATGACAAGTAATAGATTGAAAGATACATGTTTGATTACTGAATTTGAACATAGATCATTTAAAGATGCTAGGTATAATGAAAGTTAGATTGAAGCAATGAATGAAGAGATAGAACAAATAGAAAGGAATAAGACCTAGAATCTTGTTCCTAGACCAAATGATAAGAATTTAATTGGCACAAAGTGGGTTTTAAAAATAAGTTGAATGAAGATGGAGAAGTTTCAAGAAGCAAAACAAGGTTAGTATGCAAAGATTATTCTCATGAAGAAGGTATTGATTATGGTGAAACTTTTTCTTTTGTTGCAAGATTAGAAGGTGCTAGGACCTTCCTTGCTTATGATGCATACAAAGGATTTAAATTTTATTAGATGGATGTTAAATCTACATTCTTGAATAAAATTCTAGAAGAAGTTTACATAGAGCAACTTGAAAGTTTTGTAGATCATGTAAAAAGGATATGGTTTATAAACTACACAAAGCATTGTATGGTCTCAAGCAAGGTCCTAGATCTTGGTATGAAAGACTTTATAATTATTTGACGAAGATTGATTTTCAAAGGAAAAATAATAACAACAACCTTTACATCAAAGAAGGACTAGACAAGAAGATTGTGTTGGCATAAATTATTGTGGATGATACATATTTTACTATAAATGATGATTTATGCAAAACATTTTGAGAGGAAGTGAGTAAGGAATTTGAGATGTCAATGTTTGGAGAGGTTAAATTCTTTGTTGGATTGCAAATTTAACAGAAGAAAGATGGTATCTACATTACTCAATCTAAGTATATCAAGGAGATACTAAAGAAATTTGGAATAGAGGATTCAAGACCAGTTGGAAAACCTATGTCTACTAGACATAAGCTTTCCAAAAAATGATGATTCAAAGAAGGTAGATTAGACCACATATAGATCAATGATTGAAAAACTATAGTATGTAGTACATACTAGGCCTAAGATTGCTCTTGTAGTTGGTATGGTGGAAAGATTCTTAGCTAGTCCTAAAGAAAATCATATGATGGCAATCAAGAGAATCATGAGGTATCTAAAGGGTATTGAAGATTATGGATTATGGTACAAGAAGGGAGGAAATTTAGATTTGAAAGTCTTCACTAATACAGATTGGGAAGGAAGTGTTGATGATAGGAAGAGCACTAGTGGTGGATCATTCTTTCTTGCTAAAAGACTAGTGTCTTGGACAAGTAAGAAGCAAAATTGCATTTCTCAGTCTACAATAGAGACAGAGTATGTTGTAGAAGTAGTTAATTATTCCAATATTGTTTGGTTCAAACAACTGTTGGCAAGTATGAAGGTAGAGATCAAGGATCTAGTTGTTATCTTCTATGATAACACAAGTGCAATTAATATAACAAATAATCCTATGATGCATACCAAGACCAATCACATTGCTATAAAATATCATTTTATGACAAAATTGGTGCAAGAAAAAGAGGTAAGATTGGAAAAAAGAAGAACAAATTGCCGACATATTCACAAAGCCATTACCTAAGGATGCATTTTGTATTTAAGAGTTAAGCTAGGGGTTATTCCCATGTCTAAAGCTCACTAAATGAAGTTTAGTGAAGCATCAACCAAAGCATGTTGAAGATAAGTACAATTGATGTAGTAATGAAAGGGAATATTACATATGATTCAGTACATGAGGTACATTGATATTAGTTGAATATTTTCTTTGGCATAAGATGTCAAAGAGGGAGAGTTGTGTCATATCACATAATTTTTTTTTGAATATGTCAAAAGGAAGAACTTGGTTTAATATCAAAGAGGGAGATTTTTCTATTAGAAGAAGATGTTGAAGACAAAAGAGTTTGCTAACAGAGGGAGATGTTGAAGTCAAAGGGAGTTCACATTGATAGAGAGAGTTCTCATGGATGAGAATCAGAATGAAACTAAGAATATTTTCCTTACTTTATTTTTCTCTAAAATTTCATTGTCTTATGACATGTTGTGTTGCCATCAATGCCAAAGAGGGAGATTGTTGAAAATAATTGAACAAGTGTATATTGTCTTTGATGCTACACAAAATGTCATATATTTACCAATTAGTATATGTCGAGCTCACTCAAGTGATGAAGATAGTTTCCTATGTCTGTCGAGAATTTTAGTGTTTTCCAAGTTCATAAGATAGTGTCTATCAGGTTCACTTGGGCATCAAAGAGAAGTTAGCAAAAGTTGAGTGTTAACTAAGCTTACTTGGTTAATAAAGGAAAGTTGTATGGAACTAGTGCTAACCGAGTTCACTTGGTTACCAAAGGAAGTTTTTGAAGATGTAGTTAATTGAGTTACTTGGTTAACATAGGAAAATCATTTCTGAGTTAGTGCCTATCGAGTTAGGTTAGCTAATGAAGGATTTTCTTGTTTTGGCATATTGAGATTAATACAAATTTTTTTGGTTCTAGCTAACTGAGGAGATGAATATTAATTATTCTAAGATGTATTCAAGTTGACTTGACAATGTATTTAATACAAGTATTAGGTCAAGTTTAGGATTGAAAGTGTGAGAATGTGTGGAAGATAAGAAGATGCTTAGAGGAAGTAAATTGTAAGCATAAGCAGAATATCCTTGAGGAGCTACAAAGATACATTCAATTAGGAAGGATATCCTCTAACAAGGTGGTATTTCTAGATTTAAGTATCTAACAAGGAATATCCTCTAACAAGGTGGCATTTCTAGATTTAAGTATCTAAAGACCTCTAACAAGGCCACTCCTAATAGGGTGATTAAGTTCTCTAACAAGGTCACACCTAACAATGTATTTTTTAACCTTGAACAGGGTTGGCTCCTACCAGGGATCACTTTAGAAGAGTGAAAAATAATAATTAGTTGAAATTGGTGGGTTTTCCCAAATTGGGTTTTAGTGTTAAATCTTGGTGTCACTTATGTTCATGATGTTTCTTTTATGTGTATGCAACTAAGTTAATGAAGGTAAATCATAAATAATATATTAAGATCTGCATGTTTCATATTTTTTGAGTTACAACATATTGTTAATATTAACCAAGTACCTAAGCGTTAACTGAGTAACATTAGTTTTAGAAGAGTTTATGTTTTGTAGTGACATCTAAGGGATCTGGGATTTATATTCGTGGTAACTGATTCACCCCTCCCCTCTTAGTTGCTCCTCTTATATTTCCAACATATATGTACATATGTGTGTGTGTGTGTGTGTGTGTGTGTGTGTGTGTGTGTGTGTATGTATATGTATATATGTATATTTATATATGTGTGTGTATATGTGCACCTTAGTAAATGAAATGACTCTTTTCTCTTTTTTTCCCTTCCATTTTTTGTCACTTTCTCTACATCATATTGTTACTTGACCTCTTGATGCCTCTCCTACTTAGGATTACAATGACTAAATATAACTCATTTAGAAACAAAGCATATTTTTTTTAGATACTAAAATATCTCTAGCTAATCCTATTTAAATCTTAGTATGATTCAAGCTTGGAATCTCACAACTATATAACAAGATAAATTCATTACAACCAACTCTATCCATCTAGACCTATGACTCATCCTCTCTAGAAATAATTCATCAACATAGAAAAATACAATTATTTATACAAAGAAATTAGGTCTCCTCATAAATTCCAAGACCTCATTTTTAGGCTTTTCCCTCCAAAATATTGATGACTTGGAAGTTGGGATGCTCTTGTGTTACATAGATGATCATCCTACCATTTATTTTATTTCTCAAGTTTGGGAGGAGCATTTTTCATGTGGAATGGTGGTTGAACATATTCAGACATGAATTGGGTTCTTTCCAAGAATGTTGTGATTTTCCTTCTTTCTACTTAAGTTGTGAAGAAAATGGAATGGATAAGCTTATGTAAATTGAAGTTGGATTGATTTTTTTCAAATGCATAGGAATATTGAATTTTATAAGGAAGGTAGAATATCATTTTTCTTTTATATTTTTATTTAATGTTAGGGAAGTTCAGAAATATGATTTAAAACTGAATTTAATTAGATTGATTACACATATACACATGCATGTATACACACACACACACACACACACACACACACACACACACACACACACACACACATAAATACGTACATACACACATACAAACACATATACACATATATATACATACATATGTACATACATACATACATACACATATAGACACACACATAGATACACATATATGTATGTATACACATATATACATATGCATACATACATACATACATACATACATACATACATACATACATACATACATACATATATATATATATATATATATATATATATATATATATATATAGATATATATATATATATATCTGTGTGTGTGTGTTTATGTATGCATGCATATATACAGAGAGTTCCTTTCTAATGTGCTTATTACATCTTAGGGTAAATATGATTGAAAATAGGCAGCTCAAGAAAGATATCTCTTGATGTGTGTGTGTGTGTGTGTGTGTGTGTGTGTGTGTGTGTGTATACATATACACATGTACATATGTATATATATGTGTGTGTATACATATACATATGTGTGTGATTATATATACATACATATATGGTCATCATCGAAACTATATGATTATATATGTTAATAACATGTAGATAGGACATAACGACATTTGTTTGACCAATGTGGATTTTTTGATCATCATATGTATATGTATATATGTATATATATGTATATGTATATATATATATATATGTATGGGTGTGTGTGTGTGTGTGTGTGTGTGTGTGTGTGTGTGTATACACACACACACACATATGTGTGCACCTTAGTAAATGAAATGACTCTTTTCTCTTTTTTTCTCTTCCATTTTTCATCACTTTCTCTATATCATAGTGTTACTTGGACTCTCAATGCCTCTCCTACCTAGGATTACAATGACTAAATATAACTCATTTAGAAACAAAGCATATTTGTTTCAGATACTAAAATCTCTCTAGCTAATCCTATTTAAATCTTACTATGGTTCAAGCCTGGAATCTCACAAGTGTATAACAAGATAAATTCATTACAACCAACTCTATCCATCTAGACCTATGACTCATCCTCTCTAGAGATAATTCATCAACATAGAAAAATATAATTATTTATATCAAGAAATTAGGATTCCTCATAAATTCCAAGACCTCATTTTTAGAGCTTTTCCCTCCAAAAGATTGATGACTTGGAAGTTGGGATGCTCCTACATTACATAGATGGTCATCCTACCATTTATTTTATTTCTCAAGTTTGGGAGGACATTTTTTTTATGTGGAATGGTGGTTGAACATATTTAGACATGATTTGGGGTCTTTCTAAGAATGTCATGATTTCCCTTCTTTCTACTTAAGTTATGGAGAAAATGGATTGGATAAGCTTATGTAAATTGAAGTTGGATCAATTTTTTTCAAATTCATCCAAAGATTGAATTTTATTAGGAAAGTAGAATATCATTTTTCTTTTATATTTTTATTTAATGTTAGGGAATTTCAGAAATATGATTTAAAATTGAATTTAATTAGATTGATTATACATACATACATGCATGTATACATACATAAATATTTACACACACACACACACACACACACACACACACACACACACACACACACACACACATACATAAATACATAAATACATACATACATACATACACATATATGTATGTATGTATACACATATATACATATGTATACATATATATTTATTTATACACACACACACATCTATGCATAGGTATTTATGTATGTATGCATATATACAAAGAGGTCATCTTAAAGGTGCTTATTACATATAAGGGTGAATATGATTGAAAATAGGTAGCACAAGAAAGATATCTCTTGATTGTGTATATACATATACACATGTACATATATATGTGTGTGTGTATACATATACATATATGTGTGTGTATAAATATACATACATACACACACACACATATATATATGTGTGTGTGTGTGTGTGTGTGTGTGTGTGTGTGTGTGTGTGTGTGTGTGTGTGTGTGTGTGTGTGTGTGTGTGTGTATTCATACACATTTACATATGTATGTTTGATTATATATACATACATACGTATTAATATGGTTTTCATCGATACAATATGATTATATATGTTAATAACATGTAGATATAGGACATGACAACATTTGTTTGACCAATGTTGATTTTTTGATAATCATAATTTGTAGTTGCATTCCTTCCATGTGTTGCATTTCCTTCAATCTGATTTGTTGTGTTGTGTCTGTAATTTAAATTAAATATTATAATCCTCCCACAAGTTTCACAAAACTAAAATTTTCTCCAATGTACCTATTTCACTTAAAGTGTGATTTCTAATAAAGTATGTTACCCCAACTGATATTGATGCCCCAAATTGATGCTAATGGTGAACAAGGTTAGATAATTGAGCAAGGAAAGATATATAGGAAATGGATCTATTGTCATGTTATCATTGATGTCAAGCCCATTGACTTACTAATTTATGCAATTTTCCAAATCATTTGAAGTATGTGATGATTGAGTAAATAAATGGTTAGTAAAGATAGAAGATGAAATGAAGAAGTGATGTTAAGTATGTGAGCTTAATGGGTGATTGATGAATTAGTCTTTGACAAGGTAGTATTGGTTTGATTATTTTGCATGATTTCATAAAGTGTAAGATAAATGTACAAGAAAGTTCTTTTGGTAGGTAATAAAGAAATAACTTTATGAAGTTAAAAAACAAGGAGTCATTATGTGCTACTGAGATAGAAATGGAGGTCGGTAAGCAAATATATTGTTCAGTGGAAGTGTACCAAACATATGTTTGAGAACCAAGTTTGTGATGGTGTTACCAAGAAAATAATGGCACTGAGCACATAATTTTTATCGAGAAAATCTTGAAACCAAAGAGAAAGTGTTAACCAAGTAGATGAAGTTGTTTGGTTGAACAAGAATCTGGGTTAGTAAAGGAGAACAGTTTTTGGAAAATTAATTATGAGACAATATTAAGTGAGAATTTGGATTGTTCTAGAAGATTCCAAGGAAGGAACAAGTTTATTAGCAAAATTAACAGATGGAAAGGGTCAGGTAAGATCAGATGGAGAAGATTCAAGGAAAGGTTGGTGATCCAATAAATTCAAGTCCCAAGGTAAGATAGAGCTGACATGATTATAAAACATTTTTCAGGGTGATGTATTCAATGTATGTAAGTTTAGATGTGATCAAACGGATGAGAGGAAATCAAGGAAACCTTAATGAAGGAGATTAATAAGTGAAATATTGTCTATAAAAGGGACAAGAAAGAAGGTCACTATTGCTGATAGCCAAACAAATATAGAAGGGCACACCATGCATAACAAAGTTGAAGAAATGTGCAAATTAGGAGAAGGAAAGTGATGAGATGAAGGTTATGTTTCAATCAACCATCAAGGAAGAGTTTGAAGAAGTCAAGGAGTAGAAAGGAGATCTGAATAGACAAAGGTATTTTCTATTTGAACAGATCATTTCACTATTACTTTCTAACCATTGTAGCAAAAAAAATTCTTAATTGAGTGGATTTAAAAATCTTATTTGTAAATCTTTTATAAGGTGGTATTATAATGAATTTACTAAGTCCTCTAATTAGGCCACTCATTATAGAGTGATAGATCTAATTGATCTTTGGTGAAAATCCCCTAATAGGGTCACATCTAGCAAATGTGTTTGTAACCTTTGATAGGGTTAGCTCTTAATTGAGCCCACTTCAGAAGAGTGAATTTCTTTGTGGGTGATAACTCCCTTAGTGATCTTACCCAAACTAGTTTTCTATGTTAAATTCTAGTGTTGAAGTGTTTATGAATGTTTTGCATGTTATTTATTGTTTTCATATGCATAATGTTGTAAATTGTGTTGATCTTAGATTGGTTTTGACAAGTAAGTGTCTATACACTTAAGTCATTTACTTAGTTCATGTAAAAAAAGTAACATATGCAAGGCAAAACATATAAGGTAGAACATGCCAAGTAAATAGTGAGTGCCGAGTCACTCATATGTCTAGTCAGTCAAGTGCCGAGTAGACAATATGTACTGAGTGATTCTGGAGCTGAGCAAGCAGTGCATGCTGAGTCATTTAGATGCCAAGTGATCATGAAATGAGGTCTTCAGACATTTCAATCTAGAAATGCCACCTTGTTAGAGGATTTACAAAATGAATATTAAGTCAAGTCTGTTAAGAGATTTCTTCACTGCTACAATTATTAGAGAGTAACAATAATTGACTTGATTGATGAAGTAACTAACTTTGTAAATTCAGATAACTACTGTGGTTTATCCTCTTGATCCTTCCTGATCAGAATATTCTTTGTAGCTCCTTGGATGTTCTGTCCTTAATCAGATATCCTTCTTAATTCACATCTTTTTTATTCTTCCAATTACTTCCCTCTATCAATCCACAACTTGACCTTATATATATATATATATATATATATATATATATATATATATATATATATATATATATATATATATATATATATATATATATATATATATATATATATATATATATATGAAACTCAATGTCAAGTCAACTTGAATACCCTTATAAATAATTAATTAACATCCATTAGGTTGGATTGTATTAACCATTTAATTAATAGAATTATTCTACTGATAGTCGGCTAACACTAAAATAACTCACTCAGTTAATATTGAATTCCTTTGGTAACTGACCTGACTTGGTTAATACTAGCACCCTTCATTGACTGGCCTAACTTAGTTTACACTGATTTTATTCAATTACCAACTAAACTTGGTTCCTTCTGAATTCTGCTTGGTTAATGGTATTGGAGTCTTCTTCAATGCCTAACTAAGCTCGATTAACACTAGTTGTGCTCAATTAGAGTGTGACATTTGTGTAACATCAATGAAAATACATAATTGACTAATTGTTTTAAATAGATAGTACTAGCCCGTGGTACAATCATAGAACACACCTAAATAACTGACACTAGACATCATTAACAACATATTAAAAGTAGATAGTGAAAAAAAGATAAGATAAAACTACACCTTGGAAATACCTCTATAAAAAGTAAAAGTCTGGATATGACTAAGCCATCAACTACGGTTAACACTATCAAAGATCATCTTGTGTCAAGCCCCCATAAAAGCTACAAACTTTAACCAAAAAAAGACAAAGAACTAGGGTGAGTCCTTTATAGATGCTAAAAGCCACCTGATCATAGAAAGAAAAGAAAATGAAAGAGACACTTTCATCATCATAAAACTGGAAAAAAACAAACTTAGGCAACAAATAGCCTATCCATCTTTCTCTATCAAGAAAAAAGACCCCAAAATAACTAAACCTCTAGCCTTGGCCAACATTGTCAAAGATCTTCCAACCCACAAAAATCACCATTTCCACCTCAATAACATAATGGTCCACATCTATAGGAGAAAAGAGGAGAAAGATTGAAATGACAAGGGTATAGTTGTTACATCCACTTCCATCAACACAACCAGAAGAGGTAGCCCATGTATTCTCCACCTCAAAAGGAGTCTGCTCTACCTTCAAATTCATGAACATAATATGCACCTTCAAATTCATGAATATAACCCCCACTTTCAAAGTCATAGACATAAGCTCCACCTTAATAGGAGACTGCTCCACTTCCATAGGAGCTATGAAAGAAGAAAATAGTAAGACCCAAGCCCACCTCCTAGGCAATAACGCTCTTCTCATAACCAAAGGGTTATGAATGTCCCCCAAGCTAGTAAGCTCTAAAGTCATCCTATCTCCACCAAACAAAGCTATCTGGAGCTAAAACCAAGAATCCACATTATTGTAGTTCCCAAATAGAGTAGGAATGTACCTAAGAGTTCCATCTCTTGCCAATCCCCCAAAATTGGGATTTATCCTTTTCAAAAAAAGTTAACCACAAGAAGGAATAAAAAATTCATAAAGTTTGTAAGCAACTTGTTCACCAAACCTAGTTCTAGCTCTCCAAAAAATTGAAGAGCTAAAATCACTTTTTCCTTCAGGTAGGTCATAGCCTACAACTACTTCAAACTCCACAAAGGAGATCCAACAAAAATAAAGCCCTAGAAAATATAGGGATTCCACCATTTCTTTGCAAGAAGCATACCCACATCCAACATTTGCACAAGCAGAGGAAATATCCAACTACTATCTAGGAAATCCCCAAAAGTGACATGAAACAAGAACTAAAACAACATATCCCATAGGCCAAATGATCAATCTCAAAATTTTGGAACCCAACAGATAAAGTGCAAGAAACAACAAAACTTGAGAAAAAATGACACAATTCCCACATTGTCCATTCTAGCCCAAGGAAAAGTGGATAGAAACTAATGTAGGAGATCAAGGACAACCCATTCTAATCCCAACCACACATGAAGGAGGGACTAGGAATTCCACTAGCTCTACCTCCTACCAAAAGTATTGTACTTCTTGTCAGCACCAAAAGAGTCCTCAACATGTCAAGAAGAAAGGGCACTTGGTTTAATGATCAACTAGGAGTTGAAGAACTCTCCACTCTAAGGCACAACTGAGGAGAAGGGGATAAAATCCCATGAAATGTCAAAGACCACCCAACATTCCACACCGAGACCATTGTAGCAAATCCCCACCATGGGATGTGAGCAAAAAGGGAAAAACCAATCTTCCAACACATAGCAATGTCTCTTGCAAAGGAAACCACATCCTAGGCCCCCACAAACCAAAAATCCTAGAGTAATATCAACTGAAGGTTGACAAGGAACTTTGTGAAAAAAACCCTCAACCAACAAAACTACCTTTGAAATCCTCTTCTAGCCCCAAGATCCTTTAGAGTCCCAAAAAGAAGCCCCAAAACCTTCAACACAACACTCATCACCATGTACATCTTCCTCAGACTCAATGTCCTCAAATTATGGTGTTGAAGGGCCATTGTAAGAAACCCTAGTTTTTGAAACTCCACTGCCTAGGCTCTTCCCACTCTTCCTTCTCATTGTAGATATTTAATCAGGAAATATTAAATCGAAATATCATAATTGTTATAATCAAATACAAATTAAGTTATTATATTTTATATATTTTAATTATTACATCATAAATTTAACTATATAATCCTCATAAAGATTAAATATAAATTCATATTTAATTAAAAATTATATTAGAACATGTCTTATAATGTAATAAAACAAGTATATTTCCACATAATTTGTATAATACTAATCACACTTTCATTTTAAATTTCTAACACTTTATATTTTTAGTATATTTAATATTTATCTTTATTATATGATAAGGATTACTTAGTTGCATTCTTTTCTCACAAAAGTGAAAAATACTATGAATAATTTTATCAAATACTAATCATAGGAGAAAATGTTTTGCATTCTGCATATCGAAATGTGTGTGCACTAACTAGTACTTTCGATTTTGAATTTCAAGAAATAGTTAATGTTGGATTTGGAGACTAGAATTTTCATAAATTTATTTTTTCAATTAGTTTTTTTTTTAAAAGAAAGACAAAAGTGTTTCTATATATACGAGTTAAAAAAATATACTCTATAACTTGAATATACACTAGATCATATTTCATAACTCATTTTTCATATGATGTATGTGAATTATGATCTTTTATTTTGAATATCAAAATAGACTCAATGCTAGATTAGAAGCTGAAAAACTCATTAAAAAATAAATAAATAAATAAATAAAATAAAAATTATCATTAAATACAAATTAAGCAAACCTATTTAATGTTTAATTTTATTGAATGAAAATGATTTAGTGGTATGTTTCTCTCATCAAATCTAAAACCAATAAATAATATTATATTTAAATACAAATAAATTCAAAATACATTCTATATGATAATGGTGAAATTTGCATCTTCAAAAGATGCATTTGACAATTTGGTGGTACTTATTTTTAATTCCAATAAATACTTACTATTAGATATGATGCTAGTAATTCATAAATTTATTTTTAAACTTTAAAACAAAAAAGTTAATGTCTTTTATATATTTAACTTTATTATATGACAAAGATTTAGTTGAATGCTTCTCTTATAAAGAATAAGTACTACAATTTTAATTTTTTATTTTATTATGAAATTTATACAATGTATCGTTTTTCTTTTACTTATGTGTCAATTTCAAGAAAATATATTAATATACTTACATATCTACAAACTACAGTCCATAATCTCCATATCAATTTAGTTTCATACCTCTAACAATAATTTACTAAACATTATGAATAGATGGACTACACACATGTTTTCTCAAATTTTGTCATCTCTTTTTATTTAAAGGTAATCATTTATTATTAGATCACATTCGAATAATTATCTCATTTTAATTAGCAATCTCTTGAAGAATATTTTAAATTGGCACACTAAAAAGAATCTAAATTTTCATATTCATTCTAAGAAAATTTGCATGATTTCTTAGAAGTATGAAAATTTGTTTTTGTAAGGTTACCGACTCTACAAACAATTTATTAGTGAGTGGTGACCTTCACTAGAATTGACCTAAGTTAATTTGTTCATTAGTCAATTAATATTCTTCTAAAAGTATTCATATATATTATTATTAAAATTAATTATTATTATGTGTTAATCAAAAGTAGATTTGAACCCAAGACTTTTCCGACCGATGCATTGTAGGCTCTTGCCTGTATGGAATATTCATATATATTATTATTCTATATGACAAAATAAAGATAAATTCAACAAATTAGAGATGAAGACCAATTAAACAAATTATTGAAAAGAATACCAAATCATATAGACCAATAAAAATAATTTAAGAACCCAAAATTATTAGATTGTATCAAATTATTCATTCTTTTTCTTTGATTCATAGCATCAATTGACTTCATAAACAATCTTAAACAATCTTTTGAATAACTCGTATATAATCTAAGAGTGGTTTCATTAAACATATATAAAATTAAATTACTCCCATTCACTTTACATTTTTTACACATAAAAGAAAATTTACAATGATATACACCTAAAATTATAATTTATAATTTACTTAGTCTAGTTATTCTAAATCAATGCACCCTATTAATAAAGTAAGAGAAATCTTAATTTCCTTTAAACATACATTTTAACTCCATCATATGACAATGATTTAGTTGTATTCATTGCATGCGAATGATAGAGTTGTATTGAATGCATGCATAGCACGCTAGCATGAGAATGATTTAGTTGTTTATTTAATACGCTCAAGACGAAATGAGACGTGGCATCGTATGATTATTGCTGAAAAATAAATTTGATAAAAACCCAAAGTAAAAGACAATCCAAGGATACAAACAAATTGCACGGAATGAATTGAAAAAACACATCTCTATTTATAAATTTGGCCCAAATATAAGCTTTTTTATTATTATTAGTATTTCATTTTAAAAAATAATAATATTTCAGCTATCTTGAATTTTGAATTCTCTAATGAACAATTAATGTCATGTAATGATTATTACTTGCTTTTTAAGAACTATTTATATATGAATTATTTCTTGAGTTGTTTAATTTAGATAAAAAAATATTTTATAATTTTAATTGAAAGGGGGTTTGAATTTTAGTAGGGAAATAATACTTTTACAATTTAAGTAACATATTAAGTGGTGAACTCTTATAATTAAAATAATTAGTAATAGTTAAAATTAGTAGTTCATATTTATGTACTTGTAACAATGAGTTGACAGATGTTTAATAGTAAAATTTATTTAAAAATATAATTTAATCTTAATAAATTAAAGTATAATTAATTTTTAATTTAAATCAAAAATTAAAAAATGAAATAGATGAATTTTATTTATTTATGTATCTTTAAATTATCATATGAATAAAATAATCATCTAAAAAAAATTCTAGTTCAAAAATCTATTATGAAAAATTAATAAGAAAATAACATGAATTATATTTAATATATTGTATGAATAGAGCCTACAACACAATGGTTAAATTGTGAGCCTCTTATTCAAGAGGTCTTGAGTTTGAATCTACTTAAGCTTAATCAATAATAATAATAATAAATAATTAAAGTGTATAGCTTCCGGGAAGAGGGGTTATGTGAATAAGTTATCTTAGGCCCCTTTAAACAATTTTTACCACTTAAGCTTATCAACAGATAATCCTTACTAACCAGTTTCAACATTTTAACATACCAAAAACAATTTGTTAGAGTGGGGTTGCCCTTGCACCAAAAGACCGATCTATCAATGCTCGATACAAACACTCCACTCAACTTATAATCTCAAGGGGAGCACTAAACACATTTTCAACAATCTCCCCCTTAGCATTACTTGAGGGTCCGAGGATTCGAACTTGTGACCAATCTCTAATACCACTTGTTAGAGTGGGGTTTCTGTTGCACTAAAAGACCGATCTATCAATACTTGATACAACCACTCAACTTATATCACATAGGAGGCAGTTGAGCCCTTGTCACAAATCTCAAACGGAGCACTGAACAAATTTCCAACAATTGACTTCTGAAAGGGTGGGGGGGAGAGTGGGTGAATCAGTGCTTCAAACTTTGACCCATAAAATATTCACCACACAACCATCTCAAACATTCAACAAATAAATTGAAATACCATGTAAAGCATGTAAACAAGTAAGCATTCACACATTTGACACAAGATATGATTACCCAGAAACCCTCCAATAAAAAGGTAAAATTGGGGTGGGAATGACACCCACAAATCTTCACTACTGCAGTAATAAAATTTATCCAATGAAGGTTACAATATTTGACCATGAAACATGATCTACCTTATGAAAGGTCTACCATGTTAAAGGCTTACACAGACTATTAGGTCTTACCCTGTTAAAGGATTTCAACACCCTGTTAAAAGTGTGCCTTGTTAAAGGACTTCAACTCACAATTAAGTAAGCACCTTGTTAGAGGATTTCAATATAGCCTGTTAGGACTACTGCGTTAAGAGATTTAACTGATTCACCTATTAGAATGTCTTAGCACACTCTTATGCTTGATGACAAATCACCTCTATCATGATGCGTACTTGATCCTTTTTTATCAGATGTCTCTCTACTGCTCACTATTTCCTTCCCCTGTTCTACTTTAACTGATTTTGCAATACAATTCAAATCATGATACCTTGGTCACCATGAATGTCCTAGTTTGCACATGCAAAACTCTCCTTGATCGTTCATTCATTCCCTTTCACGCTCATAGAAAGTTTAGGGTTTGTCTTCCTTAAGAAGACCTAGGTGACTTAGGATTAGGTATGAATCAATGATTGTGATTCATCAATATTGTTGCTTAAACCTTCCTTTTACCTGATTGGGTGCATGTAAAGGTGTTACATTTGTGCTCGGCCTCTGAAGAGTTTGACTAGAAGGAGTGCAAGATTTTGGTAAAGTTACCAGTGCTTGAATTATTGTTAGCTCCTTTGGCTTGGTTGTCAAATCAGTCTCTTTAGGCTTGTCCTTTTCTACCTCATTAATTTGAATTACACCTTCTTCTTATGCTAGAGGTGCAGGTGAATCTACCTGACCTGTTTAACTCCATTTCTCATTATTGGTTGTTGTTTCCACCTTATCCTCTCCATTTGTCTCAACCTTATATGTTGCCTGATCATCTATATTCATATCAATGCTTCCCTCAATTGTGCCTTCTTCTTTGTCATCATCTTCATCATCTTTGACCTTAATAGGTTCTTGTTCACCTTCTTTGATTGTGGCTAGTCCATATGTGATCTTCCACATTTGTTTGGACTTGTGAACAACATCCTCAAAGTTGTTCTATAGTATGCTAAATGCCCTATACTTAGGAACAAATCTAACAACATATTTCTTTATGGCTTTGGATATTTGTGCCTTGCTGAGTTCTAGCATAACTTGGGCAAGGGATGTTTCCCTAATTTTCCTTTCTAAGTTCAAACAATCATGCCATTTTTTCTCAACTCTTTTATATAGACTTTTAGGTATGGAGTTGGAAATTTCTAGAGGAGCCTTCTTTAAAGTAGCCATCATGACAAATATTGCCTCCTCCACTTGATTAAAAATAGCCATCATGACATATATTACCTCCTCCACTTGATTCTTCTCAACTTTTCCAAGATTTTAAAAATAAATGTGAGAGAAACCTGATAAATCAACATTGTTTTTAACATTCTCACATAGGTTATCTAGATCTAAAGATGGATTATGACTCACCACTTGGAATTGACTATTGTCATTAGATTTAGTGCTTTCCTCATTAAATTTAGCTTGAGCAACATATTTTCTTCTTGGTCTTTTCTATGCTCCACCTTCCTACTTTGTAGACTTGGCTACCTCTTTAGCCTTTTGGGAAATAAATCATGTACTGGCCCTTGTGGTAGGTGCTATTGGTTTGGGCTGGCTTAGTTTAGCAACCTTTTTAGGTCTTGTCATTGCTTGTGACTTTTCCTTTCTCTTCTTCTAATCAATAGGAATAGGTGCTTTATAGGCTTCTTCTTCCTCAATACCTTCTGCAGTCTCTATTTCTTCCTCTTGCTGATCCTCACCCTAGCCTTGTGTCAATGCTAGTGGTGCTTGAATCTAAGTGTCTTCTTCCTATTCATCCTCTTCCTCTTCTTCTTCCTCCTCAAAACCTTCACCAAATTTTTCTTTTAGTTTCTTCACCAGTTTATCCTTCTTCCTAATCATTGAAGTGGTCTTTAACTCGATAGTAATGTTTGATTTGGCCAACTCATAGTTACCAAAAGCTTTAGCATCTTTGTCCACTTCTTCTTCAAGTAAATTTTTGATTGCTACAGAGGCCTCATCTACATTAATCTCATAACCTAATGGCCTTAGCCATCTCACTCTAGGAATTGTTGCTTGAACAAATGTGTGATCAACATCAACTAGGAAACAAACATCATCATAATATTTTCCACTAATGACACTAGAATTCTTAATCTCTTCTTCATGGATTGTTTGAAATCCTCAAAATAATTAGTCATTACTAACTCAAAGTTATCACCTAATTGTTCAATGAACTCTCCTACTTGAACTATAATAGACCTACTTGTCTTCCATGCAACATTACCAAATGTGGGAAATGTGTTCCATACATAAAAGAAGATACATACCAAAATAGAGCTGAATTTACACTGGGCACTCTTTGATTTCCTTATTGCTCCCAGATTTTCAATCAATTGTTATAGTTGTAGCTCAGAAAGATCATATGTATGATCCTTCTTCACAATCTTGTAGCCCATACCCACTACAATGTAGGGTACATTGTTCAACCTACTTGATTGATAAAACTTATGCACAAATTTTACCATCACTACAAAAGCTAGCAAAGGATTTGTGATTGTGTCTATGGTCATTCTTCTCTTGTTCCACATAGCCATTGTGTTCTTTTCAATAACTTCTTTGGATTCACTTCTCATAGTCTTTAGCTGATTTAGGGTTGGATACCCTATAACAGGCTATGAATTATCCTCTTTTTTATTTTTATTGGTCCATTATCTAATCACACTGAGCTATCATGAATTTTTCTCAAAACAATTTTGATCTACTCAATTTTGAAAATGTTAGGGAAATCTACGACATGAGTTAACCCTTTCTTTTCTACAATCTTGAATTCTTCCCTCAACACGCCATTTTCAAATAGTTTTTAATATGCTTCTCTGATTTCCATGTCACCAATACTCCCAATCTTACAATTATAACACTTTTTGACATCTTGAATCATTAAAACTTGTGGTGGTATCATAGATAACACACAGGAGGGATCCTGTTTATATGCTATGTCTGGAATAGCCTTGAAAATAGGTGGTTTTATTTCATTTCTAACTAGATGAACATTTAAAACCTCTTTTCCCTCTACACCTTTCATTTTGGAAGAAATAGACACCATTACTTAAATCTAGGGTTTATGAAATTCAAAATAGTATAGCTCAACACATGATAAATATCCTCTAAATCCTTATGAAATGATGTCAAACAACTGCTCAAATCTCTTGCAAATGCTTCAAATGAAATTTCTAGATCACCTTTAGCTCTTCTTGCTCTCTCTCAAATTCAAATGATGTTAAATGAACAGAAATTGATCAAATAGCCCTTTAAAATATTGTAATTAATACTAAGTGCTTACATAGTTGTAAGCTCAACATCAACTAATTTTTGGCTCACTCAGCATCCACTTGTCTTTCCATTCACTTGGAACCATTACAAGCTTGGCATAAACTAGCCAAGTTGTTAGCTCGACATTCACTATCATTTCACTCGGCAACCATAGGAAACTTTTCACGATCGACAGTAACATGAAAAATTGACAAAATTTAAAGATTTTTCTTTGATTCCTAATAACATTTTGCATATGTATTTATTCTTATGTAATCTTTTTAAAACTAAACCCTTGGAATTGATGTATGATGCATCCCTTTTAAATATCAGCCCCACATACCTCTTGGTTACTTAGTTTGATGAGTTGTGATCACCTAACCCATTGGGTGAAGTGATACCTTCTCCACTTGATGTGTTGTAATCCTCTTGTCTCTTCCATGTCTTGTTCATTTCATTTCTAACATTTTCAATATCTACCTTGCCTTTTCCTTTATTGAACTTATAACTTGGTGCCTTTGACCTTTTTGGATAATATTGATTGATGTGACTAGTCTTCAAATAACTAAAACATGTGGTTTGACTCAACCACATCTTGTAGTCACTCTTGAAGTGAGTTCTAATATAATTCTCAAAAACATGTCCATACTCTTGACAGTAGTGAAAACTATACCTTATATTGTAATCCTCATTATAAAAGTTGTCATTGTTCTTTACCTTTGTTTGCTTGTTTGATGACCACATTGGATTGGATCTGCACTCAAAAGCTCTATGTCCATACTTTTGACAGTTATAACAATATCTTTCAAATATTTGAGTGTGTATGGTCTTGGTTCTGCATTCATGTGCCTGATGACCTTATTTCTTGCACATATGGTAGCGAATCATTCTCTTCTACTTAACATTCTAATTTATAGTCTTGCTCCTGCACATGTTAGCAGTATGTCCTTTCTTACCACAATTATGATGAGTAGGTTTAAAATTCTTCCCTTTGTTACTCCTTTCTTCAACACTTTTGGATGATTCTCCTTCTTTAGTACTTGTGTATTCTAGCCTAGATGTATCATTGTTAGATCTAGGGGATCTCATCAATTGTTCAAAGTACTTGATGGCTTCACTAGCTTTATTGAAGCTTCAATAAACTCCTCTTCCCTTTTTAGATAATTTCTCAACTATTCATTTTGCAAATTCAATTTTTTTATCTCAATGTCCTTGGCATTCAATTCATGGTTTGCAACCATCATTTGACCCAAAGTTTCCAATTGCATGTTAGCAATCCTAGTTACTCTGATGATCTCTCTTCCAATGAGCTGGTCAAAACTCTTTTGTCATATTCAATCATGGCTTTATCTTCCACTGCTTTCTTTTCCTATTCAGTCATCTTGCATAGTAATGCGGCTTGTGATTCTTTCTCTAACTTAAAATTTATAATTTCTTCAACTTGAATTATGTTATTTTCCATTAAATTTCAATTGCTGCATTAAATTCATTGGAGTCTCTATTTGCAAATAGCTTAGTAGTGTCCATCTCTTTGTATTGTGTGTCATTCTCCTCTATGATAATTTCCTTCCTTCTCTTCAATGATTTCATTAGATCATATCTTGCTTCATTCAACTAATGTAGAATGAGTTATATTTCAATTCCATGATTCTCAATGATCTTTCCCAACTTGTAGACTTCCATTTTCAATATCTTTCCTCAAATTTGTAAAGCTTCTCTTTCAGAGAACTAGTCTCTGATACCAATTGTTGGCATTACAATAGGAAAGGTAAAATTTTGAGAGGGGGGAAGTGAATCAATTCTTCAAAATTGGACCCATAAAATATTTACCACACAACCATCTCAAACATTCAATAAATAAACTAAAATACCATGTAAAGCATGTACATCTAAAGAATGTAAACAAGTAAGCACTCACAACCATCTCAAACATTTAATAAATAAATTGAAATAACATGTAAAACATGTACATCTAAAGCATGTAAGCAAGTAAGCATTCACACATCATATGACACAAGATATGACTATCCAAAAACCCTCCAATAAGAAGGTAAAATTAGGGTGGGGATGACGCCCACAAATCTTCACTACTACAATAATAAAGTGTATCTAATGAAGGTTACAATACTTGACCATGAAACATGATCTACCCTATGAAAGGTCAACCCTATTAAAGGCTTACAAAGACTATTAGGTCTTACCCTATTAAAGGATTTCAACACCCTATTAAAAGTGTGCCTTGTTAAAGGACTTCAACTCACAATTAAGTAAGCACCTTGTTACAGGATTTCAATATAGCTTGTTAGGACTAATCTATTAAAAAATTTAACTGATTCACCTATTAGAATGTCTCAGCATTGATCCTATGATTAGCACGCTTATGCTTCATGATGGATCACCTCTATCCTACTGTGTACTTGATCCTTTTTTATCAGATGTCTCTCGACTATTCATTATTTCCTTCTTTTGTTGTCCCTTAATTAATTCTGTAATATAATTTAGATCATGATACCTTGGTCACCATGAATGTTTTGGTTTGCACATGCAAAACTCTCCTTGATCATTCATTCATTCCCTTTCATGCTCATAGAAAGTTTAGGGTTTTTCTTCCTTAAGAAGACCTAGGTAACTTAGGATTAGGTATCATTTAGATGCCAAGTGATCGAGGAGAATGACACATAATACAAAGAGATGGACACTACTAAGCTATTTGAAAATGGAGACTCCAATGAATTTAATGCAAAAATTGCAAATTTAATGGAAAATAACAAAATTCAAGTTGAAGAAATTAGAAATTTTAAGTTAGAGCAAGAATCACAAGCCACATTACTATGTGAGGTGACCGAATAGGAAAAGAAAGTAGTGGAAGATAAAGCCATGATTGAAGATGACAAAAGAGTTTTGACCAGCTAATTGGAAGAGAGATCATTAGAGGTAACTAGGATTGCTAACATGCAATTGGAAACTTTGGGTCAAATGATGGTTGCAAACCATGAATTGAATGCCAAGGACATTGAGATAAAAAAAATTGAATTTGCAAACTGAATAGTTGAGAAATGATCTAAAAAGGGAAAAGGATTTTATTGAAAGCTTCAATAAACCTAGTGAAGCCATCAAGTACTTTGAACAATTGATGAGATCCCCTAGATCTAACAATGATACATCTGGACTAGGATACACATATACTAAAGAAGGAGAATCATCCAAAAGTGTTTAAGAAAGGAGTAACAAAGGGAAGAATTCCAAACCTACTCATCATAATTGTGGTAAGAAAGGACATACTACTAACATGTGTAGGAGCAAGACTATAAATTAGAATGTTAAGTAGAAGAGAATGAGTCGCTATCATATGTGCAAGAAACAAGGTCATTAGGCACATGAATGTAGGCCCAAGACCATACACACTCAAAGATTTGAAGGATATTGTTATAACTGTCAGAAGTATGGACATAGAGCTTTTGAGTGTAGATCCAATCTAATGTGGTCATCAAACAAGAAAAAAAAGGTAAAGAACAATGGAAACTTTTATAATTAGGATTACAATATAAGGTATAGTTGTCACTACTGTCAAGAGTATGGACATGTTTTTGAGAACTATATTAGAACTCACTCCAGGAGTGACTAAAAAATGTGGTTGCATCAAACCACATGTTTTAGCTATTTGAAGACTCACATCGGTCAATATTGTCCAACAAGGTCAAAGGCACCAAGTTATAAGTTCAATAAAGGCAAAGGCAAGGTAGATATTCAAAATGTCAGAAATGAAATGAACAAGACATGGAAGAGATAAGAGGATTACAACACATCAAGTGGAGAAGGTATCACTTCACCCAATGGGTCAGGTGATCACACCTCATCAAACTAAGAAATCAAGAGGTATGTGGGACTAATATTTAAAAGGGATGCATCATTCATCAATTCCAAGGGTTTAGTTCTAAAAAGATTACATAAGAATAAATACAGATGCAAAGTGTTATTAGGAATCAAAGAAAAATCTTTAAGTTTTGTTAGTTTTTCATGTTATTGTCGAGCATGAAAAGTTTCCTATGGTTGCCGAGTGAAATGCTAGTGGATGTCGAGCTAACAACTTGGCTAGTTGATGCCAAGCTTGTAATGGTTTTTGAGTGAATGGAAAGAAAAATGGATGCCAAGTGAGCCAAAAATTAGTTGATGTTGAGCTTACAGCTGTGTAAGCACTTAGCATTAATTATAGTATTTTAAAGGGCTATTTGATCAATTTCTACTCATTTATCATTCAAATTCGAGAGATAGAAAGAAGAGCTAAAGGTGATCTAGAAATTTCATCTGAAGCATTTGTAGGAGATTTGAGCAGTTGTTCAACATCATTTCATCAGGATCTACAAGATATTTATCATGTGTCGAGCTACGATGTTTTGAATTTCATAAACCCTAGATTTAAATAATGGTGTCTAGTTCTTCCAAAATGAAAGGTGTAGAGGGAAAAGAGGTTTTAAATGTTCAACTAGTTAGAAATGAAATAAAACCACCTATTTTCAAGGCTATTCCAGACATAGCATATAAGCAAAATCCCTCCAGTGTGTTATCTATGATACCACCACAAGTTTTAATGATTCAATATGTCAAAAAGTGTTATAATTATAAGATCGGGAGTATTGGTGACATGGAAATCAGAGAAGCATATGGAAAACTATTTGAAAATAGTGTGTTGAGGGAAGAATTCAAGATTGTAGTAAAGAAAGGGTTAACTCGTGCCCTAGATTTCCCTAATGTTTTCAAAATTGAGTGGATCAAAATTGTTTTGAGAAAAATTAATGATAGCTCAGTGTGGTTAGATAATGGACCAATAATAATAAAAAAGAAGATAATTCATAGGGTTATAGGGTATCCAACCCTAGATCAGCTAAAGACTATGAGAAGTGAGTCCAAAGAAGTTATTTTAAAGAACACAGGGGCTATGTGGAACAAGAGAGGAATGACCATAGAAACAATCACAGATCCTCTGGTAGCTTTTGTAGTGAGTGCAAAATTTTCAGATAAGTTTTATCAATCAAGTAGATTGAACAATGTACCCTACATTGTAGTGGGTATGGGCTACAAGATTGTGAAGAAGGATCATGTACATATGATCTTTCTGAACTACAACTACAACAATTGATTGAAAATCTGGGAGCAATAAGGAAATCAATGAGTGCCTAGTGTAAATTTAGATATCTTTTGGTATGTATATTCTTTTATGTATGCAACACATTTCCTACATTTGGTAATGTTGCATGGAAGACAAATAGGTCTGTTGTAGTTCAAGTAGGAGAGTTCATTGAATAGTTAGGTGATAATTATGAGTTAGTAATGACTAGTTATTTTGAGGATCTCAAACAATCCATGAAGAAGAGATTAAGAATTCTAGTCTCATTAGTGGAAAAATATTATGATGATGTTTGTTTCCTAGTTGATGTGGATCGCACATTTGTTCAAGCAACAATTCCTAGAGTGAGATGGCTAAGTCCATTAGGTTATGAGATTAATGTTGAGGAGGCCTCTATAGCAATAAAAAAATTACTTGAAGAAGTGGACAAAGATGCTAAAGCTTTTGGTAACTATGAGTTGGCCAAATCAAAGATTACTATGGATTTGAAAACTGCTTCAATGATTAGGAAGAAGAATAAACTAGTGAAGAAACTAAAAGAAAAATTTGGTGAAGGTGTCAAGGAGGAAGAAGAAGAGGAAGAGGATGAATAGGAAGAAGACACTCAAATTCAAGCACCACTAGCATTAACACAAGAGTAGGGTGAGGATCAACAAGAGGAAGAAATAGAGACTACAGAAGCTGCTAAGTAAGAAGCCGAGGAAACACCTATTCCTACTGATTAGAAGAAGAGAAAGGGAAAGGCACAAGCAATGAAAAGACCTAAAAAGGTTGCTAAACTAAGCTAGCCCAAACCAATAGCACCTACCACAAGGGCCAATACATGAGTCATTGCCCAAAAGGCTAAAGAGGTAGCCAAATCTACAGGGTAGGAAGTTGGAGCACATAAAAGACCAAGAAGAAAATATATTGCTCAGGCTGAATTTGATGACAATAGTCAATTCCAAGTGGTGAGTCATAATTCATCTTTAGATCTAGATAACCTATGCGAGAATGTTAGAAACAATGTTGATTTATCAGGTTTCTCTCACATTTATTTTGAAAATCTTAGAAAAGTTGAGAAGAAGCAAGTAGAGGAGGCAATATATTCCATGGTGGCTACTTTTAAGAAGACTCCTCTAGAAATTTCCAACTCCATACCTAAAAGTCTATATGAAAGAGTTGAGAAAAAATGGCGTAATTGTTTGAACTTAGAAAGGAAAATTAGGGAGACATCCCTTGACCAAGTTATGCAAGAACTCAAAAAGGCACAAATATCCAAAGCCATAAAGAAATATGTTGTTAGATTTTTTCCTAAGTATAGGAAATTTAGCATACTATAGAACAACATTGAGGATGTTGTTCACAAGTCCAAGCAAACATGGAAGATCACATATGGACTAGCCATAGTCAAAGAAAGTGAACAAGAACCTAGTAAGGTCAAAGATGATGAAGATTATGATAAAGAAGAAAGCACATTTGAGGGAGGCATTGCTATGAATATAGATGATCAAGCAATAGATAAGGTTGAGACAATTGGAGAGGATAAGGTGGAAACACCAGCCAGTAATGAGAAATAGAGTCAAACAGGTCAGCTAGATTCACCTACACCTCCAACATAAGAAGAAGGTGAAATTCAAATTAATGAGGCAGAAAAGGACAAGCCTAAAAAAAATTATTTGACACCCAAGCTAAAGGAGCTAGCAACAATTCAAGTACTGGTAACTTTACCAGAATCTGGCACTCCTTCCAGTCAAACTCTTCAGAGGCCGAGCATAGATGTAGCACCTTTAAAATTCTCAATGCTGATTTCATCCAAGGAAGAAGAGGTAATAACTTATGGAGATGTTAGCCTACATGAAGAAATTATATTGCCCAAGTTTGATCTTGCATCAATACCAATTGAGCAGATGAGTATACCTCAAGAATCCCTAGCAAGAAAGAAGCATCAAGAATTGCTTAGAAGAGAACAAGGCAAAAGAAATCTTTCCTTGATATCAAAGACATCTTCTTAGATGCATTCATTCTGCCTACTCTAGATGAAACAAAGCCAATCATTGAACAATTGACCAACATAGTGGAAAGAGTAAGTGATACAAACCTAGATACCAATGCCAAATTATTAGAATGGTCTAAGAAGAAGTTTCAAAGTAAATTAATGAGAAGATATTTAGTGACATAGAACTTACACAAGTGGCATTGGAAACTAAGATAGACAATATGAAGAAGGTACTAGAGAACATTTTCTCTCTATAGAGCAAACTATGTAATCCTACACTTTTTACACAAGAAATAAGGAATCACATCCTAAGCTTGGAAAGTCAGATGTAGTCATCTGGAGCTAAATTGCCCATGACTCCAACTCAAAGTGAGAAACACTTTAAGAACCTATTTCAAACCCAAAGTCAATTAGCAACATTATCTATAAATGAAGCCAACATAAGGGCTAAAATAATAAGCATCCAGACTACATTGACTCCTCACATGAAGATTCTACACAAGGAGTTAGGCTATGCAGAAACTATTATGAAGAAAGACCCTAATCTATCTACATTAGATGACCTAGTGAACCTTGCTACTGAGTTGGCCATCCAAATTAAGTCTTTAGAGGTAGCTTGTGACAATTGGAATGCCATTCTTAAGATTATTCTTGAGGTCCATAAATCTTTTTTGGAAAAATACACTATGAGTGTATGACCCATTGACATAAGTTTTAAAAAGGGGGAGTAAGAACTTTGAGTGATAAGACCTATGGGGGAGCAAGAATGGGAGACTAAGAGTAAAGGGAGAAAAATAGTAGAAAGCAAAAAATAGAGAAAGAGTATCAACAATTGAGACAAATCTTCCCAGCAAGAGAGATTTTGATACAAAATACAAAATAGAATAGATCAAACAACTTGGGGGGAGTTATGAGATTTTTGAGGTATAAATTATATAAATTTTTTGATATTTTGAATTTTTTTTATAGAATCTAAATAGTCAGTTATGTTATTCTCATAAGAATAAGAGTATTAATACATGACCAATTGTTTTTGATACTCATGTCAAAGGGGGAGATTGTTGATCTCTGATTGGTTTTGACAAGTGAGTGTCTATACACTTAGGTCATTTACTTATTTCATGCCAAATAAGTAACATATGCTGAGAACAACATATAAGTTAGAGCATGCTGAGTAAATAGTGAGTGTTGAGTCACTCATATGTCGAGTCACTCAAGTGTCGAGCAGAAAGTATGTGTTGAGTGATTCAGGAGTCGAGCAAGTAGTGCATGTCGAGTCATTTAGATGCTGAGTGACAGTATTGAAGTCAGTATGTGCCAAGCATAAGGGACTTCAGTTGCCGAGTAACAAAATTTTGTCATAGTTGTTTGTATTAGAAAAAACTACTATGTAAACCATTTTTGAGCCAAATTATAGATTGAATTATGATGGTGATAAGGACAAATCAAAGTGAGAAACACTTTAGGACCTTGTTGCAAACCCAAAGTCAGTTAGCAACATTATCTATAGATGAAGCCAACATAAGGGTTAAACTGATAAGCATCTAGAATACATTGACTCCTCACATAGAGATTCTACACAAGGAGTTAGGCTATGTAGAAACTCTTACGAAGAAAGACCCTTATCTTTCTACATTAGATGGCCTAGTACACCTTGCTACCAAGCTGGCCATCCAAAGTAAGTCTTTAGAGGTAGCTTGTGACAATTGGAATTCCATTCTTAAGATTATTCTTGAGGTCCATAAATCTTTTTTGGACAAATACACTATCAATGTATGGCCCTTTGACATCAGTGTCAAAAAGGGGGAGTAAGTACTTTGGGTGATAAGAGCTATGGGGGAAGCAAGAATGGGAGAATAAGAGTAAAGGGAGAGAAAGAGCAGAAAGTAAAAAATAGAGAAACAGTATCAACAATTGAGACAAATCTACTCAACAGGAGAGATTTTGATACAGAATACAAAATAAAATAGACTAAACAACTTGAGGGGAGTTATGAGATTTTTGCGATATAAGTTATAGATTTTTTTTGATATTTTAAAATTTTGTATAGAAGCCAAATAGTTAGTTATGTTATGCTCATAAGAATAAGAGTATTAATACATGACCAAGTGTTTTTGAAACTCATGCCAAAGGGGGAGATTGTTGATCTTAGATTAGTTTTGACAAGTGAGTGTCTATATACTTAGGTCATTTACTTATTTCATGCCAAATAAGTAACATATATTGAGCACAACATATAAGTTAGAGTATGCCGAGTAAACAAGGAGTGTCGAGTCACTCATATGTCGAGTCACTTAAGTGTCGAGAAAATAGTATGTGCTGAGTGATTCAAGAGTCGAGCAAGCAGTGCATGCCGAGTCATTTAGATGCTGAGTGATAGTATTGAAGTTGGTATGTGCCAAGCACCAGGGACTTCAGTTGTTGACTAACAAAGTTTTGTCATAGTTGTTTGTAATGGCACAAACTACTATGTAAACCATTTTTGAGCCAAGTTACAAATTGAATCACGATATTTTGGTGATAAGGAAAAATCTTAAGATTGGAATCCCTATGCATTACATGCACCCAATCAGGTGAAAGGAAGGTTTAAGCGAAAATATCGATGAATCACAGTCATTGATTCATACCTTATCCTAAGTCACTTAGGTCTTCTTAAGGAAGAAAAACCCTAAAATTTTTATGAGCGTGAAAGGGAATGAATGAATGATTAAGGAGAGTTTTGCATGTGCAAACTAGGACATTCATGGTGACCAAGGTATCATGATCTACATTGTATTGCAAAATCAGTTAAAGGAGAATAGAGGAAGGAAATAGTGAATAGCAGAGAGATATTTGATAAAAAAGGATCAAGTATGCATCATGATAGAGGTGATCTATCATCAAGCATAAGAGTGTGTTAAGACATTATAATAGGTGAATCAATTAAATCTCTTAACATAGTAGTCCTAGCAGGTTGTATTGAAATCCTCTAACAAGGTGCTTACTTGATTGTGAGTTGAAGTCCTTTAACAAGGCACACTTTTAACAAGGTGTTGAAATCCTTCAACAGGGTAAGACCTAATAGTCTGTGTAAGCCTTTAACAGGGCAGACTTTTCATAGGGTAGATCATGTTTCATGGTCCAATATTGTAACCTTCATTGGATACATTTTATTACTGCAGTAGTGAAGATTTGTGGGTGTCATCCCCACCCTAGTTTTACCTTCTTATTGGAGGGTTTCTGGGTAATCATATCTTGTGTCAAATGTGTGAATGCTTGCTCATTTACATGCTTTACATGGTATTTCAGTTTATTTGTTGAATGTTTGATATGGTTGTGTGGTGAATATTTTATGGGTCAAAGTTTGAAGCACTGATTCACCCACTCCGCCCCTCTTCAGAAGTCAATTGTTGGAAATTTTTTCAGTGCTCCCCTCAGAATTTGTGACAAGGGCTTAACCACCTCCTGTGTACTATAAGTTGAGTGGTTGTATTGGGTATTGATAGATCAGTCTTTTGGTGCAACGACAACCCCACTCTAACAAGTGGTATTAGAGCTTGGTCACAAGTTCGAATCCTCGGACTCTCAAGTAATGCTAAGGGGGAGATTGTTGGAAATTTGTTCAATGCTCCCCTTGGGATTTGTGACAAGGGCTTAATCACCTCCTATGTACTATAAGTTGAGTGGAGTGGTTGTATTGGGCATTGATAGATTGGTCATTTGGTGCAAGGGCAACCCCACTTAGTAAGGATTATTTGTTGATAAGTTTAAGTGGTAAAAATTGTTTAAAGGGACCTACGATAACTTATTCACATAACCCCTCTTCCCAAAAGCTATAAACTTTACTTATTATTTATTAAGCTTAAGTAGATTCAAACCCAAGACTTCCCAAATAAGAAGCTCACAATTTAACCATTGTGTTGTAGGCTCTATTCATATAATATATTAAATATATTCATGTTATTTTCTTATTAATTTTTCATAATAGATTTTTGAACTAGAAATTTTTTAGATGATTATTTTATTCATATGATAAATTAAAGATACATAAATAAATAAAATTCATCTATTTCATTTTAAATTTTTGATATAAATTAAAATTAATTATAATTTAATTTATTGACATTAAATTATATTTTAAAACTAATTATACTATTAAACATTTATCAACTCATTATTACAAGCACAAAAACATGAACTACTAATTTTAGCTATTACTAATTATTTTAATTATAAGAGTTCACCACTTAATATGTTGATTAAATTGTAAAAATATTATTTCCCTACTAAAATTTAAACCTCCTTTCAATTAAAATTATAAAATATTTTTTTAATCTAAATTAAACAACTCAAGAAATATTTCATATATAAATAGTTTTAAAAAATGCAAGTAATAATCATCACATGACATTAATTGTTCATTACACATGACAAAATTCAAGATAGCTGAAATATTATTTAAAAAAAAAGAAAAGAAAAAGAAAAAAGAGAGCTTATATTTGGGCCAAATTTATAAATAAAGACATGTTTTTTCAATTCATTCCGTGCAATTTGTTTGTATCCTTGGATTGTCTTTTACTTTGGATTTTTATCAAATTTCATTTTCAACAATAATCATATGATGCCACGTCTCATTCTCATGCACTGAATACAACTAAATCATTGTCATATGATGGAGTTAAAATGTATGTTTAAAGGAAATTAAGCTTTATTTTACTTCAATATAGGCCAAATTAATAGGGTGCATTGATTTGGAATAACTAGTCTAAGTAAATTATAAATTATAATTTTAGGTGTATATCATTTTAAATTTTATTTTGTGTAAAAAATATAAAGTGAATGGGAGTAATTTAATTTTATATATGTTTAAGGAAACCACTCTTAGATTATATATGAGTTATTCACAATATTGTTTATGAAATCAATTGATGCAATGGATAAAAGAAAAATAATAAACAATTTGATATAATCTATTAATTTTGGGTTCTTAAATTATTTTTATTGGTCTATATGATTTGGTGTTCTCTTCAATAATTTGTTGAATTGGTCTTCATCTCTAATTTATTGAGTTTATCTTTATTTTGTCATATAGAATAATAATATATATGAATACTTTTAGAAGAATATTAATTGACTAATGAACAAATTCTCTTAGGTCAATTCTATGAAGGTCGCCACCCATTTGCTTGGCTCATTTCACTAATAAATTGTTTGTAGAGCTGGTAACCTTATAAAAACAAAATTGTATACTTTTAAGAAATCATGCAAAATTTCTTAGAATGAATAGTGAGCCAATTTAAAATATTCTTCTAGTGATTGCTAATTAAAATGAGATAAATTATTTGAATGTGATGTAATCTTAAAATATTATCTTGAAATAAAAAGAAATGACAAAATTTAAGAAAACATGTGTTTAGTCCATCTATTCATAATGTTTAGTAAACTAGGTCGAAGCCAATTAAATTTGAATCTGAATCTTGAAACATGAGGCTTCAAATTGCAAGAATAATATTTCACCTATAGAAATCACCAAGTATATTGGAACAATAAATTTGATGTGAGAAGTAAATAGTATGATCAGCAATGAAGCAACAAATATAATAAATGTGGAGATGTCTAGATGTAGAGAGAAAAATGATACATTATATAAATTTCATAATTAAATAAAAAACTAATTGTGGTACTTATTCTTTATAAGAGAAGCACACAACTAAATCTTTGTCATGTAATAAAGTTAAATATATAAAAGACATTAACTTTTTTGTTTTTAAGTTAGAAATAAATTTATGAATTTATGAATTACTAGCATTATAAAGTATTTATTAGGATTAAAAATAAGTACCATCAAATTGCCAAATGCATCTTTTGAAAATGCAAATTTCACCATTATCATATAGAATATGTTATGAATTAATTTGTATTTAAATATAATATTATTTATTTTCTTTAGATTTGATGAGAGAAACATACTACTAAATCATTTTTATACAATAAAATTAAACCTAAAATATGTTTGCTTAATTTGTATTTAATAATAAAAATAAATTTATGATTTTTGAGCTTCTAATCTAACATTGAGTTTTATTTTGATATTCAAAATAAAAGGTCATAGTTCACATATATCATTTGAAAAATGAATTATGAAATATTCTCTAGTGTATAGTCAAGTTACATAATATATATTTTAAACTCATATATAGAAACACTTTTGTCTTTCTCCCTTGAAAAAAAAAACAAATTGAAGAAACAAATTTATGAAATGCTAGTCCGGAAATCTAACATTAACTATTTCTTGAAATTCAAAAGAGAAAGTACTAGTTATTGCACACACATTTCCATATGCAAATTTCACCATTAGAATATAAAACATTATCTCCTATGATTAGTATCTAAGAAAAAATTATTCATAGTATCTTTCATTTTTGTGAGAAAAAAATACAACTAAGTAATCCTCATCATATAATAAAGATAACTATTAAATATACTTAAAATATTAATTTTTAGAAATTTAAAATGAAACTGTGATTAGCATTATACAAATTATGTGGAAATGTGAGTTTTATTACATTATAAGACATGTTCAAATATAATTTTTAATTAAATATAAATTTATTTAATTTTTATGAGGATTATATAGTTAAATTTGTGATGTAATAATCAAAATATATAAAATATAACAAATTAATTTGTATTTGATTATAACAGTTATGATATTAAGATTTAATATTTTCTGATTAAATATCTACAATGAGCGAAAGAGCCTAGGCTGTGGAATTTCAAAAACTAGAGTTTCTTACAATGGCCCTTCAACACTAGAATCAGAGGATGTCGAGTCTAAGGATAATGTACATGGTGATGAGTGATGTGTTGAAGGTTTTGGGGTTTCTTTTTGGGACTCAAGGATCTTGGGGCTAGAAGAGGATTTCAAGGGTGGTTTTATTGGTTGAGGGTTTTTTCATAGTGTTCCTTGCCAACCTTTGGTTGATCTTCCTCTAGGATTTTTGTTTTGTGCGGGACCAACATGTGGTTTCCTTTGTAAGAGACATCGCTAAATCTTGGGGGAGTGGCTTTTCCCTTTTTCCTCACATCCCATGTTGGGGATTTCCTAAAATTGTCTTGGTGTGGAATGTTGGGTGGTAATTGATGTTTCATGGGGTTTTCTCCCCTTCTCCTTGGTTGTGCCTTAAAGTGGGGAGTTCTTCAACTCCTAGTTGACCATTCAACCAAGTGCTCTTTATTGTTTCCATGTTGAGGACTCTTTTGGTGCTGACAAGAAGTATGATAATTTTGGTGGGAAGTTGATCAAAATGGAACATGTATATTATATTAAATCATATTATATTATTGCTAATGACTTTTCAATTTGGATTTTTCCATTTGGCTTTGAATAAGAATATAGATGGAGTGACCTTTCGACTTCCATGAAGATGTATAAAGAGACTCAAGCTGAATTGAAGCAGAGAATGATATGGACATACATCTTGTTTGTTGAGATTGCCAATTTGTATCATATCTTATATACAGAGTTCATGGGCAGACATCTGAACCATGAGATTTCCCAACTCCTATAACGTTCATGGGCATACATCTCATTCACGGGATAGCCCAACTTTTATGAGCTCAGACACACAAACCCTCCATGAGTTTGTCCAAATTTGATTGATTTGTAGGCATACATCTCATTTATGAGATTGTCCACAATTGTACATAATTTTTAGTATTATGGATGAATAGAAGTTTTCATATGGATTATTATGTGTTTACAATACCATTATTTATTCCTTTGGCATTATCCTTTGAATTGACAAAATGATTTAGATTAGAGGTAGAGCTAGTGAGAAATCCTAGTCCCTCCTTCTTGTGTGGTCCCTCCTTCATGTGTGGTTGGGATTGGAATGGGTGGTCCTCTCCTACATTGGTTTTTATCCACTTTTCCTTGGGTTAGAATGGACAATGTGGGAATTGTGTCATTTTTTCTTAACTTTTGTTGTTTCTTGCACTTTATGTGTTGGGTTCCAAAAATTTGAGATTGATCATTTGGCCTATGGGATATATTGTTTTAGTTCTTGTTTCATGCCACTTTTGGGTATGTCCTAGATGGCATTTGGATATTTCCTTTTCTTTTTCAAATGTTGGGTGTGGGTATTCTTCTTGCAAAGAAATGGTGGAATCTTTGTATTTTTTAGGGCTTTATTTTTGTTGGATCTCCTTTGTGGAGTTTGGAGTAGTTGTAGGCCATGATCTACCTGAAGGAAAAAGTGATTTCAGCTCTTCAATTTTTTTGAGAGCTAGGACTAGGTTTGGTGAACAAGTTGCTTACAAACTTTATGAATTTGTTATTCCTTTTTGTGGTCAACTTTTTTTGACAAGGATAAATCCCAATTTTGGGGAATTGGTAATGGATGGAACTCTTATGTACATTCCTGCTCTATTTGGGGACTACAATAATGTGGACTCTTGGTTTTAGCTCTAGCTAGCTTCGTTTGGTGGAGACAAGAAAAATTTAGAGCTTATTAGCTTGGGGGAGTTTTAGAACCCTTTGGTTATGAGAAGAGTTTTATTTCCTAGGAGTAGGGCTTGGGTCTCCCTATTTGCTTCTTCTTTCATAACTCCTATGGAAGTGGAGCAGTCTCCTATTAAGGTGGAGCTTATGTTTGTGAATTTGGAAGTGGATATTATGTTCACAAACCTAGAGGTGGATATTATGTTTGTGAATTTAAAGGTAGAGGAGACTCCTTTTGAGGTAGAGAATATATGGGTTACCTCTTCTAGTTGTGTTGATGGAAGCAGATGTATCAACTTCAGCCTTGTCATTTTGATCTTTCTCCTCTTTACTCCTATAGATGTGGACCCTTTTATTATTGAGGTAGAAATGAAGATTGTTGTGGGTTGGAATATCTTTGACAATGTTGGCCAAGGATAGAGGTTTAGTTGTTTCTGGTCCTTTTTTTCTTGACAGAGAAAGATGGATAGGCTATTTAATGCCTAAGTTTGGTTTCTTTTAGTTTTACGGCGATGAAAGTATCTCTTAAAGTTTATTTCTTTCTGTGATCAGACAACTTTTGGCAACTATAAAGGACTCACTCTAGTTCATCTTTTTTTTTTTGTTAAAGTTGGCAAATTCTGTAGGGGCTTAACACAAGATCATCTTTCATAGTATTAATCATAGTTGATGGTTTAGTCACATCTAAACCTTTGTTTTTGATAAAGGTAGATCCAGGGTGTAGTTTTATCTGATCTTTTTTTACCATCTACTATTAATATCTTGTTAATGTTGTCTAGTGTTAGTTATTTAGTCATTTTCTATGATTGTACCACAAGCTAGTATCATATGTTGAAAATAGTTAGTCAATTGTATATTGTCATTTATGTTACACAAATGTCACACTCTAACACAACTAGTGTTAAATGAGCTCAGTCACAACTAGTGTTAAATGAGCTCAGTCAAGCACTAAAGAAGACTCTAGTATCAACCAAGCATAATTTAGAAGGAACCAAGTTTAGTTGGTCATCAAATAAAATTAGTGTAAACTAAGTTAGGTCGATCAATGAAGGGTTCTAGTTGTAATTGAGTTAGGTCGATTACCAAAGGAATTTAGTATTAACCGAGTGACTAATTTTAGTGTTATCCAATTGTGAACAAAATACTTTTGTTAATTTAATGGTTAATACAAGCCAACATTATGGATGTTAATTGATTTTTTGTAAGGGTATTCAAGCTAACTTGAGATTGGGTTTCATATATATGAAAGGTTAAGTTATGGATTGATAAAGGGAAGTAATTGGAAGAATGAAAAAGATGTGAATTAAGAAGGATATATGATTAAAGACAGAACATCCAAGGAGCTGAAAATAATATTCTGATTAGGAAGGATCAATAGAATAAACTAGAATAGTGATTTGAATTTACAAAGTCAGTTGCTTCATCAATTAGGTCAATCATCGTTACTCTCTAAAAATTGTAGTAGTGAAGAAATCTCTTAACAGAGTTGACTTAACAACCATTTTGTAAATCCTCTAACAAGGTAGCATTTCTAGATTGAAGTGTCTAAAGACCTCTAACAAGGCCATTCCTAATAGGGTGATTCAAATCCTCTAATAGGGTCGCACTTAACCATGTGTTTTGTAACCTTTAACAGGGTTGGCTCCTAATAGGGATTACCTCAAAAGAGTGAAAAGTTGTAACTAGTTGAATTGGTGGTTTTCCCAAATTGGGTTTCCACATTAAATCTTGATGTCTCATGTGTTCATGTTATTTTCTTAATGCTTTATGTTTCTGTACCTAAGTTACTAAATGTTAATACACACATATCTTAAGACTACTTTGTTAACTGAGTTATAGTGTATATCTAGTTCTAACTAAGGAGTGTAAGGATTTGGCTTAGTGAGAAGTTTGTACTGACATCTAAGGGATTTGAAATTGTTTTTGTAGTAACTAATTCACCCATCCCCTCTCAGTTACTCTTATTTTTCCAATAATTGGTATTAGAGTTTTTGGTGCTTGTAGGAATGTTTCAAAGACCTAGGTTAACGATTAAGATGTCTTACAGAAGAGAGAATCCTAAGCTTAATAGACATAATTTTTTAGCACAAAAGGAACTGATGAAGTTACATTTGGGAACCATTAGAGATACAAGTCTACACTTCTTAGAGAATCAGTATGTGGCACCTCCAAAGTCTTTAACTATGGATTAGATCTTGGACATGAAGAATCACAACACAATGATGATTGATATTGCTTCCTCTCTCAACTATTCTAAATTTGATGAGGTCAAAGATTTTCCTACTACCCATGACATGTGGATCAAACTAGAAAAGATCTATGAAGGAGATGATAATGTGAAAAGAGCCAAAGAAAAAAGTCTAAGAGGCCATTTTGATCAGATAAAGATGAAAGAAGATGAAAACATTGAAAAATACAGTAAAATAATCAAAGCAAGTGTAACTGCAATAAGAGCTGCAAGAGGACAAATAGATGATACTATAGTAGTCAACAAGGTATTAAGAACTCTTCTTCCTATTTATATAATTAGAGTTTGAGCTATTCAAGAAATGAGATGTGATCCTAAAAATGATATAACTTTGGATGCACTAGTTAGAATATTGACAACTTTTGAGTTGGATAACTTTGATAACTATCTTCCTAATACTAACCATATAGAATTTGCATTCAAATCCAAACTAACTCTTAGTAGAAAAGAGGTAACTCAAAAGGCTAATAGATTGACAGTGAAGAAGATGATGATTCTGAAGAACCTTGAAGCTACTGAAGCCCTACTTGCAAGAAGGTTACCAAAAGGTAAATAGAAAGGTAAAATACCATTGATTTGTTACTCTTGTGAAGAAGTTGGTCACCTTGCTGCAATGTATCCAAAAAAAGGAAAAATAGATGATAGAAAATTCAACAAGTTCAAAGGTAAGATATATTTCAAGAGCTACAAAGACTACAAAGATAAAGGTAAGAAATCTTCTTATATTGGGAAAGATTATGACAGTGATGATGAAGATGAAATGATAGATATTTTTGTTAAGGATGAATTAGATGATGAGAAAAATGAAAAGATGGCACTTATTTCTCATGTTAGTAATAATGACACATGGATAATAGATAGTGGTTTCTCTCATCACATGATTGGTGATAAAAATAAGTTTTAACACTTTGAACATTATGATGGTGGAAGTGTTAGATTTGGAAATAATGAACCATATTATGTGAAAGGAAAAGGATGCATTGCATTAACTGAAAGAATCAAATGTCACAATGCCTACTAGGTTGAAGGACTAAGGCATAATATTCTAAATGTGGAATAGTTGAAAAACATTGGATACAAGGTAGAATTCATGAATGAGAAAGCCAAGTTGTTGGATGGAAAAGGAAACTTAGTTGGGACCAGAAACTAGACTAAAGGTAATCTATTCTATCTAGATCTTATTGAAAGTTCATATTTTTTGGCACAAGTAGAGGAAAGTTGGCTATGGAAAAATAATGTTTCATGTAAAATTTGATAGTTTGGTTACCATAAGCAAGAACAGAAGATTAAGAGGATTTCAACTTTGAAGAAACTTGAAATGACCATATGTAAACAATGTTAGATTGGAAATATGGGAAAAAGTAGTTTCAAAAGTAACTATTCTAAAGAAGTCTTGCAACTAGTTCATATAGATCTTTGTGGACCAGTATGTATAGAAAGCTATAGTGGAGGCAAATATTTCATTTTTTTTGTTGATGATTATTTTGGAACGATGATAGTGATGTTCCTAAAAGAAAAATATGAAGCTTTTCAAAAGTTCAAGTTCTATCTGGCTAGAGTTGAAAAAGAAATAGGAAAGAATCTAAAATGCCTAAGGGGAGACTGAGGAGGTGAATTCATCTCTAATGAATTCAACAAGTTCTGTAATGAAAGATGAATCAAGAGACAAGTATCTACCCATGGTACACCTTAGCAGAATGGCATAGCTAAAAGAAGAAATAGATCCATCATGGATTGTCCAAGAACACTAATGATAGAAAAAATGATGAAACCAAGTACAGGAAAGAAGTAATCAACACAACAGTTCATACCCTGGATCAAGTTTAACTAAAGAAAGGTACAAATCAAACACCTTATGAATTATGGTATGGCTATAAACCTAATGTCTATTATTCAAAAGTATTTGCAAGAAAATTTAATATCTTAAAAGAGGAAAGGAAAGGAAAGTTTGATGCAAAAAGTGATGAAGGCATATTCCTAGGCTACTCCAACAAGATAAAATCATATAAATGTTTGAACCTTGCTACTCACTAGGTTATAGAAAGTGTACATGTTAAAATTTATGATTTTGTAGGAAAGAGTGAAGAACAAATTAGAAAGGAACCTACAGACTACAAAAACATTGTTTACTATGAGCCTAAGACTTTACCCAAGTTACAAGCAAATGTGATTGGGCATCAATAGACTATACCAATTGAGTCATCCAAATCTGTAGTATAAAGCAAGTTGCATCTAGTGTAACCTGAGTCTTAGATAGAGGAACCTGAGTCATAGAAAGAGGGAACCAAGCCTCATATAGTGGAAACAAAGCAAAGATCAAAAGTTAACAGAATCATTAAATATGGTGAACCAATTGAAACAAGTCTAGAATCTAGAAGGAAGGAACCTGTACTTGCCAAATATGTTAGAAGGCATCATGCATTGATCTCATATTAGTTTTGACATATGAGGGTCTATACACTTAAGTCATTTACAAGTTAGAACTTAGAGCATGTTGAGCATAACATGTCAGATAGTGCATTCTGAGTGAGATACTCAGTAAGTGTCAAGTAAATAGTTAGTGTTGAGTCACTCCAGTGTCAAGTAGTCAGTATGTGCCAATTCATTTAGATGCCCAGTGACAACATTGAAGTTGCAGTTGATGCCGAGCATAAGGGACTTCAAATGTTGAGCATGAGGGACTTTAGATGCTCAATAATTTTTTTTTGACAAATTTGTTTGTAATGACAAAAACTACTATGTAAACCATTTTGGAGCTAACTTAAGGATTTTTTTGTTATCCTAGATGATAAAAATAGATCTTAATTGAGAATCCCTATGTAGTACATGCAACCAATCAATTAAAGGGATGAATTGAGTGACTAGATGTATGAATTACAATTTTTGATTCATACCTAACCTTAAGTCACCTAGGTCTTCTTAAGGAGGAAAAACCTTGAACATGAATGTGGAATGTGAGAAGAGAAAATTTTGCATGCACAAACAAAGTATTCATGGTGGCTAAGAAGTTGTGAATTGAGATACATTGCAGAATATCAATTAGAGGAGAACAAAGGAAAGGAATTAGAGGACATATGGGATACATTTGATAAGAGAGGATTAAGTACACATCAGTAAAAAGGTGATCTATTATCTAGCAATAGAGTGCTAACTGAAGGATCATTGCTAATAAATTCTAGTAGTTGAATCAATTAAATCTCTTAATAAAGTAGTCCTAACAGGTTGCTGTAAATCCTTTAATAGGGTGGTTACTTCATTATAAATTGAAGTCCTTTAACTAGGCACACTTCTAACAAGGTGTTAAAATCTTTTAATAGGGTAAGATCTAACAATCTTGTAAGCCTTTAACTAGGCATACCTTTCACAAGGTAGATCATGTTTCATGATCAAACATTCTAACCTTCATTAAATACACTTTATTATTATAGACGTGGAGATTTGAGGGTCTCATTCCCACCCCAATTTTACTTTCTCATTGGAGGGTTTATGGGTAATCATATCTAGTGTCATATTTTTTCAATTTTATTTTCTTTCATGCTATGGATGTATATGCTTAATTTGGTATTTTAGTTTACATGCACAACTGTGAGATGGATGTGTGGTGAATGATTCTATGGTTGAAGTTTTGAAGTGCTAATTCACCCTTCCCCCTCTCAGAGTTTACTTTTCCTATTTTATTTCCAATAATTGGTATCAGAACATTGGTTCTTTGGAAAGGTAAGCTTTGCAAATTTGAGAAAAGATCTTGAAGATGGAAGTCTTCAAGTTGGGAAAGACTATTGAGAATTAGAATATTGAAATCCAGCTTGCCCTACATTAGCTAAATCAAGCAAGAGATGAGTTGAAGTGCTCATTAAAGAGAAGGAAAGAGACAACTATTCAAGAGAATGACACACAATACTAAGAGATTGAAACTACTAAATTATTTATAGATCGAAACACAAGTGAATTTGATGCAGCAGTTGCAAACCTGATGGAAAATATTAGAACCCTAGTTGAAGAGGTCAGAAATCTAAAGATGGAACAAGAAGTCCAATCAGTATTGCTATGTGAGGTGACTAAGTAGAAAAAGAAAGTTTTAGAAATAAAGTCATGATTGAAGATGACAAAAGGATACTAACCAAAAGATTGGAAGAAAAGACATCAAAAGTGCAAAAGATTGCCAATCATGAATTGAATGGTAAAGACATTGCAATCACAACCCTGAAATTATGGAATGAACAATTGAGTAATGTTCTAAGAAGGGAAAATGACTTCATTGAAAGTTTCAACAAACCAAGTAGAGCCTTCAAGTATTTTGAGCAATTGATGAGATCTCCTAGATCTAACATTGATACTACTGGATTGGGTTACACCAATACTGAAGAAGGAGAATCATCCAAAAGTGGTGAACAAAGGAACAAAAAAGGTAAGAACTCCAAGCCTACTTGTCATAATTATGAAAAATTAGGACATACTGCTAATGTTTGTAGGAGAAAGACTACGAATTAGAATCCTTAGCAAAAGTTCACGAGTCATTGCCACAAGTGCAACAAGAAAGGACATCATGCACATGAATGTGGAACCAAAACTACGAGCACACAAATATTTTAAGGATACTACTATAACTATCAAAAGTATGGTCATAGAGCATATGAGTACAGATCCAAGCCCAAGTGGTCATCAAACAAGCAAAAAAAGGTATAACACAATGGCAACTCCTACAATTGGGATTATAATACAAGGTGTAGTTTTCACTATTGTCAAGAGTATGGACATGTTGCTAAAAATTGCATTAGATCACATTTTAGAAGTGACTATAGTAGATGGTTGAGTCAAACTACATGCTTTAGTTGTTTGAAGATTGGTCACATAAGCATAAATGGTCCAACAAGGTTAGGAACACCTAGGAGTGAGTTCAATAAAGGAAAAGAAAAGGCATATGTTGAAGAAGTCAAAGTGTAGATGAAAAAAACATGGAAGAAGAAGGAAGATTGTGATACATCAAGTTCAGATAGGATCACTTCACCACTTAAGTTGCGAAGTGAAATCTAGTTCATGTCGAGCTATTGTAGGTGATAGTGTTAGCTATATAATCAATTTTTGACTCATTTGACATCATTCAAATTCGGAGAGAGAATGAATAGCTTAAGGGAAATTGAAGAGATTGTTCCAAACATTTGTAGACTAGATTCAACCACTGTTTGACATCATTCAACAAATTTGTAAAGGTATTTATCATGTGCCAAGCTATGTTGTTTGAATTTTTTCAAACCATAGGTAATTGGTATGGCTTCTAGTTCTTCTAATACTAAGGTTAAAGAGGGAAAATAAATTTTATAATTTTAATTAATTGGTAATGAAATCAAACAACCAAACCTTAGAGCAATTCCTGACATTGCATACAAGAAAGACCCATTTGGTGTGCTATCGATGATACTAACACACATTTTAATGATTCAAGATGTAAGATGTTGTTACACATGTAAGGAAAGTAGCATAGGTGACATGGAAATTTGAGACCTATATGAAAAATTATGTGAAAATAGAATATTGAAGGAGGAATATAAGATTATAGAAAGAAAAGGGTTAACTTGTGCCCTATATTTCCCCAAAGTTTTCAAAATAGAGTGGATAAAGATTACCTATGAAGATTACTAAGAGGAATCTACAAGATATCCAACCCTAGATAGACCTAAGACCATGAGAAGTGATGCAAAAGACGTTATTGAGAAAAACATAGGGGTAGTGTGGAAAAAGAGAGGAATGACAATTGACACCATCTTAGATACCCTAATTGCTTTTGTGGTAAGGATAATTGCACACAAATTCTTTCAATCTAGTAGATTGAACAATATACCTTGTATTGTTGTTGACATAGGCTACAAGATAGTCAAGAACGATCATTTTTATGACCTTGTAAAGTTATAGTTACAAAGGTTATTAGAAAACTTGGGAGCCATAAGGAAAACCAAGAGTGCATGGTGCAAGTTTGGTTCAATACTTGTTTGTATATTTTTCTATGTGTAGAACGCATTTCCTTCTTTTCATAAAGTTGCATGGAAGACAAATAGATCTAATGTAGTGTAGATAGGTGAATACATTAGCAACTTGGAGAAAATTTTGAGTCTATAATGACTAGCTAATTTGAAGACTTTAATAAGTCAATGAAACAAAGAATGAGGATTCAAGTGTCACTAGTTGAGAAGCATTTCAATGATGTTTTCTTTCTAGTTAATACTTACTTCACATATGTTCAGGCTGCTATTCCAAGGGTGACATGGCTAAGGCCTCTAGGTTATTAGATAAATGTGGGTGAGGCATCTGTAGTAATTACTACTTTTCTTATAGAAGAAGTAGACAAGAAGGCAACAACCTTTGGTAACTATGATGTAGCCAAGTCTAAAATAACTATGAACTTGAAGACAACCTCTGTAATAAGGAAGAAGAAAAAAATTATTAAGAAGCTCAAAGAAAAAATTGGTGAAGGGGAAGAAGAAGATGAAGAAGAAGAATAAAATGAAGATGATGATGATGAAGAAGGTGAAGACATACCTGCCCAAGCATCACTAGCCATAACTCAAGGTCATGGAGAAGACCAAGGTGAAGAGGAATAAAAAATTGAAGAAGTTTTTAAGGGAGAAGAAGCCAATGAAGCACCTGTAGTCACAAAGAAGAAGAAGAGGAAAGTTAAAGCTCCAACAATAAGCAAACCAAAGAAGGTTGTAAAACCTACACAACCTAAGCCTACAATTCCTATTGCTAGGGCTAGCACAAGATATACTACTAAGAAGGCTCAAGAAGTAGAAAAGCCAAAGGGAAAGAGAGCTAGGATATCTAGCAAAGAAGGTGAGTCTAAGAAGAAAAAAAGGAGAAAGTACATTGCTCCATTTGAATCAAATGAGGAAAGGATAGAATATAATGACAATAACCAATTCAAAGTGGTAAGTCATAGTCTTTCTTCTGATTTGGACAACTTGTGTGAGAATATAAAGAATAATCCAGACTTATCTGGATTCAAAATTTTTGAGTTTGATAAACTTGGAAAGGTTGACATGAACCAAGTAGAAGAGTCTATATATGACATGATGGAAACATTCAAAAAGACTCCAATTGAGCTTTCCAACTTTATACCCAAGAGTCTATATGGTAGAGTTGAGCAAAAATGGAAGTTTAGTCTCAATACAGAAAGGAAAATCAAAGAGATTACACTAGCAAGTGTAATGCTAGAATTGGATAAGGCCATAATGATAAAAGCCTTAAAGAAGTTCACATGAATATTTTCTCCTAAATAAAGGGCATTTAGTATTTTGCAAAATAACATTGAGGATGTTGTTTAGAAGTCCACTTAGATATGGAAAGTAATATATGGAATAACAACACTAAGGAAATTGAGTAGACACCTATTGAGGTAGGTGAAGACAAAGGTGAAAAAGAAGTAACTAAGGTTACTAAAGATGAAACTAAAAAGGATGCACATGTGGAAGGCACTAAAAAGAATATAGATACATAGGCATTAGCTAAAGTTGAGCAACATATAGAATAGAGTATGCTAGATATACAAATGTCAAATGCTAGTCCACAACATGCGATAAATTTATAGACATGGATATAATAAAGATCAAGGATGTTTCTAATATTGTAGCTTAGAACATCAATCCTGTAATAGAAGAAGATACGAAGAAGATATTGGTATATTCCACCACTAAGGCATAACTATGGAGTCATCCTATATTGGTGAGTGTAGATGAGATTGAGAAGGAAAAAAAGATATCTACAGAGGAGGAAAAACAAGACATAACTCAAACTCCTTAATTCACTATGGTACTGTATATGAGCAATGTTAGTATGCTAATAGAAACCAAATTTAAATAAAGCTTCTACAAACTAAACAAAATTCATAAACTTCAAGATAGACTAAGATGAACTCTCAATTGAAAATATGAGCCATTAATGGGCTCTCTCAATGAGAAGCTCTCTTGTTGAGTGGCTTTATCTAAATGGATAGGATGTATGCTCAATATGCTTCCAAAGGCTTCAATGGATGATTGTGGATTTTTGGTGTGGATAGATGGCTTTAGTATGGATTTGGCTCTCAAAATAGCATTATAACTTTACTTCATGGATTGTGTTATTTTTCAAATGGGAAGGATCCAATTTATAGGCAAGAGGCTTGAGGGTTTGAGGGCTAAGATGCAAGGATGGGAAAAAGCTTATGGAGGGCTCAGATTGCATGAGAGGAGAGCACATGGATTGTGCTTCCTTATAGCCAATCAAGGAGTGACACATGTCACATGGTGAGAGGATGGAGGAAAGGGGAAGGATGAGTCAACAAAGGAGGCTCAAGGGATAAAATCTTCATAAAGACCCTCATAATGACTTGTAAGAGCAATAAAAGGGCTTGTAAGAGTCATTTATGACCTAGTGGACTTCATAAAGTTTTATGGTTGAGATATTTTGAGGGTGATGAGAGCAATTTCGACTTGGACTTGATTAGGAAGGTTTTAAGCTTGTTTAGGCTTGTGCAAATGATTAGAGGATGGATTAGGATGGTTTAGGATTAGCTTAGGGATAGGCAAGTGGATGGCATTTAATGAGGGTGGGTGAAGGAGGAGATATTTGTTAACTTTGGCTTGGGTTAGTAAGTCTTAACCCATGTTTAGGGAATGTGACAAGGTTAGGAGGAGATTAGGATTAGGTTTAAAGACATCTTCTAGAAGAGTCTAGACTTTGGATGAGGATAAAGACTTTCTAGAATAGTCTAGAATTTCCTAGGATGAGGATGAAGACTTTCTAGAAGAGTCTAGAACTTCTTAGGGTGAGGATAAATTAGATTTTTAGAAAATAAATAAAGTTTTATTTATTTCAAGGGTTTGGGTTGAGGAGATATTTATTAAAACTTTTTTAATAAACATGAGGATTAATATTTAATTTTAATTAAATATTTTGAGTTGGGGTTAGGGGTAGGAAATGATGAGATTAGCCTTTAATCAAAATTAAAGAAGGATTAGAAGATTTTGGAAGAGGTTATTGGTCATAAGGAAATTGGCCAAGTTTTGGGCAAAAAATAAATTTTTTATTTATTTTAGGATTTTTGGTCAATTTATTAATTAAATAATTAATAAATAAGGAAATAATGTTTAAATAAGATTTAAACATTTTTGGGAGGGATTCCTTAATTAAATATTTTTAATTAAGATAAAGGGATTTAATGGCATGAAAATTAATTAATTAATTAAATAATTAATTAATTAATAAATGATGATGTCATCAGGACTTTTTCAGAAAATAAAAATACTTTATTTTCTAAAGGTTTTTAGGTGTCTACAGGTACAACCTACATTACCCATTGTAGTGTACCAAAGGAAGGAGAAAAAATTAGCACAATGGTGCAAAATGTGCAAGTACAAGAAGTTTCTATAGAAGCATAGGAAGGGACACAAGTTCAAATAGGTCAAGAAGATACTCATGTACCTACAACACAGCTCAAGGTGCAATTGTGATTGAAAATCAAGAACATGATAGGACTGAAGAGTTAGTATTAACTACCAAGCTTGAGGAGCAATTATCAATAGAAGCACTGGTTACTTTGCCAAAAATTGCTACTTCTCCAAGTCAAGCTCTTCATAAGTTGAGTGTAGAAGCTACACCATTGTAGTCATCACAACCTAGTCCTAGCACATCCAAGGCAGATGAAATTACATCATTTTGTGATGTTAACTTGAATGAAGTGATTATGTTGCCAAAGTTTGATCTTGCAAAAATCACCATTGAATAGATGAGCATACTTCAGGATGCTCTTGCATAGAAAAATCACCAAGAACTACTCATAAGGGAGCATAGGTAGAAGCAAGCATTGCAAGATATCAAAGACATTTTTCTTGATGCATTCAACCTACTTGCACCTAAAGAAGACAAGACCATCATGGAGTAGTTGGAAAACATAGTAAAAAAGATTAATGATACATGCCTCGATTCAAATGTAAAACTACTTGAATGGTCTAAAAGGAAATTTCAAAGCAAAGTAAATGAAAAGATATCAAGTGTCATTACACTTAGTTAGGTTGAATTAGCAACCAAGATTGATAGTGTAAAGAAAGTATTAGAGAATAATTTCTCTCTTTACACCAAGTTGTGTGATACAACTCTCTTCAAACAAGAAGTGCAACAACATATTGGCAATCTAGATAGAGATATAAAGAAAATAGGTACTACTCTACCCATTTCTCCAACTCAGAGTCAAAAGAACTTCAAGAATTTGATGAAATTCCAAGGTCAGTTGGTAGCCCTCCATGCTCAAGATGCAAACACTTGGGCTACACTAATCAACATCCAATCCATGTTGACCCCACACGTGGAGATACTATACAAGGAACTAGCCTTTGAAGAATGAAGAAAGATCCCCATCTTTCTATACATGAAGGCTTAGTTCACCTTGTTGTTGAGTTAACTATCCAAATCAAATTATTGGAGGTAGCATGTGATAACTAGGATGCATCACTAAAGATAATACTTCAGGTCCATAAAAAATTATTGGAAAAACACACTATACATTTATAACCCTTTGACATAAGTGCCAAAAAGGGGGAGAAATAAATAAGAAGGATAAATAAGTTTTAGGGAGAAATTAGAAGAAATAAGGAAATGGGAGAGAGATATTATATATAGCATTTTTGAGAGAGACATGAGAGAGACAATGAATCCAAGGAAAAAATGAATACAATTTTGGGGAAGACCAAACAAAGGGGGAGTCAAAGGTAGAAATAGAGTGCAACATAATTCAACGTATGTATATTTGCTCAGCAGGAGTATTGGTTTAGATTCAAAACAACAAAATCAACTCAGGGGGAGTTATAAGATTTTGAGGTATGACTATTGAGTCAAGTTTTGCAAAATTTTGAAATTTGGTACATATGTCAAACATAGATAGTGAGTATCTAAGTTATGTTCATAAGTTAAAATAATTAATGCATGACTAAGTGTTTTTTCCACTCATGTTAAAGGGGGAGATTGTTGATCTCAGATTGGTTTTGACATATGAGTTTCTATACACTTAAGTCATTTACAAATTAGAACTTAGTGCATGCCAAGTGAGATACTCAATATATGTTGAGTAAATAGTTAGCGTCAAGTCACTCAAGTGTTGAGAAGTTAGTACATGCTGAGTCATTCAGATGTTGAGTGACAAGATTGAAGTTGCAATTGATGCTGGGCATCAGGGACTTCAGATGCAGAGTAAAATAATTTTGACATAGTTGTTTGTAATGACACAAACTACTATGTAAACCATTTTGGAGCCAACTTAAGGATTTTTCTATGATCCTAGATGATAAGAATAAATCTTAATTGAGAATCCCTATGTAGTACATGTAGCCAATCAGTTAAAGGGATGAATTGAGTGACTATCTATAGATAAATTTTGATCATTGATTTATACCTAACCCTAAGTCACCTAGGTCTTCTTAAGGAAGAAAAACCCTAAAAATTGTATGAATGTGGAATGCAAGAAGAGAGAAGTTTGCATGTGCAAACAAAGCATTCATGGTGGCTAAGAAGTTGTGAATTGAGATACATTACAGAATATCAATTAGAGGGGAACAAAGGAAAGGAATTAGAGGACATAAGTGATACATCTAATAAGAGAGGATCAAGTACACATCAGTAAAGAGGTGATCTGTTATCTAGCAACATAGCTCTAACTGAAGGATCATTGTTGATAAATTATAGTAGGTGAATCAGTTAAATCTCTTAATAGAGTAGTTCTAACAAGCATATTGACAAGGAAAAAAAAAAAGGTACATGTTGTCTTAGTGATTTTTAACCTAGAACTATTAAAGATGATTTGAATAATGAAAATTGGATAGAGGTAATGAATGAAGAAATTGAGAAAATTAAAAGGAACAATACCTGGACTCTTGTTCCTAGACTCAACGACAAGAATGTAATTGGTACAAAGTGGATTTTTAGAAACAAATTAAACAAAAATGGTGAAGTATCAAGGAATAAGGTAGGGTTAGTGTATAAATTATATGCTCAAGAAGAAGGTGTAGACTATGGAGAAATGTTTTCTCCTTTTTCTAGACATGAAGGAGTTAGGACACTACTTGCATATGATGCACACAAATGATTCTAAGTGTATCAAATGGATATAAAATCAGCTTTCTTGAATGGAATTCTAGATGAAGAAGTCTACATTGATCAGCTTGAAGGTTTCATCAAGATCCAAATAAAATAGACATGGTCTCCAAAATGCATAAAGCTTTATATGGTTTGAAAAAAGCTCCTAGAGCATGGTATAAAAGACTACATGGATATCTAGTAAGGATTGGTTTTTAAATAAAAAATAATAATAGTAGTTTTTATATTAATGAAGGACCACAGAATAAGATATTACTAGTAGAAATATTTTTAGATGATATTTTATTTACAAGTCATAATGACTTATGTATATCATTCTCTGAAGAAATAAGTAAAGAATTTGAAATGTCAATGTTTGAAAAGATAAAATTATTTGTTGTTTTACAAGTTCATTAAATGAAGGATGGCATCTACATTAATCAGTCAAAGTACATCAAAGAAATATTGAAGACTTTTGGAATGGAAGATTCCAAACCAGTTGGAACATCTATGTCTACTGGACACAAACTATCTAAGAATGATGACTTAAAGGAGGTAAATTAGACTACCTACATATCCATGATTGGGAAACTTTAGTATGTTGTACAAATAAGGCATGATATTACATTAATAGTTGGTATAACTACAAGGTTTTATGCGAATCCTAGAGAAACTCATATGATGGAAGTCAAAAGAATTATGAGAAATATAAAAGGAACTGAAGACTATGGTCTATGGTACAAGAAAGGAGGAAAATTTTAGTTGAAATCCTTTACTATTGCAAATTGGGATGGAAGCATTGAAGACAAAAAAAGCACTAGTGGTGGAGCATTCTTATTTGGAAATAGGTTAGTATCATGGACAAGCAAGAAGTAAAATTGCATCTCTCAATCTACAACATAAACATAATATGTTGTTGAAGCTGTCAATTGTTCCAACATAATCTAGATCAAGCAAATGTTGTCAGGAATGAAGGAAGAAATCAAGGACCTGGTGGCTATCTATTGTGATAATACAAGTGTAATCAACATATCTAAGAATCCAGTAATGCATACCAAGACAAAACACATTGTAATCAAGTATAATTTTCTGAGGGAATTAGTTCAAGAAAAAGAGGTAAGATTAGAATATGTGAACACCAAGGAGTAGTTTGCTAACATATTCACCAAGATATTTCCTAAGGATACATTGTTGTATCTAAGAGGTAAGCTAGGGGTCATTCCCTTATCTTATGCTTACTAGAGTACAGATTAGTGATGCATCAACAAAGCTTCATTGACAAACTATCAAGTTGATGCAAGAATTTCATAGCATATTGCATATGAAACAGTACATTAGATACACTAAAAATTCATTGAGTTCTTTGTCATTTGATGTCAAAGAGGGAGAGATTGATGTCATGATAAAGAATTAGAGAAAGAGATTTGTATAAGAGCAAGAGGGAGAGTTTGATAAGACAGAGTTTGAAGATAAGACGTCAGAGGGAGAATCTCAGAGGGAGTTCTCATGGATAAAGAATCATAATGAAACTAAGGATACTATAAAATCTTATAAATCATTTTGTTGATCCAATTTTTTCTTTGCTAATAACATGTATTTCCATTAATGCCAAAAAAGGAGATTGTTGAAAACAATTAGTCAATTGTATATTGTCATTGATGTTATAGAAATCTCAGACTCTAACTGAGAATAACTAGTGTTAGTTGAGCTTAGTTAGACACTGAAGAAGACTCTAGTATCAACTAAGAAGAATTTAGAATGAACCAAGCTTAGTTGGTCATTGAAGAAAATAAGTATAAACTGAGTTAGATTGGTCAATGAAGGGTTCTAGTATTAACCAAGTCAGGTCAATTACCAAAGGAATTTAGTATTAATCAAGTGACTTATTTCAGTGTTAGCTGACTATTAGCATAATACTTATGTTAATTAAATGGTTAATACAAGCTGACCTAATGGATGTTAATTGATGATTTGCAAGGGTATTCAAGTCAACCTGATGTTGTGTTTCATATATGAAAGGTCAAGTTGTGGATTGATAAAGGGAAGTAATTGGAAGAATGAAAAAGAAGAGAATTAAGAAGGATGTCAAATTAAAGACAGAACATCCAAGGATATGCCAAGAATGTTTCGATCAGGGAGGATCAAGAGGATAAACCAAAACAATGATCTGAATCCACAAAGTTAGTTTCTTCATCAATCAAGTCAATCATTGTTTAAAGATAAATCAAAAAATCTTAAATCAGTTAATTTTTTATATGTTTTGGCTAAATTTTGCAATGTGAGCAGGAAAGTTGAGGGAATTTCTAAATTATATTTGATACAAGTTGTACTTGATGAATAGATATTTTCCTATGGATCCCTCTCTCTAAGCAATGCTTGAATAATGGAAGGATCTAACATCTAGCTTCTTTATTTACAATTTCTCTAAAGAGTCTAAGTTAAGATTTAAATTGATGCTCTAATAATTTGTATAGTTTGCAGAAAGGGTTGTTGTGGTTGTTGCATGGTAGGTTCTTTAGCACTGGATGTATCTTATAATTAGCTAACAGTTTGATCTACTCTATAAGGCTTCAAATATCTTGGAAGACTATATAATAGATATCAGCTAGGAGTTAATGTCCCTACTGACTATACAAATTTTGTAATTTCTCTAGCAAGAGAACTATGTAACATTGCTTCTGAATGTACCTAAATCTAATTACAAACTATGTATGTCTTTATAAAATGTAAAAGACGGTATGCCCCCTTCAAGTCCCTTTATGGGGCATTTGTATTTTGTATAGGACTTCATTCTTGGGCAAACTTAGGGGTTTCCTTAACCACATTCTTTTTCCCCTGATGCCTACACTTGAACATGGTACTTTCTAAATATTTTTGAATTAATAAAAATGGACGCTTGCTTCTTATTGATAAAAAAATTGTATTAGTTGAGAAAATATTAAAAATATCTTATTATTTTGACAATAAATGCAAACAAAATTTTGATCTTTGTTTTTAATTAATTCAAAAAATAGTAGATTTGTTTTTTTAAATATTCAAAATACCAAAATTTAAAGAAATAATAATATTCTAAAATTTCTAGAGTAATAAATTTAAAAAATTGTATTAAGTGAAAAAATGAAAAATCTAAATAAAATTATAATATCTTCATATTTTAGAAGAATAAATAAAAAATATTTGCAAAATGTTTATATAATAGTTTTATAATTATTTTTTATATTAAAAATTAAATAATTATTTTTCAAACTTTTTATTTTAATAATAAAATTAAAAAAATTTGTTATACTGTAAATAATAAACAATTTTTTTATTTTTTTATTAATTAAAAATGCCAACATCAAAATTAAGAATAATAATATTCCTAAATCTTTAGAATAATAAATAACAAATTGAAAAAAGTAGTAAAAGTATAAATAAAATGATAATATAAAAAAGTTTGTCTATATTTTTGGTAAATAAAATACAAATGTATTAATTGAGAAAACTATAAAAACTATACATAAAATGACACTATAAAAGTTTGCCTTTTTTTTTTAGTTTTTTTAATTTGCCTAAAAAACTAGGTATAAATCTTGTCCTATATTGAATTCTTGCCTATAAATACATGGACACAGTATTTGAAAGAGCCACAATTTTGAGAACATTCATGCACATAAAGGTATTTGACATATTCATTTAAATAAGGTTCAAATTAGAGTTTCAATTATCATTGTTTTTGTTGTTGTCTATGTTTTATAGTGTAAAGTGTCAATTGTTCATTTCATATACTAACTATAGTCCATGTTGATGAAAGGCCCCCACCTTTAGAACAATCCCCTCGCTCCCAAAGCAATACATCTAGGGAAATATAGCTTCCCTAAAAAATGGTAGCCTATGCATGCAAAATTAATTTTTTAGGATTCATATTGAGAAACTTGTATATTTTTTGCTTCTATATTACCTAATAAATACTACTAGTAATCAACTTAGTAAATTTTATCTTTGACGGGTCAAATAAATAAAACATGAAAGAAAATAGTGAAGATCTACTTCATCTCTTTGAAAAAAAAAGGTTTAATCTTTTAAACATAAATGTCTACTACAAGTTTGCAAAAAGAAGATTTCTAATCAAATTTATTTGTTTTCAATGTAGGAAAATTTTGAGATAAGTTGCAAAAAAAGACAATAATGGACATTGAATGAGCTTAGCTTTCCCATAGTTTAGCATCAATTGATATGGCCACACAAGCACAATAATATACCAAAATAAAAAGCATAGAAGGAATTCTCATATAACCAACATTCTCTTTTCACCACTACACTAAGCAAGAACAAGAGAAAAATAAGTTTTAGTTTTCTTCTCAAACAAAATTGGGTATATTCCCCAACCACATTAATGTGTCCTTAATTTATTTACAAATAATTTATTTTTAATGTGTTACATTGATGTTTAGAATAGGAAATTTAGAGACGACTAACAAAAGGAAGATAATAACCCATAGTTCAAAAAGACTTGCTTTTCAATGTAGGAATAAATGGAAACAAGTTGTAAAAGTTGACTCTATCACAAAAAAAACCATCAAAGTTAATTAAAAATAAGGGTGGAAAATGAAAGATAGACTACTACAATATTTCCTACAATTATAGTTCACCAAGTCATCCCACATTCATAAATTATATGTCTTTTCACAAATCGCTTGATGGAACTAATCCTCGTGCACCTTCAGAAGTTACCCAAGGAAAGAAATATTTTAACTCATACTCAAATTGGGTATTTGATAATATTTACAATGTACATGATTAATCCTTCCTCTAAGTTATGCACACCAAACAAGTGTCTTTTTCTCATAATGTTTATGACATAGGATTTTGTTTGACATTGTTATCCTGCTAACTCTCACATCATTTGAGTAGACTAATTATGTGTTTCATCAAATGTAATTGGAATCAAATTCATTACATCTTAAAAGAAATATATAGTAAATGCTTATATGATTTAGTGTATAGTTGATCTATAAAATCATACTAAGTGAAAAATCAAAAGTTCATTCATTGATAAAAGAATGGTTTCTAACCTAGAAATGACTAAAATGTCTAGATTTCTACAAGACAACTAACTAAAAAATAAAAGGTTGAGAAAAAATAGGTCATACAGGTAACTCTACTTGGGCTATAAATACTTGGTTAATAGTAGAGAAATACCATGTGGAAATTGAGATAATATCATCCTCGAGCCTATGGATGCATGTCTGGCAACAAGGCACTATCTGATTTGATATTAGGAATGACTAAACTATGTACCTCACTATGGAAATGGATTTCAACCCATGCTCTTTCAAAGAAGGAAAGATTAATTCACATGGGCAAACCAGAATGAATGTTCGATTCAATTCCTCTTATGGAATGATATATGCACTCTATCTCTTAGGCTTTGAACTCATATTTTGACAATGTCCTTACTAATCTTATGCACCAAGCTTGTCAATTATTATGAAATGTAGTTACCACCAAACTTTTCTTCTTATTTGCACAACCATTTAGCTTTTCATGTTGGAATACTTTAGAATAACTAAGAGGGGGGTGAATCAGTTATCCAAGGTCCAAATGCACAAACAAAACTTTATTACAACTTATCCTTATGCATGCCTTGATCATTCAATATCTTAAACATATGCATATTGTTGTCCTATGTCAAAATAACTTTGCAGAAATGTAAACATGCAAAACCACAAAATCAATCACACATTTTGACACAAGGATTTCATGTGGAAACCCAATTTGGGAAAAACCACCAATAACATGCTACAAATTTTTACTCTTTTGAAGTGAGATCTGTGAGGAGTCAACCTTTTTAAAGGTTACAATGCTTACTATTAAATGTGACCTGGTTAAAGGATTTCAATGACCCTATTAGGAGTGAGCCTTGTTAGAGGACTTTAGAAAATTCTATTAGAATGTCACCCTATTAAAGGATTTACTAATGATTGTTAGGTCAACCTTAATCCAAAGGATTTATCTAGACTGATACAATTCTTAGAGAGAAACAGTAGGACTTGATCTAATAACAATAAAAACTCACTTGCAAATTATAGATCTCACATTCAGTCCTCCATTCTGCTCGGCATTCATCCTCTTCATCTCTAATAGCTTGTTCACCCTTCAAGCATTCATCCTCTTAAGCCTTCTTTCTTTGCATGCCAATGGAAGAATCTTTTATTTAGCCACCATATGAAGCAACACCCTAGACTTCTTATCTTCCTTAGGTTCTCACATGTGACAATTGTTTCTTCTAGCTTGCTATCTCTATAAATAGAGAATTTAGATATTTTTCTAACCTTTATCATCCCTTCTAGGGTTAGGTAAGATTCAATGAATCTAACCACTTTTCCATTTTAGCCCTTCCAAAAACTTCCTCTACAATCCTCTTTGAATTCACCTCAAAACAATTTATCTTGAATTCTATGCCACCAACTTATCATAGAAATCTTCCACACACTTCACATAATTCAAGAAACAAACTTTTTCAGCTTAGATTTCTTAAATCTTTGATCTAACACATTTTACTGGCACTTGGCAATAACACTCTATTTGCTTGGCAAACATTGTGTTCTGATGCTTGGCCAACATTGGGTTGCTCGTCATCCATTGGATCTTTAATGCTACTCGACACATACTAACTATCTTCACTTGGCACCAATGATATTTCACTTTCTTGGCTCATACTATCTTTCTTCACTCAATATATACTAAACTTTATTGCTCAGCTTCAACTATTTTCTTCTTGGCCTGCACTAACTTTGCTTGGCTTGCACTATTTACTTGGTCAGGCTTGGTAGAAACTTTTCTTTACTTAGCCTCCTTCAATTCTTTTCTCAAGTATACTTTCATTATATACTTAAGTAGATAAACAATACACTATATAATCAATGTCTTGTTTGGTCTTAGTGCTCCTTTTATACACCAAATAACTCAACCTTTCCTTAGGTCCTCTTGTTATCCTTTCTTTTCAAATCATCTTCATCAATCAAACAAACGATAACATTCAGACCAAAGTAAGCAATTGTCTCACCAACAAGTAGTAAGTTTCACATTAGTGACAAAATAATTATTGTTCCATGATAGTTTCATCAATCTTCTCTACTTCAACAATCCCATTTCAACATTTCATACTTTGTCACATATTCTTGACCTTTATTATTTTTCATGGATGCAAGTACTTACTTTTTTCTATCCTTTCCCCACCCTTTCACACCTCATATTTTTCCATGGAAGTCTTGGGGTTGCACAAATATGTACAAAAAAAGAGATTCATAAATCTAAAAAAGCTACTCTACATAGGTAGATTCTTGAAACATTAGCTACAACAACCCATTGTAATATAGTTCTTCAAAAAGTTCTTATTGTATAGTGAAAACATTATCTGTATTCATTTCAAACATATACAAACTATTCTCATATTTAATTTTATTGCATAATCTTCTACCTAGCAATAAATATATTTGGATTTATATTGGACAATAAAAAATAATGTCATCTTGAAATAGTATAATTTCAAATTTTCATTCCAATGACTATGACAAATGTTTTGATATCAAATTAATGTTTACTAATTTGACATGTATACAAAATAAATATCAAATTCACAAAGCATACTTACTTTTCAAAATTTTGCTAAAAAATTTCATTGCAAAAGGAAATCTCATTCTTATTATACAATAGTATTTCATTCAAAGTTTTACAACAGAAGAAAAAAGGAAAAAAAAAACATCGGTTCCAATGAAAACTAATAATAAATACTCCAACACAAACTTTGAAGAATGAATCAATGTTACTATGTCGACTAAGACAATGTTTACATTTAGATAACACTTGACGAATATTTTATTTTAATAAATAGATATTAGTTATTTCACTCATTTAAAGATTTTTAAATAGATTAAATCTTTTTATAAGTAAATAATTATCAAATTCGTCTCATCCCAAGTTGTTTGCTGGTCATTCTCTTTCACCTCCTATGGTTGAAAGTGCTAGTTTCATAGTGTTGGTAATCAAGAATGCCATAGATGATGGAGAGATGTTGTATATAATTAGTATATTAAACTTTATACAATAAGTGTTATGAAATAGTTAGTTTTTAACATTATAATGTGTTTTTAATTTGTTTATTTAAATTATGTATTAATTATTTGACTAAAATATATTGAAAATGATTTTGTTTTATATGAATGCCAAAAAATAACAAATAATATTTGTTTACGTAACATATTATAAAATTTCAGTGTCTAATTTCTTAAATCTATTTTATTTATTCATTTATTTATTTAGTTAAAAATTATATATGTAAACAAGATTCATGTATCAATTGACTACATAAATACATGTTTATAGTGACAGCAATAGATATAATATCATGACTTAAATGTGTTAATAAAAAGCATTAGAGTGCCAATTATATTTAAACTAAATAAATTTTGTAAGTAAATAACAATAAAGAACAATATTGGTGGGAAGGTTAGTGATTATTTTATGAGGCAAAGAAGATGGAAAAGAATCCTGGAGGTTTTCCCTTACCACTTAAGATCTTTGGTTGGTGTACTGATGGAGGTTTTTGATTGTTATAGGGTCACCTAGTTCCTTAGAGAAGAAGTGTTTTCTTGGGATAAAACTATTTATGGGAATATCCCTATCAAGTCTACTTATTGTACATTGTTTGATAGAGATCAAAATCTCCCTTATTGGAGAAAGATTTGGAATAATCAACTGATTTCTAAAGTGAATGTTTCTTGGTGGATAGATTTACATGGAAAAATACACACTATTGATAACCTAATAAAAAAGAGCTTTTTAAATCCCTTATAGATGTTACCTTTGTAAAGTAGAGGAAGAGAGTATACAACACATATTCCTTTAATGCCTCTTTTCTTTAGGAATGTGGAAACATATACTACAAAATTTTCCTATGGAGTGTATTTTTAAAAATAATTAATAGCAATTTATTTTACATTGGGACTACCCATTCTTCCTTCCCTTGATCAAACCCATATGGAAGATGATTCCTCCTCATGTGTGCTAGGGAATTCAAAAATAGAGGAGCAATTAAATCTTTTGTGATGTGGAGAACAAGGAGGAGGAAGTGTTTAACATTATTTTTAAGTTGTTGAAGGAGAATTTGGAGAGCAGCAAGTGGATGACCCCCCAATTCCTCATGTCACTAAATGAATGGAAGATTTATATGAATTGGAAACTCTTAGAGTCCTTTTAAAGGTATGAAAATTCAAATAATTTGGCAATGAGGAATACTAAGTGAAAGCCCCCTATCCACCTCAAGGTGAAGCTAAAATTTGAACCTACTTCTAGGAACAAATGTATTGCGGGTGGAGGTATTGTTAGGGACTCAATAGGTCAACAACTAATTGCCTATGTAGGTAACTTCAATAACACTTCAAATAATGTAGTGGAAGCTATGGTGCTCTTTTTACTGCTAAAGTTGATTATCATCTTAGGGTGGAATAACATCAACATAGAAGGTGACTCTATGTTGGTGATGGAAATGGTAAAATGGGGTATAGATCTAGATTGGTCAATAAATGGCATCATGGGAGATATTTGGAACCTCCTTAGAAAGTTAGAAAATTATGATTTGTAGCACACTTATAGAGAGGGTAATGCAATGGTTGATGCTATGGAAAGCTATGGATTGCATGTTGATATGTGGTGATTGATTAGGGAAGTACTTTACACTTTTCATAAATTTTTCTGGTTGACTCGCCAAGGATTTTTGAGCTAACTCATCAAGGATTTTTGAGTTGACTCATCAACCATTTCCCAAGGTTGACTTGTCAAGGGTTTTTTAAGGTTAACTTATCAAAATTATCTAGACCTAATTTTGTATGAGAAAACATCTTCTATAAAATGGCTTAGGGTTAGGGATTTCATGAGCTGTGATGTGATAGTAGCTTCATGATTTTAATATGGTTACCTGTCAATTATCTTCTATAAATGTTAATTTTGATGAAGAAATTAGGTCTCTCATGATTTTGTGTTCTTTTCCTGAAAATTGGAATAGCTTGGTAATGGTTGTGAGTAATTCTATTTCTAGATCTAATACCATAAAATTTGATGGTGTTATTGGTGTTATTATGAGTGATGAAAAATCTTAAGTGGATCTATATTAGGAAGTATTTTGAATGCACAAAGTAGAGGCAAAACAAATAAGAGAGGAAACAATTATAGAAATCATGAGAAATCAAGAGGAAAATCAAAGGGGAAGAGGTCTCAATGAAGAGGACCAAGAGATTTTTTCTACTATGAAAAACTAGGGCATAAGAAGAAAGATTGTTGGAAATCGAAAGAAAAATGAAGGAGAAAAAAAAGAAGGGAACAATCAAGAAAATGTGGTAAGTAATAAATCTGAAGAGTGTATTTTGCTTCTTTATTTAGAAAGTGTTGATGATTCTTGGGTTTTAGATTTAGGGACTTCATTTTATGCTACTCCCTATAGAGGTTATTTTATAAATTATGTCCAAGGTAATTTTGAGCTTTTCATTTGGGTGATAATAAACCCTATCATATTTTTAAAAGGGAAAAATTAAGATTAAATTGTTGAATGAGAATCATTGGCTACTACAAGAGGTAAGACATGTTCCAAGGCTGAGTAGGAATTTAATTCTAGTAGGGCAACTAGGTGATGAGGGTTGCACGATTACTTTTAATGATAAAATTTGGAAGATTTCAAAAGGTTCCCTTGTAGTAGTAAAAGATGTAGAAGTAGGCACCTTATATCTTTGTATAGGTCATATTGTTCCTTGTACTTTAATTTTTTTTAGAGAAAATGAATGTTTAGGAATAGTTGTTGCAGTTCAATAGGGAGAACAAGCAATTTTTGTCAATTTTGAAACAACACTATGGCACAATAAACTTGGGCACATGAATGAAAAAGATATGAAATTACTTCATTCAAAGAAAGATTTATTAGGTCTAAAATGTGTTAATATGGATTTATGTGAGATTTTCATGTATGAAAAACAAAAGAGAGTTAGTTTTGTTAAGAGTGTGAAGGAAAAGAAAAATGAAAAATTAGAGCTTGTGCATACATATGTATGGGGATCATCTCAGGTATCTTCCCTTGGTGGCTCTCATTATCATGTTGCATTTATTGATGATGCAACTAGAAAAGTATGGGCTTATTTCCTTAGATATAAATATGATGTATTTGTAACTTTTAAGAAATGGAAATGCTTGGTTGAAAATGAGACTGGTAAAAGATTAAAATGTCTCAGATCTCATAATGGTGGTGAGTATTGCAGCAACGAATTTGAAGATTATTGTCCCACTAATGATATCTGTAGGTAGAAAATGGTTCTAAGGACTCCTCGGGAAAATGGAGTGGTTGAATGCATGAACATAACAATAATAGAGTGTGCAAGGAGCATGAGGTTGCATGTTGGGCTACTCTTAAACATGTGGGTGGAGGTTTTCAATAATACTGTATATTTGATTAATAGAGGTCTCTCTACTTCTTTGGATTGTGATATTCCAAAGAAAGCATGGACTAGTAAGAAGGTGAGTTATTCTTTTCTCAAAAACTTTGGTTGTGAAGCATCTACACATATAGATTCTTAAAATAGAACCAAGCTAGAAGATAAATCTAAGAAATGCATATTTGTTTGATATGGTATTGATGAATTTGGATATAGGGTTTGGGATTTTTAAAATCATAAAATTGTAAGAAGCACCTATATTAGATTCAATGAACAAGTGTAGTACAAAGATATGTTGTATTAGCATGAGAAGAAATAAAATGAATGTGTAGTGCTGGATGATACTCAAAAGGACAATGTTCCAATAGTCCCTTATGCTTTGCATTAATAGCAACAACAAATACCACAAACCCCAATGAATTTTAGATGCTCAATAAGGCTAAGTAGACCTCCAGATAGATTTTCTCCCTCTTTGTATTCTATTTTATTAATAGATGCTAGCAAACCTAAATGTTATGATAAAGTTGTGCAGGTGGATACAAAGCTTCAATGGGGGTCTACAATGATAGATGAAATGGACTCCTTTTTGAAAAATCAGTTTTGGGATTTAGGTAAGTTGCATGCAAGTAAAAAGGATTTATAGAATGAATGAGTTTAAAAGATAAAAGAAGATGATGGAGGTAAGTAAAGATTTAAAACTGGGTTAGTTTTAAGAGCATTTGCATAGAAAAAGGGAATTGATTTTTATGAGAAATTTTCCCCAATTGTTAAGATGACTTCTATTTGTCTTGTTTTAAGTATTGTGGCTATTGAAGATTTTCATTTAGAGTAGTTTGATGTTAGAGTGGGTTTTCTCCATGGTGATTTGGATGAAGAAATATATATGTAACAACCATAATGATTTGAGGTCAAAGGTGAGGATAATTTAGTGTGCAAATTGAAGAAAAGTTTCTATGGCTCGAAGAAAGCACCTTAACAATGGTATCTTAAATTTGATAACATTATGTTTACTTTAAGAGGTTGTGTTGGCTTGTAATTTTCACCTTATTAGAATCTTGAAAATCTTGGTATGAAAATCCAGTTTATTTATTTTCTGGAAGTAGGGTTTAAAAATTTTCATATGCAGTGTTACCCTAGAAAACCCCTAGTTTCACCATCTATACCCTTTTTCCATTAGAAACCCTCCTTGTTTTAAAATGTGTTTTCACCCTTCTAAAATACTTTGAATTTTTTAAGGTGAAACCATGCAACCAAGGTGATAGCATGGTCCTTACATGGTCAAGCTCTTAACATTTTTATTATGCAACTATGTGAAATAGTTAAAAGGCTCAATGTTTGCTTGGTCATAGTAGTTTGTTGCAAAAGGTCTTTGTAGACAGTGAATGAGAAAAATAGTTAAGAGAGTAGCTATCACATGGGTGCACAATTAAATCTAAGGGTGAAATTTCAAGAAACAACCATGCAATAAATGATTATCACTTAGTCATAACCCTCAACATAATCCAAAGATCTAACATGTGGAGGCATTTGAGAAGACTGTCTTGTCATAACAATCAAGATGGTCTAATGGTGTGGCTAAGGTTAAAGAAATGCTAGTCACCATTTCACTAGCTAAATTTTAGAGAGTCAAGATAATAGAGCAACCCATTAACTAGTTGTGATTGTAGACACCTAAAAATCCTCTAGAAAATAAAGTATTTTTATTTTCTGAAAAAGTCCCTGATGACATCATCATTAATTAATTAATTAATTTATTTATTTTTATGCCATTAAATTCCTTTATCTTAATTAAAAATATTTAATTAAGGAATCCCTCCCAAAAATGTTTAAATCTTATTTAAACATTATTTTCTTTATTTATTAATTATTTAATTAATAAATTGACCAAAAATCTCAAAATAAATAATTTATTTATTTTTTGCCCAAAACTTAGCCAATTTCTTTAAGACCACTAACCTCTTCCAAAATCTTCTAATCCTTCTTTAATTTCGATTAAAGGCTAATCCCATCATTTCCTACCCCTAATCCCAACTCAAAATATTTAATTAAGATTAAATATTAATCCTCATGTTTATTAAAAATATTTTAATAAATATCTCCTCAACCCAAACCCTTGAAATAAATAAAACTTTATTTATTTCCTAAAAACCTTATTTATCCTCATCCTAGGAAGTTCTAGACTCTTCTAGAAGATGTCAATCCTCATCTTTGACCCTAATCCTAATCCCCCCCTAACCTTGTCACATTACCTAAACATGGGTTAAGACTTGCTAACCCAAGCCAAAGCCAACAAATATATCCTCCTTCACCCACCTTCATTAAATGCCATCCACTTGCCCATCTCTAACAAACCTAATTTAATCTTAACCCAAGCCTAATACAAGCCTTAATCATTTACACATTCCTAAGTCAAGTTTAAGACTTTCTTAATCCAACCCAAGTCAAAATATCTCAACTCTCTCACAAATATCCCAACCATAAAACTTTATGAAGCCCACAAAGCCATAAATGAATCTTACAAGCCCATTCATTGCTCTTACAAGCCATTATGACGGTCTTTATGAGCTTTGAGCCTCTTTTGTTGACCCCTCAACCCCTCTTGCTCTAACCAATGACCCTGTGACATGTGTAACTCTTTGATTGGCTGTAAGGAAGCACAATCCATGTGCTCTCCTCTCATTCAATCTAAACCTTCCATAAGCTTTCTCCCATCCTTGCATCCTAGCCCTTGATTCCTCAAGCCCTTTGCCTATTTAAGGAATCCTCTCCAAAACCATTTTAACACAATCACCCATAGTAACAAAGTAATGCCATTTTGATCATGAAGTACAACCATGATGCCATTTTTGAGAGCTTCTCATTGAGAGAGCCCATTAATGGCTCATATTCTCAATTGAGAGCTCATCTTAGTCTATCTTGAAGTTACATTTATTTATTTTTGTGAATACTTTTGATTTGATATTTAGTTTTTTTTGCATTACTAATCCTCGTATACATTCTAGCATGCCCGATGGGACTCCGCATGGGTCATGCTTGTTATCATTTGTAGTCAAAATTGCATGTTTTGTACTAACTTTGGCTAATTTTCATGTTTTGGTGATTGGTAGGGGCATTTAATCAGGTTTTGCAAGTCCAAAGAAGCAAGAAGAAGATGAAGCAAGAGTTCTTTGCACACATTTTGATGGGATTTAGAGTGTTTTCAGATTTTTCAAGCTTATAGGTGGACAGAGCACTTGGAATTCTTCTTCCTCTTCTTGTCTATATTCTTCTTCTATTTCGTCTACTTCTTCTTCTTGTGTGATCTTGGCCAATTTTTTTTTTTTTTTTTAAGGGAGAAAAATCATACACACCTTGTTTTAGTGCTTAAAATGAACCCCCAAATCATACTTAAATCCATTAAAAACTAAAAATTTGCAAAAAAAAAAAATCTTTTAACAAGTGAAACTAAACCAATCCAATCATTTGCATCCTTGCAACATCAAGGTTTTAGATGCATTCATGCAAAGTTAGGAACACTTCATTTTTGAAAATTTAAAAAGAACTTCAAGTTTCCATTTCAAAAGGTTCAAAATCAACACTAATGCAAACTAAAATCTAAATCAAACTCAAAGCATCAATCAAGGATAAAATGAACCTCATTTGCAAATATTTTAAAGTTCTTTTAAAAATCTCATGAAAACTAAGAGTCCTAAATGGTTGCCAAACTTGTCCTAAAAGCTTTGTTATTTGTTCCAAACAAATGTCTTGTTGCAAAATCTTGAATGTTTCTTAGGTTTTTCATGCATCAAAATAATCTAGGAATATCATTTTTGAGCTTAAAACATGCAAACTAGAACACAAAATCTTGAATGAAAACCAAAGTTCAAAGAGTCATTTTTTTTGAGTCAAAAACAATCTTGAATGATCTAAATTGGAAAGAAAAGAATCCCTATTCCTTCCTCTTTGAATTTTAGTTCAAACAAACTCAATCTTGAATGATCTAAGGTTAAAACAAAGCATTTCAAAGTTCTTAAAACAACATGCAAAATCTCAATCTTGAATGCTTGAAGGAAAGAACTTGAATGTTTAAACACTCATCTTTGAATGCATGTTGCTAAAATCACTCTTGAGTGCCATGGATTAAAATCAATTTTTTTTTTCATTGGAATACATAACAAATCCAATCTTGAATGCCACAGATCCAATAATCATTATCATACATCACACTTCATCTTTTGGGGTATAAAAGGAATCCACATTTTAGAAACTTTCTAAGTTATAAAAGCAAATAAAGACACTTTGAGTGAGTTTGTTGTTGGACTCACCTTCTTTAATCACCCATCATTCTAACCATTGGTTGCAATATCAGTGCCATATATGGGGATGGGTCTACCTAAGAAGGTGTTAAATGCTCCACAAAAATCAAACTCCACTCACTTGAGTTTTTATTGGTTTTTCTAAGATAAAAAATTTCTTGAATGCACATTAGTCTCACTAACACTTCATTCGGGCATAAAAATTGAACAAATCTTAACTTGGAGGGCCTCCGAGTGTGCACTTGAAATTGAGCTTTACACACATCTTTGTTTTGGCCTTAAAATGAACAAACACTAACTCTTGAATGCCTTAAAAGAAATTAATTGATACTTGATGTGGAGGGCCTCCGAGCACGCGGGTTTACTTGCTTGTTGACCCTAACTCTCCTTTGTGTATTCAAATTGGAATTCAACCTTTGCATCTTAATCATGTGTGTTTTCAAAAAGTCTAGATCAGAAAACTTAAGCATCAGTTGGAAAAGAACTTTGTCTTTTAGCCCAAGATCATCCAAGTCTTCTCTCCCCTTGTCATCTTTTGATGCCATTTTGGGTGCATAAGATTAGGATCCAAAATCTTGTTTAAGTTTTAGGAGGCCTGCTCAAGGATTTCATCACCCCTTGGGATGACCTCAACTCTAGTGTTTCGATGGAGTATAAAGATCAGGAGGTGAATCCAAAGACACCTCTCTTGGGATCAAAATTCTATCACTCGGGCTAAGCCTCAAGGAACTTTATACCCTTGAGAAGTGAAAGAGCAGAAGTGGGTTGCCGCCCCTCTTGGCTGTGTGACATTGTTTTGGTTTCATCTACAGATTTGGGCCTCACATACCTTGCATATATCGAGGACTCTCTAGCTAAACCAAATTTCATCCTTGTAGAAAGCTTCCTAGGATGTTGGTGTGTTTGACGTGCTTGCTCCAAACTTTTGTCTACTTGTTTGTTCATAGCTTTTGAATGAATGTTTGCCAACTTTGGTCAAAATCCTAGAAAAGAAGAAATCTCCCAACTCAAGGCATACTTAACGTAGTCACTGCCTCATCAGAAAATCATCCAAGCTTCCCTGCCACAACCAAATCTATCTCGTTCTTTGCTTTAGAACAATCCCAAATCCAAACTCCATCCAAATCATCCCCCCAGCTAGCTAGCAACCCAATTCAAAATCACCCAAGCCTTTAAGGAATTATTGTTACTCTGCCAGAGTTTGCTATCCAATCAATCTATCCAAATCCCTTGATCTCCCCAAGGTTATCCCTTTGACAAAGCTTTGTCTAGGGTAATCTAGCCTTTTCACTTGTCATCCCTCATCACCTTAAGCTAAAGGTTGGGATCCACAAGTGGTCAATCTCGTGTCATGCCCATAGGATCATTTTTCTATCCTTAAGTTGACACCAAAAGCCACCAATCTTGCACATAGGAAAGAAAAAATATCACTTTTTGATAGCATACCCTTGAAGTCTTTCATCCATAGGAAAGCCAAAAATCTCTAGCCAATCCTCCTTAGGTCTTTCATGTAGCTTTGACTCTCCCTAGGAAATCTTTCATCAGCCAATCCAAAATCTGTGCAAATCCAAATCCAACCATGAGCTTCCATGTTCATCCATATGCAAGACCCCATCCCCATCCAACTCATCATCAAAACATGAAATCCCAACCCTATCATGATGAGTTTGGTCGCATTGTCCTTTCTCCCACTGTATCCTATTCCAATGATGATGAAAATCTTGTTGACTATGACGGGTATCTTGAGAGCCTTAGATGCCTTCCACCAACCATCCCCCAAAATCCAAGCATTCCTCTAAACTATCTAGCCATGCCATCTCATTTCCCAGCTTCTTCTCCATCACCCAATCAACAAAGCTTCCAATCTTCCACCCCCATCACACCAGCTATTCCTATCAATCCACCAACTCCACCTCTGACACACGAGTCTCCCAGGAATCTCCTATAGGAAGTACAAGAAAAGTTTCCTCCAACAGTTGATAAGCCATGTCATCTAATCCAACCATGTGAAGTAGTCAGTGATGAAGCTTCCCCATCTATAATATCACCTCCATCTCCCATAGCTATCATCCTCATACCATCCATCAAATTGCTTAAAATCCTTCCACTTCCTACAAGAATCAAAATGCCACCACCTATCAAATCCCTCCAAATCCTATCCACATCACCTCCAAGCATTTCCCAAATCTCTCGTAATGACCCTTATGCATCCATCTTCTACTCACCCATCTCCACTACCGAATCTCCCATCTATCCATCTGCTGCCTTTGAAGAATCCATCCCTTCACCTCTTATTGCACCATCCACTCCAATCCAATCCTATCAAGATCCTGCTCAAAAGCATGTTGACATCCCCCAAAGCATAAACGAAGATATCATCATACCATGTCTTCCATCCATAGTGCAGTCACCATCCCCTCCATCTCCAAAACCTCAAGCCATACCTCCTCTACTATAGGATATCTTTTCATCCCATCAACTAAATCAAGATCCTATCCTACCATCTCCTTCGCTCCATGCTTCCATCTTACCACCTATCCAAGCTATTCCACCATCTATAATCTACCCTCTTGGTTCACTTACATTCATCCATAGTGGCCCCCTCTCAACAGAAGAATTAAGAACAATATCTCCCCATTGTAGTACATCTAATAAAGCACTTTTACCATTTTCTACAAGCAAAAAGTTTCCTCAACTTGTTCAAATGCTCAATCAATGGCATTATCAAGGTCAAGGTTTAGGACCACAAGAGCAAGGACTCAGAAAGCCTATTATTGCACAAAAGAATCTAGGATTTCATGGTCTTGGATATGTATCCAAAGGCTCACCATCTAAAAGTGTTGGTAGACGCCATCCCCAAACCAAGCCTATCTCCAGGCCCACCATGCCAGCCTCCCATCACTCCTTCAAGAAATCTTATTTCATCCCCCCTCCACCATCTTTGCAACCCAAAATAACATACCATATCTCCTCTTCATCTGCTAAATCCATTTTGGGTCCCTATGTCCCAAAATCTACCATCCTCCATCCTCCTATTAGCCATCATAAAAATCCTATTCCATCCATTCCTACGCAAGATCAACAAAGGCACATATTAGGGCACATCATCCATCATCATCCCCCTACATGCTCTTCCGTATCCTCTCCATCTCACAAAGCTTCTCCTAACCATCTTCCCAAAGCTTACCACAACAATGTGAATGCCAACTTCAAAATGCATAAAGCTAAAAATCCACATCTTAGGCAATCATATGTCTATTCTAAAAGGCATACTCCAAAAAGGCAAAATCCAATCAAAGAATGCAAAACAATGCAAAAGCCTATGAAAAGAAAATCCAAAACCATGTGGATCCCAAAGAAAAAAGTTGAAACCCAATGCATAATGACATCCACCATTGCTAATCCCCCATCTAGTGACTCATGTCCCCCATCTCCTAACTCCATCTTGGGTTCCTATATCCCCAAGCGCGCTTCCACAAATCCTCCATCAAGCCCACATCTACCATATATCCCCCATATGCTCTTTTCACACCCATCCCAACATTTGCCAATGTTGATCCTGCAAGCATCCCCATCTCATGCTCCTTTCCAGCCTTTTCATCCCTCCATATCCTACCATCAATCCCATCTAATTTGATCTATTGCATAAATCACACATCCAATGTACCAACAACTAGCAACAAAATTGAATATTCCAACAGCCAGTGAAAAATCCCAAAAAATGCCAAAAATAGCTGAAGAAAGCTAAAATCATTCCAGCTAAGTGCAAAGTAAAATAAAATAAAATAAAGAAAAATAAAGCGTCCACTAGTGAAAACTTGGCAATTCAAGCACCTTGGACAAGTACCATGATGAAAACTTGGCAAACAAGCGTCATGCATAATCCAACCATCCCCAGCTTAGCCTATCATCCTCATGCCTTTGGTCACATCTTGCCATCTAGCTCCATCTTCCAATTTATCCACCTATCTTTCATCCTCCAACTTTTATCTATCACTATCCACTTATCTTCTGCAACCTCACCCCATCATCCCAGCTATCATCCATCTCCCTAGTGCCTTTAGCTTTTCCATCATAAGACCTCCTTTCGCATGTCATCTTCTGACTGGGGGCACTGTATTCCTTGGAGATCTTATCTTGTCCATCCTCCCTTGTCATTGGTATCTCGCTCTAGGCTATCCTCATACAAATCCAATGTCATCCTCTCATTAGCCATTCACTCTAGTGCCATCTATCAGCTCAGCTACCACCAACCTTAGCATTGTCCCCATCCTTGGTTGCACATCTATCATCATCATTGGATGTATCCTGCCAAATCCATATCTTCTGCTATCACCTGATCCTTAGCTTCTACATCTTGCACCAACTTGAGCCATCTCACTATCTTATCATCCAGAGCTCCTGCAGAGCTTGTAAATAATCTTGTATCTAACACATGAACAACCTTATACATTTTTACCATATCTTGGTCCACCAGCTTATACATCCTCTTTATCTAGCTTTTGTGTTAGTTCATCCTTAATCAACATCTTGCACACATCGCACAAATCTTGGTTAGCTATTCCAATGTATCCTTTAGCTAGATCTCATGTCATCAAAGTGTTATCCTTCTTGGTTCAGCTTGTCAAGTGCATCACTCATTCAAATCCACTAGCTTAGGTGTTCTCTAATAGATCCTTGTAGGATATAGCTTTCCTCATGTTTGATCTTGGTCCTTTAGTACCTCATCCTACCCATCTCATTGACAAATAGTTCTCTTTTGGATTTTTGCTTTCTTTTGATTTGGAATCTTCCCTTTTGGGTCTTGAAGTATCTTTTCCAAGCAATCCTTTTGTTCCCTCCTCAAGGTTGCTACAATCTTCCATATCATGGTATGTTGTGAATGGGGCAATCTGAGTGTAAGGTATTGATCAAGTCTTTCATTTGTTTCTTTTTTACTTTTGGGTTACCCAGTGTTAGTTCCACGTTGTTTCCTTTGAGTTTCATGTGTGATGCTGGGGCAATCCTTGTGTGTTTGTTTTGGTTAGTTGGTCAATCCTCTAGATGGTTGGTGGCATAGCCTTGATTTTCTTGGTAACCTTGGAAATTAACCAACAATCCTATAGCAAATCTAGTGCTCAACTACATTGTGGTACTTCTCTTTGAAGTATCCCCTTGCTCAAAAAGCTTCAATGGAATCCCTTGATCTCCATTATCCCCCATCCATATCCAGCATCTGTCTCTCCTACCCCAGCTTATGCATCAGTATCTCTTTGAATCAATCTTCACTTTTAGCTTTAGGGATCCACAATCTTAGTCTGAGGGATCCACCAATCTAATCAATACACCAAGCCTCATCTTTTGAGATCCACAATCCTAGTCCTAGGGATCTCCGAAACCCATCTTTTTCCAATTTGACTCTTTGAAATCCTATTGCATCAACTTTATAATCCCCTCATCCTTCTCCCTATCCTAGATTCCTTTTTATAATGCTCTGCTCCTTCATCCTCCACCTTCCCTAAAGTCTTAAGCTTGCTTCCTCTTGTGCATCTGATTCTCCTTTATTATTCTCCCATAGTGAGAGTTTGAGCTAATTCAACCCCTTCTCTTTGCCAATCTAAGTCTCCTTGCTTATCTCGGATTCTTATATTTTCAAGAAGCCATTGAGCCTCATTTTCTCTCCCCGTCGCCTTCTTGAGGGGGCATCTCATAGTCTAGTCTCTCCTTATCCAAGACTGGGGCAACTTTGTTGCTAAAACATCTTCCTCGTGTCATTTATATTCAAACTTCTTTGAAATAGTGTTATCTCAACACTACTGTCAAAGAGGGGCAAAATGTAGACACCTAAAAATCTTTTAGAAAATAAAGTATTTTTATTTTTCAAAAAGGTCCCTGATGACATCATCATTAATTAATTAATTAATTTATTTATTTTTATGCCATTAAATCCCTTTATCTTAATTAAAAATATTTAATTAAGGAATCCCTCCCAAAAATGTTTAAATCTTATTTAAACATTATTTTCCTTATTTATTAATTATTTAATTAATAAATTGACCAAAAATCTCAAAATAAATAATTTATTTATTTTTTGCCCAAAACTTGGCCAATTTCCTTAAGACCACTAACCTCTTCCAAAATCTTCTAATCCTTCTTTAATTTTGATTAAAGGCTAATCCTCAACCCAAACCCTTGAAATAAATAAAACTTTATTTTCTAAAAACCTTATTTATCCTCATCCTAGAAAGTTCTAAACTCTTCTAGAAAGTCTTCATCCTCATCCAAAGCCTAGACTCTTCTAGAAGATGTCAATCCTTATCTTTGACCCTAATCCTAATCCCCCCCCTAACCTTGTCACATTCTCTAAACATGGGTTAAGACTTGCTAACCCAAGCCAAAGCCAACAAATATCTCCTCCTTCACCTACCCTCATTAAATTCCATCCACTTGTCTATCTCTAACAAACCTAATCTAATCTTAACCCAAGCCTAATCCAAGCCTTAATCATTTGCATATTCCTAAGTCAAGCTTAAGACTTTCTTAATCCAACCCAAGTCAAAATATCTCAACTCTCTCACAAATATCCCAACCATAAAACTTTATGAAGCCCACAAAGCCATAAATAACTCTTATAAGCCCATTCATTGCTCTTCCAAGCCATTATGAGGGTCTTTATGAGCTTTGAGCCTCCTTTGTTGACCCCTCAACCCCTCTTGCTCTAACGAATGACCCTGTGACATGTGTCACTCCCTAATTGGATGTAAGGAAGCACAATCCATGTGCTCTCCTCTCATTCAATCAAAACCTTCCATAAGCTTTCTCCCATCCTTGCATCCTAGCCCTTGATCCCTCAAGCCCTTTGCCTATTTAAGGAATCCTCTCCCAAGCCATTTTAACACAATCACCCATAGTAACAAAGTAATGCCATTTTGATCACTAAGTAAAGCCATAATGCCATTTTTGAGAAGCCATTTTACATCAAATCCATTCACCCAAGCCAAAATCCATCAAGAACACCATTGAAGCCTTTGGAGAATTGAGCATACATCCTATCTAATTAGAGAAAGCTACTCAACAAGAGAGCTTCTCATTGAGAGAGCTCATTAATGGCTCATATTTTCAATTGAGAGCTCTTCTTAGTCTATCTTGAAGTTACATTTATTTAGTTTTTTGAATACTTTTGATTTTATATTTAGTGTTCTTTGCATTACTAATCCTCATATACAGTGATCATACAATTAGAGGCTTAAAGGGTAACAAGGAATATGAGCTGGGAATAAGAAATACAGTTAAAAGCTTGTGAATTTTTGATTTATCGTGTGGTTGTGTGGTTAAAAGGCAGGAAGTAAAACCTAAGCCGCAACTTGGTAAAGCTATTAAGTATGGTATAATAGATGCTTAATCGTCAGTCGCACGGTTAAGTGGTAAAAAGTAAAAGGAAGCCACAACTTGGTGATCTCTTTGATTGCATAGTCATGTCCCTAAAAGTTGTTAAATTAGAGACTATGAATTAGAAAAAAGGGTTAAGAAACTTTAAAGAATTCTTTGTTCGCATAGTCATGTAGTTGAAATTTTAATTTGAAAAGAAAATGTGACTGAGCAAAATAGTTAAGAGCTTGTTTAAAACTGAATAATCATATGGTTGCGCATCTAAAGTAGTAAAAGGATATGAAGGCAGAGACCAAGTGATTACTTTGACCTAAAAGGTTTCATAGGGCTGGAAGTCTTAAGTGTTAAAGTTAGATTTGAGTAGTGATCATGTGACATAGTCATAAGGTTATGAAGATCTATGTGGTCACCCAGTCACGCAGTTAAGAGCATGGAGTAGAAGGAAAGTTGTGACGTAGTGATAAGGCATTTGAATAGTGTTTTCTTGGTCACAACATAAGAGCTTAATATTAAAATGATTGTTGGAACTTCATGATTACTAGAAAGATAGGTATTGTCTGAAAAATTGCTAAAAAGGATTTTGAAAGCTAGTTGTACAAGCGTTGTAAAGCCAGATTGTGACGCTTTTGGAGATTTTGAGAATTCTCATGCATGTTGGCTTAAAAACACCATTAATGCTATTCTTTTTCTCAATTTCTATTAAAAAGGTGATGCAATATATTTCTAATTTCAGCATTCATAAACTTTTAGAACCTAAAGAGAATTGAATGCCAAGTTATTTTTCTAAGAATTAAGTTGTACAAAATGTGTTGAAGAATTTGAATTTAGAGAAAATGGAATAGGAAGAAGGAAAGATAATAGCTTAGGTCAACATGGAAGAAGCCACTCAAGGTGCTAAGAAACCCAAAACAAAGTTGGCTAGCTTGTATGTTGAGGAATGGTTTTATTTTCTTTGAGAATCATCCCACACACAAACAATGTATTCCCATGTTTTAAAATATACATACAACATCTGCAGAGATGCAACCTTGCTTGAGCCTAATGGTAATAATTTATTTTGGTATTTCTATAGCAACAAGTTTGAGAAGCCACCAATCTAGAACCCTTGTATTAGAAACTTGGCAAAGTTAATTATGCTTAAGGTGATAGTAGATGTAGACCTCGTAAAATCCCTAATAAAGTCCTATAATGCTACCACTTATGGATTTCATAGGAAAGATATGATTCAAATATTTTCCTTGGATAGGGAGACATTCATATAGGTCTTCAACCTTAGAGGACCAATGACAAGGCCCATTGAACAAGGGAAAATGAATGAGACCTTCAAGAACCAAAAAAACATTTTTATTGGTAAGGTCATGGGAAGATACGATCCTAAACCCAAAAAAAAAAGGTTGAACTCCCTAAAAAGGTAGGAGACCTCTTGCCTCTGGAATTTTTTAGCAGATACTTCTAGTATACTATTTGTGGGATTGACAAGGTTATCGGGTTGGATAGTACAATGAATGATCTTGGCTAGATATTATGGCCCTAGAAATCTAGGACTCACACCATAATACAGGGTATGATTTTGTGACCCATATTATTAATGTAATGTACAATGAAATCATTGACTCTCAGAAGGGAGAGATGGGAAATTTCAAATCACACCAATACTCATTGTTGATGTGCATCATCCTCTGCAACAATATAGAGCACATGAGTCCTAATTTCATTGAAGGAATTGAAAAAAATGGAGAAAACCTACCCATGTAGCTATAGACTCGATTATGGAAAAGGTTTTATTGTTGGACTAACCACCAATGTTCCCCTTCAAGATTAATGAAAATGACTTATCCACCTATTGTGTTCTATAGGTCTAGTGGTTGTATCAAGCATTAACAGGTCAATATTTTGATGCAACAAAAACCCTAGCTTGTAACAGGTGGTATCAGAGCTCGGTCATAGGTTTGAATCTCCACAACTAACATTGAGGGGGCATTGTTGGACTAACTACCAATGTTCCCCTTCAAGATTTGTGACAAGGGCTTAACCACCTCCTATGTTCTACAAGTCTAGTGGTTGTATTATGGATTAACAAGTCGATCTTTTGGTTCAATGAAAACCCTATCTTATAACATTTATCCTTATTCCAATGTTGTTGCTTTTTATAATGACTTTTTTTTCCAATTTCAAATATGTTAGCAGATATAACATAGAGGGTTCCTCATGGGGGTAAGAATGCTTATTAGACCTTCTGAATTTCCTAATAGAGATAGAAGGTTGGGCCATGATTGGGCTAGTTTATTTATTTTTGACAATATTTCCTTAATAAGGATTTATGGATTCCCCCAACCCTCTCATGTTCTGCCTAGGTATATTTCAAAAAGGTTGGGGACAATAGAATTATTCTGGCAACTTATAATGATGAATAGGGAATACCTAGGTCTCATAGAAAAGAATGGTTCCTTTGTCCCTAGAAATGTAAAGATAGGATATTTTGTCATAGGGAAGGATGCCACAAAAGAGATAGATGGATTCATAAGTGAATTCCTACTGCCCATTGCTCCTACTAGAAAATATGATCCTAAAGATTTGGTTAGGAATACCCTGAAGTAGATGAGGAAATATACTCTGCCAAGAAGTAAATCATATTGGGAGGAAGATGTGATTATGAACTACCTAGAGATGATTATGAACTGCCTAGAGATAAAGGACTATAGAAATCAGATTTTGAGATGGAGAGAGATCATTAGGTGGAAGAGGAAATGAAAATAATTGATCTCTCATTTAAGGGTTTTTACCATGAGGAGAGATACATAGATAGGTACAATAAATGCCTAGATAATTTTGATGCCATAATGTCTCAAGTGCTTGCTGAAATAAGAGACAAAGCAAAGCCTCATTCTCCACAATAGGATGATGTTATAGAAATTGATGAGGAAGATGATCAACCTGAGAGTTCATCATGTGTCTACAGAGGAAAAAAGAAATAAAAGCTGATAGAGATCCCAAACAAAGCAAGAGAGAAGGAAATGCAAATCCTAATGAGGGGCACAAAATACTTTGATGATATTAGGCACAACTTCCTAATAAGATAGGTAGGATAGAATGAATGAATCCCTAACAAACTTGAGCTTCAAATAAGAATATTGGATGAGAAAATTATCCAAGCTCAAGAATTTATGAGGGATGATGACTTCATCAATTCAGAGGAGTTCAATCATTCTTGTTCAAGATCAAATAGAATAATCTTATCCTCCAAATACAGCTAGGAGATTCACCATAAAAAATAGCTAAATTGGTACAAAAACTCCAAGAATATGACTCAAACAGTGAAACTTTCACTATGGATGAGGCTCAAGAGCCAATTCAGAGGAGTGGGATGTTACTCTTCTTAGGATGGGAGATTGGCTCATCCTTCATGTTGGACCATATTAGAAGACAAGACAAATATGTCTCATTTGAGGAGACAAATATTGTAGGAGAGTTGCAAGGGTTTGGGTTCAATGTGGATTCCAAGACAGTGGTAGTATGGACCATGGCTCATGAATTAGATAAGCCCACTCTCATGGAAATAAGAGATTCTCCCCAATGAAATGTGATATTCTAGAATATCACTACTATTTCAAGTGAACTAATTCATAATTTAATGAACATTGCATCTCTCATGGGGAAGAGCAAAATGGACATGCTCAAAGAAAAATTATATCAAACTTATAGCATGTCCATTGATACCAAGAAGAAGTATGAGGAAGCAATCAAAAGAGAATCTATATTGGAGAAAAGAGTGGCCACCCTTGAGGATGACGTAATGAATTTGAGAAATGTAACCAAGTTTGTCATAGAGGTCAAGGATCAAGAGACCCAAACTGATGTTGATACAGAAAATGTGGGTATATATCAACAGATGGAAGTAGATGAGCTAGAAGCAGGGAAATAAAAAAAGATTAGAACAATGGAGAGCATGCTCTCACACAAGATAAGTGTTCTAAAATTGGCCTCCTAGAATATTCATAGCAATTATATTGCACTATAGGAAGTAAATACAAGTGTACCAAAGCACTATCCATTCTTTCCCCCTTGTTTACTAAATGAGCCCCTTACATACCATTCTTTGATAAATTAGTCCCAATTTTTCCCTTAGAGAAAGAATTTCTCAAGGAAACCATTATTTCTACAAGGGAAATGGTAAATAAAGTAAAAGATTTAAATGCATTCTTTTCTAGAAATTGCAATTACTAAGAAATAAAATGAAGACCATTGCCAATGGTACACATGGGTTTATCTAGAAGATAACTAGTGATGAGAATAAGATAAGAGATTGGTAAGAATGGTCAGATTCTTTTGATGAAATTTTGAAGCATGAGAGGTTTATTGCCTACAACAATGGAGAAACAAATATTGCAACATTTTTTGACATTGTTTATCTTTTGTACAAGCTAGAGGCAAACATGAACAAGACAGTTGTAGAGGTTAGAGCTTTAACTGATGCAAAATGGAATAGGTGCCTAAATGAGTTAGATATAGTTAAGGGAGTCACTTGGCTAGATGAAGAATTAGATGTTACCATCTGGGAGATGATTCTGACATAAAGGCTATTTCATATGGAGATAGTGACTGAACATGCAGAGAAAAGTCAAAAAATATCAAGAGGGAGGATAACTATCTGATAGAGACACTTTATCTTTACAGTTTACACATTGTGGATGTGCTCTTATTAAAAATTATAGAGTTGATCTTGGACATCAGAACTAATAGCTATTCAAATTTTGGTTATCTCGAATATTCTTTGTCATGACCCCTCCCAAAGAGAATCCTATCATTATAATTGGATAAGATTTAATAATAATTCATATACTATTATCGATTATTTCCAAAAGAAATAATATTGATATAGATAAATACCTATGATCTATTTTTAATAATATAAATTATTATTCATAATAACTCTACTTAATTGTTCATAATAGTATAAATTACCATTCATAATAAGTTATTTTTAATAACATAAATTATCATTCATAATTATTTATATTGTTCATTATCATAATATATATGAATTTATTATTACATATATGAATTCATAATAATATAAGATAGATAGATATATGATATAAGTACATATATTGATACATTTAATATAATATGATAATATAATAATCTATAAGATATATATTATTAATTATAGGTAATATCAAATAACAATAATAATGAATATTATGAGATAAACATACTCAAGGATAATGTTATGTAATACAAATATAAATAAATAAGTAACATATAAAGCAAATATACTATAATATTAGAAATAATAACATTACTAATATTATCTGATCAAGTCTAACATCATAATATTATCATATATTATAATATATGATATTATGCGAAGTCTAAAACCTAACCACATTATATTAATTAGATATATTAAAACGTATGTGAAAGGATGTGACTCTTACAATGAAAATATATTGAATAAACTCTAAGAAGGATGGGCAGATAGAAGATTATCAAAATCATCAGGAGAAAAATATGGCAAAAGAATATAAATAAAAGAAAAGTCATAGATAAGTGATGGATCCCCAAAAAGGGTTCATTACATTCTTTTTGGAATTGTTTTTTCTCATATGGAAAAGTTGTTGTAACTAGATTTTGAACATGTGTCCTCCCATCTGAAGCTTGTTGCAATCCTTGTTTTCTATAAAAAGATTTCCAAGATGTGGAGTGAGGGTCCAAAAGATTAAAATCTAAATAGAGTTTTGTTCATTTCTATGTCGATCCATGCATATTGCAATTTTGTTCCAAAATTGAATAGAAATTTAACAATTGCTGATCCATTTGAGTTATTTTTCTGATAGGGATGGTCATTGAATTATATACAAATTGAAAGAAGTTAATACAAATGTAGAAAGCTAATTGTTCATCCTAGATATTGTCTCTTCTTTTTTTTCTATTCTATTCTCTTGGATTTAATGGAAAAACTTATTAAATTTTAGTTGTAATTCATTTTGGATTGTATTTCAATTTTCTTTTGCTAATAATCTAATGGGTTATGTAAATGCTTAATGTAAATTATAAGAACTTTATGGTTTTCATCAAAGATTTTGATAAGTATAAGATCTAGAAATGAATACTAATAATCTTTGCACAAAGTGTTAAGATAAGATCTAAAAGTAAATAACTAATTCTTGTGAGTTTGTATCCCAATAGATAAGGCATTGGTCATCCTCTAAAGTTGATCGATATGTCTTATAATATGCAAAAATTCATATAAATCAATCTTTTAATTTTTTGTTATTGAAGTTATGAAATGTTAGCTTGCACTTGATTCATGAAGTTCTAGGGTTTGATAAGATAGTTGTTATCAACTCTTTTAATGCCATAGAATTAGAAGAATTAGGGCTAAATCATATGTTATTTTGGAATTCATGTTGAATTTTGAGTTTTAAATAATTAAAGAGTGAATTCCTAGGTATACCCACTTGAATCTTGTAAAATTCAAAGTAGAGAAGACATCAGAGTCTTGTCAATTGGTCCTTTAGGTTTATATTTCAGAATGCCCATCATGGTCTCTAGCTAATTCTTAGGTGTTTAGATTATCCAAAAGGTTGGATGATGACAAATACATTATTTTATGTTTATATGTTGATGATATGCTTGTAGTTTGGTCTAACATGCATCACATTAAGAGATTGAAAAAATAGTTTGTAGTGCCTGCCCCTGGTTCACATTTTGTTATCGTTGTTGAACTCTTTTAGAGCTAGTTTTATGTTGTTGGTTAGCAGCATTCTTTTGAGATTATCAGATATTGTGCTATGGATTCAGTTTATTATGTGATGTGATTATTTAGACTCTACATTTCATGTATGTATGATGAATATTTATAGTGTTCGCAATTATTGATGATAATTATTACATTGCTTTCAATTATTAATGATGATTAGTAAGATGATTTATTATCATATGTGCTTTCTTATGGATACCTACCCCATACTTGCATGTGTATGGTGTGCGTATTTGCTTTGCGTGTTTGCTTTTGTATGGCATGTCTGATGTGGTTAAGGAAGGGAGTCGTAGTCACCTGCTAGTCGAGATCTACACGATGCACCACTTCTTACCATTGTCTATTTAGTTTAGTATGTATTGTGTTTGTACATGCATGGTTTTTATGCAAGTTGCAGGTACCAGGTATCGACTTTCCTGAATTGCCGGGATGAGCGTACCCTATCACATTATCTCAATGATAAGAGAGGGGAGATAAATTCTCAAGTCCAAATCCCAACCCTTTGAGCCATTTGTCCTAATTGGAAAATTAGGACAAGTATCTGAGTTGAATACCCACCGAATGTGTCAGATGACATATTTCGTGATTTTTAACCCTTTAGATTTATTTTGTATGATTTATTCTATGATGAGTTTTCATATTTTATCCGGGAGGTCTATGGTGAATTTTTCATTAATTAAGTCTTAATAAATAGATTTAATTAATAAATTATTTATTTGAAAAAATTAATAAAATATCATGATCTTTGATATTTTGATTGTAATTAATTAAATGTGAATTATCGGGAAAAAGGAATTAAATAAAAGAAAACTAGAAATTAAAATTAATAATAATTATAAAATAATAATAATAAAAGTTATAAAAATTAAAATGAAAGTTATAAAATTTAAATAGAGATTATTTAAAAAGTAAATTGGAGTTATAAGCTTGCATGGGAATTAACATGTGTCAACAACACGGGGGTTAGTGCATTAATTAAGCACAAGGTGTCTACAATTCTATGACTCATCAAAAAAAATTGGAAAAGACCCATGCTTAGTTGGTGACACCTTTCAGCGATTTCAAAAAGCATTCCAAAAGTTTCTTGAGAGCTCTTGATATTCAGGCATTCATAGAAGCTTAAATGAAAAGCTTAATGGAAGCTACAAGCTTAATGGAAGCCTCGAGCTACAAGCTAAAAAAAAAAATAGAAGCTTCAAAGCTTAAATGCATGGGAGAAGATTCATATGCTCATATATTTTCTACTTGCTTATATGCTTCTTCTAGCACTTCTAATCACTTGGAGGATTCGATCGGCTTGGATTATTGGAAGAATTGTGAATGATGGAGAAAGAAGAGATTTTCTATGGACTTTTGAGGCATGACAAATTAGCATCAATGTCCAGGTGCACTCGTGATATTCTCATATTCCCTTTGCACTCTTTTTCTTCTTGTCTTCATCATATCTATTTTATGTGTCTGAATACTCTCTGTATTTGAAATTGGAATATAGATATTTTATTTGGATGAGAAGAAAACAATAGAAAAACTCTAGTTCTAAATGAGAAAGAAATTAGATTTTAATCGGGTTTGGGTTCGAATTTATATTAAATTAGAAAGATAAGATTTGGAATTAAAATAGAAATTCTAAGTTGAAAATTTGAATGATTAGATGTAATCTTTCTATCAATTATATTTTTAAATGCATATGAACAAACTTTTTTATGGTTAAATTTAGAAAATAATTACATTTTAAGAAGAAATTCTTAATTCATCACAAATTGTCCTGTTGCTGCCCCTTGGATAAACCCGAACTCAGTCATTCATAACTTTTTATTGTGATCGAATTTATTCGATCGCTCTAGTCAGAATTGGTGCAACTTGGCCCTCTCCAACATATTTAAATTTCAGCCCGATTCAACAGTTTATTAGCGAGATATGACCGTCATACTGAGACTATTTTATTTAAAGACATATATTTCTTCATTTCTCATAACCAAGAGTTCTTTATGCTTAACTTCACAAAAATAATATATCAAAGCATGGAATGAATTAAGATATTATTGCAATCTTCCCTTATTAGAATATTATTAATATGCATTAGTTTTATATGGTTTATTATCTAATCTAATTAAATCAAATTTAATTAAGATTAGTTAATAGTAGAAGTGTAATTAATTATTAGTCAATCTAAGTAAACGAATTTTTAAATGAGAGAAAATTAAAAGAAAAAAGATTTTAATATAGTTTATATAGTGGACTTTTTATAATGTATATTAAATACTATTTAATATATATTAAACAATTTCAGAGTTGTTTAATGAAGATGATAATGTTAAGAATTTGGAGATTATTCATGTTAAAATCTACAATGAGTCTTATTGATTTGTGATAGGGATTTTTTTCAAACAATTTTTATATAGACAAAATATTATTAGAACAATTAAAAAATGAAGTCTAATGGTTGATTTTAATATTGATTAAATAATTGTAAGATGATAATTTATATTATGTTGATTTAAAATTAGAAACTTTGAATGATATTAGATTAAGACTGAATTATTATGTTATTGGTTAATACATTTGAATACCTTAATGGAGTTATGAGTTAGCCAAATATTAACTAATAAGTTTATGGAAGGATTCTATAGATCAAGTATGTATAGTTTGAAGAGTTTATTATTTATTAATGTTTGTAAGGACTAGCAAACTATTAATAAATAATGGTTCAAATAGATATCAAAAAATTTGGTTAGAGTTAATCTAAAGGAGATTAGTTAATGATTGAAGTACTGTAAAAGATATTAATTAAATTGAATTGGTTAATAATTTGGAGGAGTATTAATTAATTGAATTATCGTACATAGGAAAAACTTATTTGAGATAATAATACTTGGTATTGGAGATTTATTATAACTTGTTATTATTAAAATATAAATGGAAACTTTGTTGAAGAGTGATGAATTTGGTTAATATAGAATTATTAATAAGATTTTCAATATAGCTTGTTATTAATTATTAACAAGATTATTATTATTTAATTATTAATATGATCATTTGAGTATTGAATTATAGTTGACTTTTAACTTATAGAATTCTAGTTAGTTATTAGTCAACTGATGTTAATTAGAATGTTGCTATGGTTATACAATTATTAATTAAATCAATTAATGAGAGTTAATTAGATTTAATTAATAATTAATTTATGTAATAGAGATTTATTTGATATAATTCTTTTAACGAGATTGTAGATTTTCTATATTGAAGTTGATAGGTCTTATTCTTATGACTTGAATTATGACTTTAGATATTGTATGGTTGTCAACGATGGTGACGATTAAATTCAAAGACTCAAACTTTAGTAATACTTAATTAAGTTTTTAATTGAAAACTAATAAGATGTTAATAGGTCATGGATGGTGTAACTATGTTAATGGATTGAGATAAATAAAGTTATAATCTCTTATTCGAAGAATGATAATTGGTCCTCTTATAATATAACGAATAATGATCATAGAAAAGTTGAAAGGTTAATCAATTAGAATATGGATCATAGATAAATTAAAAAAAAATTAATGATGATCAGTTTAATGAGTAAATAGTTATCCTTAAGTTATTCTTAGAATGTAATTCTTAATAATGGAAGGATAATGCTATCGGAGAACAAATAGGTTGACTTGTAGGTCAAATGATAACTTTATACACTTGAAAATATACTTGCAAACAAAAAACTAAAAACTCCTACACATTATTCAAGTATGTGAATTTAGTAAACCAAAACATGTGTTTGCATCATGTATTCTTTATGCTTCTTGTTTTGGGTTTTGGGTTGTCTAGAGATGACCGGTCTTAGGTTATTACCAGAGGCTTGGGGGTTATGAGATGTGATGGCATGTTGATTTTATTTGATCTGGACCTTTATAAGCCCAACCATGGTAATGTGATCGTATGCTCTATGAAATATTTGTATTTACTGATTGTTATTGTTCATCAGTCTTCATGTGTGAAGCTGAGATGTATGTGAATGAGACACTTGAGCTAATCATTTTTGAGTCATCGATCAGTTATCCTTGGATTAATTTTTAGTTGCCATGATGAGACTGAAATGTGAATTTATTTTTTGATGATGTCATGTTGTGACATGTTTGACTCAACCATTTTGGAGTCTTCGATCAGTATGATTTTGAGATATTCTTGGTTGCTTGTTGAGAACCATTTATCTTGAGATATATTTTGGTTATTGAGAACCAATTGATACTTATGATTATTAGTGATGCCTTCAGTTGCCAATAGAGAACTATTGTGGTCATGATTTTCTATGGATGCTTTTTCAGATGCTCATGAAGATTTGATGATTTTTATCTTAAAGATTTGATGATTGTTATTATAGAAATTTGATGCTTTTCTGTATATTTGATGATTTTATTATGGATTATCTTTTATGATTTTGAGATTTATGATTCCATGAGCTTAGGGTAGGTAATCTACTTGTAGTGTTGGAAAGTGGCTTGCAATGGGGGCCAGAGTCCTAAGTGGCTGCTAGGGTAACTCATTGTAAGTTTGGTTAATAAGTGATAACATTTACACACTAAATGGGGATTAAATGAACCTAAGAAGATAATTGTTTTGATGTTCTCGCCCATTCTTTGAGTGCTTGTACAGGCTAGGATGGGAGTAGTGAGAACGCATGGTTGCGACCGTGAATTTTGTAGTATGCCTCGTCAATATGAGAGGATACTAGTGGCCGCATGAGATCAGTATGGACCCATGGAGTTTAGCTAATTATCAGGGTAACTTGTACGTGATAATTGCGATGACACTTTTTCGCTTGCAGAGTAGGTTTCCTACATGTCTTTGTGTGCCTCTGGGATTTAGATGTCGATTTTGTGTGTGTTGGAACCTTTGAGTTAGTACACTTTTAGGATTCTTGGACTTATAGAGATTTGTGCTTCATGAATTGATATCCTGTTTGGGACTTGAGATTATCTCATCAGCACGGTGGGAGTGAACCACTTAGGTTCAACGTGGTCGGGTGGTAGTGTATTTTCACTCTTATCATTTGAGATCCATCCGAGACACCATGGTTGGAGTATCCTTGGTTGGTATTTATTCTTCATTATGTTCTTGGAGCATTATGATAGATAATATACCTTATGATGGATGTATTTACTAGTATGTTTCTTATATTGATGATTTGCTTTACTTTGCATATGTTAGTTGATGATTTATTATGCTTTACTTTGCATGTTAGTAGGATGTTTTAGGAGTGACATTCCTACTATATTAATACCGATGATCTCTTCGATGCTTTGGAATGTTACGCACAGAGGGATGGCTAGGATCCATGATGGTCTGATGATGCTATTTATGGTTGAGAGGAATCGTGCACTTATTTATTTATGTTTGTGATAGATGGTTATCTTTTATGATGTGTGTTTATATCTTTTGCGATGATGTATCATGTATGGTTTATGGTTTCATTATGTTATTGCATCATGGATTAATATTGGATGCTGATGTACCTCATTTACAGTGGATGATTGAGCTAAACTAAAATATAATTACAAAAGGACACTTATATATTGTTTAAGTACAATGGATATATCATTGTTATTTCATAAGGATGGGATGTTAAATGAATAGTTAATTTAGATGTGATATAACGTTAAAGAATCTTTAAAGAATGTAGCATGTTATGTATATATGTTATGTTTATTTTTATTTGAATTGTTGCTATTGCTTCCGCAAATGTTATGAATATTTTTATCTTTCATGTTTTAAAAAAAAATTGTTTGAAAAACTTAGTAAAATTTTTTGAATCTCTTGGCGAGGAATTACATTTGGTATCAGAGCCCGAGATTCAACATTGGGAGCTCTGGGTATATTGGAATGCTACTAGTTATTAACTAGTTGAATAAAACGAAAACTTAAAACTATCATGTGTATCTTTTTCAAACTGAAAACTTGAAACTAGGTGAATTGAAACAGAACTTAAAACTGTTACTTGCATATTTTTTTATATTTTAACACTTAGCTTTCAAAACTAAATTTTTTACTAAAAATTTAAACGAAGGCAAAACTAAAAATTGAAACTCATTCTAGCTGCAAAACATGTATATTTTATCTATGTTCTAAGGTAGTAAACCTCTGTTTATCTTTGCAATCATTAAGTTGCTCTTGTTTAGAATGAATTAAGGGATCTATTTTAGTAGTTGTCAAAAGAATGAATGTTGGATCAATATGATTTTTGGTTTACCATTAAACCAAAATCATATTGCTCTAAGTGTGTTGTAATATCTTCAGTAGAAACATGTTTCCCTATAGAAAGAAAGGGTTCAATGGGACCCACATAGTGATTATCTTAATTTTTCATTCCTGTAGGCTTCCAGGAGTAAGCCTAATCCCAAGGTGGGTGGATGTAGTGCCTACCTCTGGTTCACATTTTTTTATCATTGTTGAACTCTTTTAGAGCTAGTTTTATGTTGTTGGTTAGCAACATTCTTTTGAGATTATCAGATATTGTGCTATGGATTCAATTTATTATGTGATGTGATTATTTAGACTCTACATTTCATGTATGTATGATGATTATTTTTAGTGTTCGCAATTATTGATGATGATTATTACATTATTTTCAATTATTAATGATGATTAGTAAGATGATTTATTATCATATGTGCTTTCTTATGAATACTTACCTCATACTTGCATGTGTATGGTGTGTGTGTTTGCCTTGCGTGTTTGTTTTTGTATGACATGTCTGATGTGGTTAAAGAAGAGAATTGTAGTCACCTGCTAGTCGAGATCTACACGATGCACCATTTCTTATCATTGTCTGTTTAGTTTAGTATATATTGTGTTTGTACATGCATGATTTTTATGCAGGTTGCAGGTACCGGGTATCGACTTCTTTGAATTGTCAAGATGAGCGTACCCTATCACATTATCTCAATAATTAGAGAGGGGAGATAAATTCTCAAGTTCAAATCCCAACCCTTTGAGCCATTTATCCTAATTAGAAAATTAAGACAAGTATCTGAGTTGAATACCCATCGAATGTGTCGAATGACATATTTTGTGATTTTTAACCCTTTAGATTTATTTTGTATGATTTGTTCTATGATGGGTTTTCATATTTTATCTTGGAGATCTATGGTGAATTTTTCATTAATTAAGTCTTAATAAATAGATTTAATTAATAAATTATTTATTTGAAAAAATTAATAAAATATCATGATCTTTGATATTTTGATTGTAATTAATTAAATGTGAATTATTGGAGAAAAAGAATTAAATAAAAGAAAATTAGAAATTAAAATTAATAATAATTATAAAATAATAATAATAAAAGTTATAAAATTTAAATAGAGATTATTTAAAAAGTAAATTGGAGTTATAAGCTTGTATGGGAATTAACATGTGTCAACAACACAGGGGTTAGTGCATCAATTAAGCACAAGATGTCTACAATTCTATGACTCATCAAAAAAGAATTGGAAAAGACCCATGCTTAGTTGGTGACACCTTTTAGCAGTTTCAAGAAGCATTCCAAAAGTTTTTTGAGAGCTCTTGATATTCAGGCATTCATAGAAATTTAAATAAAAAACTTAATGGAAGCCTCAAGCTACAAGTTTAAAAAAAAAATAGAAGCTTCAAAGCTTACATGCATGAGAGAAGATTCATATGCTCATATATTTTCTATTTGTTTCTATGCTCCTTCTAGCACTTCTAATCACTTGGAGGATTTGATCGGCTTGGATTATTGGAAGAATTGTGAATGATGGAGAAGGAAGGGATTTTCTATGAACTTCTGAGACATGGCAAATTAGCATCAATGTCTAGGTGCACTCGTGATATTCTCATATTCCCTTTGCACTCATTCTCTTCCTGTCTTCATCATATCTGTTTTATGTATCTGAATACTCTCTGTATTTGAAATTAGAATCTAGATATTTTATTTGGATGAGAAGAAAACAATAGAAAAACCCTAGTTCCAAATGAGAAAAAAATTAAATTTTAATCGGGTTTGAGTTCGAATTTATATTAAATTAGAAAGACAAGATTTGAAATTAAAATAGAAATTCTAAGTTGAAAATTCGAATGATTATATGTAATCTTTCTATCAATTATATTTTTAGATGCATACGAGCAAACCCTTTTATGGTTAAATTTAGAAAATAATTACATTTTAAGAGGAAATTCTTAATTCATCAAAAATTGTCCTATCGCTGCCCCTTGGATAGACCCAAACTCAGTCATTCATAATTTTTTATTGTGATCGAATTTATTCGATCGCTCCGGTCAGAATTGGCAAAACTTGGCTCTCTCCAACATATTTAAATTTCAGCTCGATCCAACGGTTCATTAGAGAGATATGACTGTCATACTGAGACTGTTTTATTCAAAGACTGATATTTCTCCATTTTCCATAATCAAGAGTTCTTTATGCTTAACTTCACAAAAATAATATATCAAAGCATGGAATGAATTAAGATATTATTGCAATCTTCTCTTACTAGAATCTTATTAATATGCATTAGTTTTATATGGTTTATTATCTAATCTAATTAAATCAAATTTAATTAAGATTAGTTAATAGTAGAAGAAGTGTAATTAATTATTAGTCAATCTAAGTAAACGAATTTTCAAACGAGAAAAAATTAAAAGAAGAGATATTTTAATATAGTTTATATAGTGGACTTTTTATAATATATATTGAATACTATTTAATATATATTAAACAATTTTAGAGTTGTTTAATGAAGATGATAATGTTAAGAATTTGGAAATTATTCATGTTAAAATCTACAATGCGTCTTATTGGTTTGTGATAGGGATCTTTTTCAAACAACTTTTATATAGACAAAATATTATTAGAACAATTAGAAAATAAAGTCTAATGGTTGATTTTAATATTGATTAAATAATTGTAAGATGATAATTTATGTTATGTTGATTTAAATTTAGAAACTCTGAATGATATTGGATAAAACTGAATTATTATGTTATTGGTTAATACGTTTGAATACCTTAATAGAGTTAAGAGTTAGCCAAATATTAACTAATGAGTTTATAGAAGGATTCTATAGATCGAGTATGTATAGTTTGAGGAGTTTATTATTTATTAATGTTTGTAAGGACTAGCAAACTATTAATAAATAATAGTTCAAATAGATATCAACAAATTTGGTTAGAGTTAATCTAAAGGAGATTAGTTAATGATTGAAGTACTGTAAAAGATATTAATCAAATTGAATTGGTTAATAATTTGGAGGAGTATTAATTAATTGAATTATCGTACATAGGAGAAACTTATTTGAGATAATAATACTTGGTATTGGAAATTTATTATAACTTGTTATTATTAAAATATAAATGGAAATTTTGTTGAAGAGTGATGAATTTGATTAGTATAGAATTATTAATAAGATTTTCAATATAGCTTGTTATTAATTATTAACAAAATTATTATTATTAGATTACTCATATGATCATTTGAGTATTGAATTATAGTTGACTTTTAATTTACAGAATTCTAGTTAGTTATTAGTCAACTGATGTTAATTAGAACGTTGCTATGGTTATACAATTATTAATTAAATCAATTAATGAGAGTTAATTAGATTTAATTAATAATTAAGTTATGTAATAGAGATTTATTTGATATAATTTTTTTAACGAGATTGTAAATTTTTTATATTGAAGTTGACAAGTCTTATTCTTATGACATGAATTATGACTTTAGATATTGTATGGTTGTCAACAATGGTGACGATTAAATTCAAAGACTCAAACTTTAGTAATACTTAATTAAGTTTCTAATTGAAAACTAATAAGATGTTAATAGGTCATGGATGGTGTACCTATGTTAATGGATTGAGATAAATAAAGTTATAATCTTTTATTCGAAGAATGATAATTGATCTTCTTATAATATAACGAATAATAATTTTAGAAAAGTTGAAAGGTTAATCAATTAGAATATGGATCATAGATAAATTAAAAAAAATTTAATGATGATCAGTTTAATGAGTAAATAGTTATCCTTAAGTTATTCTTAGAATGTAATTCTTAATAATGGAAGGATAATGCTATCGGAGAACAAATGGGTTGACTTGTAGGTCAAATGATAACTTTATACACTTGAAAATATACTTGCAAACAGAAAACTGTAAACCTCTACACATTATTCAATTATGTGAATTTAATAAACCAAAACATGTGTTTGCATCGTGTATTCTTTATGCTTCTTGTTTTGGGTTTTGGGTTGTCTAGTGATGACTAGTCCTAGGTTGTTACCAGAGGCTTGGGGGTTATGAGATGTGATGGCATGTTGATTTTATTTGGTCTCGATCTTTATAAGCCCAACCATGGTAATGTGATCGTATGCTCTATGAAATATTTGTATTTACTGTGTGAAGCTGAGATGTATGTGAATGAGACACTTGAGCTAATTATTTTTGATTCATCGATCAGTTATCCTTGGATTACTTTTTAGTTGCCATGATGGGACTGAAATGTGAATTTATTTTTTTATGATGTCATGTTGTGACATGTTTGACTCAACCATTTTGGAGTCTTCGATCAATATGATTTTGAAATATTCTTGATTTCTTGTTGAGAACCATTTATTTTGAGATATATTTTGGTTATTGAGAACCAATTGATACTTATGATTATCAGTGATGCCTTTAGTTGCCAATAGAGAACTGTTGTGGTCATGATTTTCTATGGATGGTTTTTCAGATGCTCATGGAGATTTGATGATTCTTATTATGGATATTTGATGCTTTTATGCATATTTGATGATTTTATTATGGATTATCTTTTATGATTTTGAGATTTATGATTCCATGAGCTTAGGGTAGGTAATCTACTTGTAGTGTCGGAAAGTGGCTTGCAATGGGGGTCGGGGCCCTAAGTGGCTGCCAGGGTAACTCATTGTGAGTTTGGTTAATAAGTGATAACATTTACACACTAAATGGAGATTAAATGAACCTAAAAATATAATTGTTTTGATGTTCTCGCCCATGCCTTGAGTGCTTGTACAGGCTAGGATGGGAGTAGTGAAAACGCATGGTTGCGATTATGCATTCCGTAGTATGCCTCGTCAGTATGAGAGGATACTAGTGGCCGCATGAGATCAGTATGGACCTATGGAGTTTAGCTAACTGTCAGGGTAACTTGTACGTGATAATTGCAATGACACTTTCCCGCTTGCAGAGTAGGTTTCCTACATGTCTTTGTGTGCCTCTGGGATTTAGATGTCAATTTTTTGTTTGTTGGAACCTTTGAGTTAGTATACTTTTAGGATTCCTGGACTTATAGAGATTTGTGCTTAATGAATTGATATCTTGTTTGGGACTTGAAATTATCTCTTCAGCACGGTGGGAGTGGACCACTTAGGTTCCATGCGGTCGGGTGGTAGTGTATTTTGACTCTTATCATTTAAGATCCGTCCGAGACACCATGGCTGGAGTATCCTTAGTTGGTATTTATTCTTCATTGTGTTCTTGAAGTATTATGATAGATAATATACCTTATGATGGATTTATTTACTGGTATGTTTCTTATATTGATGATTTGCTTTACTTTGCATATGTTAGTTGATGATTTATTATGCTTTACTTTGCATGTTAGTAGGATGTTTTAGGAGTGACATTCCTACTATATTAATATTGATAATCTCTTCGGTGCTTTGGAATGTTACGCACGGAGGGATGGCTAGGATCCACGATGGTCTAATGATGCTATTTATGGTTGGGAGGAACCGTGCACTTAGTTATTTATGTTTGTGATAGATGGTTATCTTTTATGATGCGTGTTTATATCTTTTGCGATGATGTATCATGTATGGTTTATGGTTTCATCATGTTATTGCATCATAGATTAATATTGGATGCTGATGTACCTCATTTACAGTGGATGATTGAGCTAAACTAAAATATAATTACAAAAGGACACTTGTATATTGTTTAAGTACATTGGATGTATCATTGTTATTTCATAAGGATGGGATGTTAGATGAATAGTTAATTTAGATGTGATACAACGTTAAGGGATCTTTAAATAATGTAGCCTGTTATGTATATATGTTGTGTTTATTTTCATTTGAATTGTTGCTATTGCTTTCGCAAATGTTATAAATGGTTTTATATTTCATGTTTAAAAAACAAATTGTTTGGAAAACTTAGTAAAATTCTTTGGATCCCTTGGCGGGGCATTACATAGTTAGCATGTTCATTTTCTATGAAGGATTTGGGGGCAGCAAAAAAATTCTTTGGTATGAAAATTTGCAAAGATAGGAAAATAGGAAATTGACTATATCTTAGAATAATCATATTGAGAAGGTTTTGTAATGTTTCTCTATGGAGAATGTCAAAGTTGTCAACACACCTTTGTCTTGTCATTTAAAACTAAGTAGATGTGTCCAAAGACACAAGAAGAGGAGGATGAGATGTCCAAGGTTCCTTATGCTTCATTTATAGGGAGCTTAATGTATGTCATAGTTTATACTAGGCTAGATATTGTACAAGTCATGGGAGTTGTTAGTAGGTACATGAGTCATCTTAGAATTGAGTATTAGATTGTGGTCAAATGGATTCTTAGATATTTGAGAGGAACATCCAGTAAGTTTTTACATTTGGGGGGATCTACTACTAATTTACATGGATATTTTGACTCGAATTTGGTAGGAGATCTTAATATCAAGTAGAGTACTATAGGTTATGTTTTTACTATTGGCGAGGCAACAATGAGTTGGGTTTATTAGTTATAGAAGGTTAATGTTGTATTCACTATAAAAGTGTAGTATGTTGTTACTATAGAGGCAACTAAGGAGATAATATGGCTTTAAATAGAGGTTTAATTATCTGTATATAGATAATTAGAGTTCCATTTATCTTGCGAAGAATTCTTCTCTACATTTAAAGACAAAATACATATAGTTACTATAGCATTTCATTGGGTCAATTTTGGATGATGGACAATTAAAGTTGGACAAGATACATGCGCACGCGCGCGCGCGCGCACACACACACACACACACACACACACACACACACGTGTGTGTGTGTATCTCTCTCTATATATGATAATCTAGCAAATATATTTACAAAGGTAGTGATAAGGCAGAATTTGATCTCCACTTTGCTATAGTGATCTATAATAACTAAGAGGGGAATGAAGGGTGAATCAATTATCCTTAGGTCCAAATGTACCAAATAAACTTTTTAAACTCTTCAAACAACTTAGATATAATCATTATCTTAGTATCTATAGTAACTTATTAGTAGCATAAAAATTCAATCCACTATCTTAATAATAACTAACTTGCAAAATGTAAAACATTAATTAGTAAAACATCTCAAACAATATCCACACAAGAAAGACACTAGGATTTAACATGGAAACCCAATTTGGGAAAAACCACTAGTAACATGTCACTAATTTTTCACTCTTTTGAAGTGAGCTCTATTAGGATCCAACCTTGTTAAAGGTTACAATACACACTATTAGGTGGAACCTTGTTATAGATTTAATCACCCAGTTAGTTGTGGCCTTGTTAGAGGACTTTAAAACATTCCACTAGAATGTCACCTTGATCAAAAAAATTATAAATGATTGTTAGGTAAACCTTGATTAAATGATTTTAACTGATATAATGGTTATAAAGTGATAGTAGGTTGATTTGATAAATACAACTCAATTTATGAATGCAGATTACAATGTAGCTCCTCTGTTAATTCATTGTCTAAACTCCATTCATGTCTCAATCATTTTCTTTGATCTTCTTGGAAAAATCCTTCAAGCAATCACTCTCATCTCTTCTCTACTTTTTTGGTTGTTTTTTAGACTACTAAGTACTTTAAACCCAATACCAGAATGCATAAGACATAAAAAAACCTAAGGATTGGCTAGATAATATATTTAGTATGATCAATCTCAGATTTGGACCAACTTCAATAGAGTACAAAGTAATCCCTACTCTTTAGGCTTTGTAGGGCCAAGGTGGGTGAACCTCAGGGATATGAAGGTGATTGGTTATTTGGATTTTCTCTTTAGGTACTTACTTATTAATACATTTTCCCTCAAACATATCCCTTATAGTAGATATTAGTCACAATTTATTCTTAGATCTGTAGTAAACTTCTTGATCATAATGGCTACTTATAATCAAGAGGAAAGCTATTACAAATAAGGGTTGACCAACAACTTTAGTTCTTCATTACATAAAATGGAAAATTGATTTTGATTGATGTGTATATTTTTCAACTATATAAACCATCAACTTACAACTGAAATTAATTGATCAGTGCCTTATCCATTGTTATATAGAATTAAAACCAAAAATCTTAGACATATTTAATTGACTTGCAATTAAATTTGTCAATAGAGGAACCCTGAATCTCATTCTTATCATATCCCCCTTATATACCCAAAACCCTACCACTTACTAAAAGCAATTACTTAATTCTTTGAACTAAAAGCAATCAATAAGAGACATACAATTTATCTGAATTGTATTAAATTGAAATAAAATTGCTCACTTCAATCTCAAGATAACATATATGCAAGGAACGAGACAAAATATAGATATACAAATATGCAGAATTTCCTTTTGTATTAATTTTCTTTGAAAATACATATAGAACTTGATATAGACTCATAGTATAACTCAAAACTTGGCAATTTGATCATTCATATTCACTTTTCTTTCAAATTCACAAGCCTGAACACATTCATACAATCACAAAAAACTAGAAATATTGTAAAATAACATGAAACTAAAAAATATACAGACTTTTGACCTCTACTCCACATCTTGGAAATCCTTATAAAGGATTGAAAAAGCTATAGCTGGGAGGAGGACACATGTCAACACCTTAATGGAAGAGAAAAAGGCAAGACACATAAAAATGGATATAAAAAACATTCTTCTGTGCTTGATCCAAAATTAGGAAGGTAGATGAAAAGTTAGCAAGTGGCACTTTACTACAACAACTTTAACTTTAATCATCTTTATCTTCTTCTACCCTCTGTTTCATCAAAAGTCTCAAAATTTGAAAGAATTTTTTATGAGAGATTTATCCTTTTGATGAACTATTTAGTGTATTTGATCTTATCCTTATTCTCTCGTTGCCTTTAATCTAAATTATTCCTCATCTACTTCCTATTGGTAGAGCATTTATTTCTCCCACCACTTCCCAAATATAAATCTCTCACTTAGTAGGCCACTTTATGGTTTTAACCTCTTCTAGGTCCTTCATGGATTTTGTCCACCTAGCATATATTATGGCTTTAGAATCCACTATGAATTTATTCAAATATATTTCTTCTTTTAACAAGGAGTCAATTAAATTATGGAAAGGAGCACCATTGTTGTCTTCAAAAATTGCCACTGTGGCCTCTTGAGTCAATATTGTACTAAATGCATCAAACCATTTATGTCATTATTTAAACATGTTGCTATTATCCAAAATTGATGGTATGTAGAGCTCAATTCCCTAAGATAAAACTTTTAGCTTTCCCTGTATAATTTGTAATTTTCTAGTGAAGAAACCAATTAATTCCTTAACTATCTCTAGGCTCTCCTTCACTGTGATTATCTTATCAGGAAAATCTAGCTTTTTAGCCATCAACACAATAAGCCTTTCTAATAATTGAGTATATGCCCCCCATAGATTGAATGTAGGTAATAGCCATGAAAGTGTTTCACCACAAAATTTCTCAACATCCTGTAAAGAAACATATAATGTATGGGCCTATTGTGATATGTTCTTTAGAATCTCTAGTCCTTTCTTTGTAAACATGGCTCTTTTTGATCTCATCCTCATATAGCTTCCTTATATCAATGTAATCATGCACAAACTTGGATAATCTTGTCAATATCTCCTCTACCTTGGTCTCATTCATGAATGAGAAATTCTTCAAGGCTATTCTCCATATTTCCAGAGACTTGGTGTCAATGTTGAATCTGGATCCTCTTTGCAGTCCACCAACACTGTCTGACTCATGTGAGATGGCATTTTCCTATCTTCTAATCTTATCAAGTGGAAATGCTTGCTCCAAATCCTCCCCAAGCACCAAAAACATCCCACTTCTTTGCACAAGGTCTCTTGCCTACTCCAAAGTCATGACTTCACTCTCAGGATCATAGGCATGCAATTTCTCAACCAATTCTAACTTTTGATCGTTCAATTCTCTTGATTTCATGTTTTGCACCAACTCACTTTGTTTTACCTTGTACAAGAAACTTTTGAACTCTAATAATTTGATGAATTCATCATCTTCTATAATTTTTTGTACTTGGATGATCCTATCATCCAACTTTGTTGTAGCTAGTTCTAAGTTAGTGAGTCTATTCTCAACTACAATAACTATGTCTTGTATATAGCTTTTCCTCAAGTAAGCAAAGTATAGACTCTTACCAAGTAGGATTTGCAGTGTCCTCTATTTAACCTCTGTAGGGATGTTGACAACCTTTTGCCTCTTATTCCTCTTGGTGACCCATGATGCCTTAGTAGGCTCTTCTTCCTCTATTTCTAGACTCACATCAGGCTTAGGGGTGTCAAGACATACCCTTTTTTCTTCTCCTATGGGTACCTTTGGCATTTGGACCATAAATTTAGCATGGTTAGTGACCATCTTCTTAATCCTATGAGGATAGGGGATATCCATATAAAATCCCTTGAAATTAAGTTCTCCTCTCTTTATTTCCCTTTCTATACTTGGAACATCATTAAGCTTGGCTAATTTGTCAGTTGCCTCCCCCTCCACAAAAATATTGGGAATGATTTCTTCATGGGGTAATTATTTGGTAGTAGGAAACACATAGTTTCTAATTTCTTTGAGTGTTTTCCTCATCCAATTATAAGGGTCATACATTCTATATGGACCCATTGACAAATTGTAGTGGTGGAGGAAAGAATGAATATGATCTAGGGTCTCTTTTCCAATTGAAAAGTCCCCTACCCTAAAAAATATACATAGGAATGTACCTCTATGTATCTTAGGCCCTAGATATTCCTTGTTAACCATAGACAACTACCACATTAATTCAATAATGGCCAGTCTAAAAGGAACAAATTTTGGAAAAATATGTGGGGGTTGGGGACAACAATAAACCCTCATCAAAGAAAAAGCTGGAAACAAGAAGATATTCCCCCAATTATGATCTAATATTTTTCTTTATGGGAGGAGGGATGGTCTCAAAAGACCCTTCAAGATCTCAAGTGCCCTAAAATAACACAGGTCTATCATTTTTATTATGATAGTACTAAAGTTATTGAAAAATGAGACACAATCAAAATAATGGTAAGAAGTGTCCCATAACCATGTCCACAATTAGACTGGTAGCTCTCCATTATCATCAGTTGTATGATCAATGAAATTTTGGCTTATATATCTCACATTCTTGTATAGGATTAGGTGCATCAACAATGAGTAATGAAGGAAATTGAAATTCTCCATTTCTCCATTCTGGGCGAGTCCAATGTTTTCCTTCATCTTTGCTAGAATGAATTCAACATAATCATATTCTTCTCCATGGTAGGAGTCTTGCACATCTCTGGAAATGATAAATTCTAATGCATATACCATGTTAGTTCCATCCTCTCCAACCACCTTGTGGACACCATATACTATTTTCACAAAATAATTTGTAAATTTATCTGGTGGCATCTTCTTGTCCACTTTCTTTGGATAGTCTCCCACCTACTTCAATTCCATGGGAATATGTTGTAGCATTGATTTCCCAGTATATTCCTTAGCGTTTCTTTCAAATTTTCCTTGTAGGTCAATCAAGTCTACTGGTTCACTCATGGCACCATCTAATCTGAATGCTTCAATGAAAGAAGTCATGTCTAGTGTACACAGAGTAGTCTCATCTCTTCTATGGAATGATTTGGTGGCTAGGTTATAAGGTTTGATCAAGTTCTTTACCAAATCAGCATCCACAAAAACCTCTAGAAAGATTAACTTTGCCAGGTTCTTTTTCCATGGATAGCAAACAAGGATCTTCTTCTCTCTATTGTTGTAGAAATATCTAAAAATATCATAGCTAGAGACCCTCATGTAGTATCTCTACATAGGGCATATGGGTCCATGAACACATGGTCATCTGTAGAAATGGCATTAGAGGATCTTGGAAATAACTTTATCCACTCTTCCACCAACCTATTTGGTTTCTTTTGTCGATTTATTTTGTCTAGTTTTTCCTTCTTTTGAGGTTGAAGTTTTTTGATTTCCTTTTCTAATGCTGGTATGTCTTCTACCTCCTCATCAAAAATCTTGCAAAATAGATTTTAAATATTGGCAACCTTCGGCAACTAGTTCTAAACATAGCTATCTATGGATACTAGAAGCTCTATGATTTCTCTGAAAACTCTAATCTCTACAAATGGCAACTGAGTACTGGATCATGGAATGTTTTATGTTGAGTATACCCTCATCAATCTATTTAATACATTGATAATTTTCATGCTTAATTCTTAAATGCAATATTTTTTGTCACCTCAAATGGAGTGTCCATATAATTTTCTAGTTAGGAAATCTTTTTACTTTACTCAATTTTTATTAGCTTAGGTTTCTTGTCATTATTCTAGCTCAGAAGAAAGGAAAGAATTTCCTTTTTATGTCAGACTAGGGCTTTGAGATCTTACAACACACTGAAGAAAAATTCCTTCATATCATTTTAGTAAGGAAAACCTGGCTCTACAATCTTATGATTGTTCAAAGCTAAACCCCTTATCTTACCATCATAAGCCTAGAAAAGGATTCCAAAATCTTATGACACATCGTGTATCGTACCTTCAAAACTTTCCCTTAAGACCCTTATGATCTCATGAAATAGCTCACAAACCTTGTCACATCATCTTATCCTTACTTTAGCTATCTCACAATCCTATGATCATGGTTTGATGCCAGGTCTCATAACTTCGGTAGTTATCTTTTAAGATTCTATGATGTTATGGTCACAAATATATTACAACATCATGTCTCAACATTACACTCTTTATGACTTTACAAGTACAATTAGAAATTGATCTCATAGCATCAGAGGTTACCCTTTCATTGTTATTACTGACCTACAACCACATGTTGGCAACTATCTCTTCTTTATCATAGCTTTAGAGACTTTCCTTTCTACCTTTATGATGTCAAAATCTAACATTGCTTCATAGCTTTGCAAGTTTTTAAAATTTCCCTTGAGATATTATGATCTATAGCTTGTTGTAGCATCAGAGAACACAACATGCCATGTGTCTCAAACCATCATGTAGTTGCATTTGGTCCCACTGTGCTTCATCATATTCAACTTACAATCTTATAATTGTGTCTTTATCATGGCATTAGATCTCATATATTTTGGTCTTACAATTGTATGATAATAAGCTTTTAGTAACATCAAAGGTCTCTTTGAAATCCTTACAATGCCTCAATCTCCCCTTTGTCATAGGATCAAAATTATTTGCATCATTCTTGCAGTAACATGTCCTTGCAATCTTACAACAACCATTTCATCATATTGTCATTAGTCTTCATTTCTTCTCTTGTGATCCCATGATGACCCTTTTTTTGTAACATCAAGTCCTTGATCTTAGAAACCCTTTCATCCAATAGTTAAGATGATATGACACAAAGGGAGTCATAAGATTAAAGACCACATTCTTTACACTTACGATGCTATGACCACAAAACATATCTTAAGATCAAGGAACTTAAAACACCACCCTAAAATCCTCTGCTAACCCTTATACCGTAACATCAAGAAAACAAAATGTGAGTTCACAACTAGATGCCTAAGCCATGATTGTATGATCAAAAATCTATGATTTGAAAGCTATACAATCCCCTGTGTGAAAGAAAACTTAGGATAAGGGAAAAAGGTTGCAGATTTAACAAAAAAAATTAATGGAAAAATAAATACATGACCTTAGGATACCAAATTATTCCCCTAGGGAAAGATTTTCAATATTGAGCTATGGCAAAATAATTTGGCTAGGGTTCTTTTGAAAATTGAAAATAAATGAAACACAAAACCCTAACAAATGAAATACATTTCAAAGCATTTTTACAATGGATATTCAAAATTTTTGTATAGTGAAAATGAGGGCTATCATGCTCCTTCACAACCTTCTACTCTAGTTTTCCAGCCAACAAAATTAATAACTACTAAAATTTTTAGGTTAATTCATATGCCTCCTTAAATAGATAACTTTGATCTTTTGTCACTTAAACACCACTGTTGATCTTAGGATTAGGTCAGATTCCTTGAATCTTTCCATCATTTAATTTCCTTCTTCTCCTTCTAGATACTTATCAAAAAATTTCTTTGAGTCCATGCCTAGAAATGATCAAACATGGTTTCTCAAACATTAAATGCTTCATCTCATCAATACTTATCCTTCACATACTTTTACCAATCCAAAAATTCAACTATGTCAACTAGGAATCTCAATTCCTTCATGAAATATCAAATATTGACACTTAAACACAACAGTGTTCTTCGGCCTTGGTCATTAGTAATTGTCTTGCTTGACATACATTGACTTTTGTCAGTCCAAGTTTTTGACACTTAGTGTTTATTGGTGCTTCTTTGACACTATATTTGGTTGGCTTCTACTATTCACTTAGTCGACACTAGTGCAACTTGGCTTCAACTATAAGTTCTTTAATATTCTTCTTTGAAGGTTAGTTTAGCCTATGTATTTGTTCCTTTATTGATTATCTCTTCTATGCTTCAACACAACTATCTTCTCCACTTAGTGTTATGATTAAACTACACATTATCTTGTCAAAGTCCAATTGATCAAGTGTCCATTGTAGTTCTACATAACTATACCTTTCTACTAGGTCCTCTTGTAATCTCTTCATTTCAAATCCTCATCATCAATCAGCTTAGTATGGCACTCTACTTAGGTAGAAACTATCTCACCAATAACGTTTGACATCAATGAAAACATAACAATTGTTCAAATTATAGTTTCCAACAATCTCCCTCTTTGACATTGATGACAACACCTCTAGTTACCATACAATCCAAAACACTTGACTTGCTTCAATTAACTCCCTTTGTGTTCAGTAACAAATCCTCATTAATATCATTAGTTTCATTCTGGTTCTTATCTTATTGTCCAACAATATCTTTGATCTCATCTTTTAGTTTTATTATTATTCTCATTCATGGAGCTCTGATATGCAACACCTCTAGACGTTAGTTGTAACATGTCAGAACATCATATTAGAACATGATCTCCCTCTTGTATGGTAATACCTTCATTGATCTCTTTATTTACTCTTGTTTCTCATGGTAACTATATAGCTTCATAATCTCTCTATCTTTTTGCACTATTGATGGTAACTTCTAAACTTCTCCCTCTTTGACAATAATGCCAAAGACACTTCAACGTCTTTAGTAAACTTTTTCTTTACATCTTCAACATGTAGATATACCTTGGTCAGATCTTTGAACTAGGTTCCTCTTTTGTCATCTTTCTTTTGACGAATTCAACATCTTTTGTGTATCTCTTCACAGCTTTAGGCAAGTCCTAAAGTGTGACCTTTTGCATCAATTTGTAAGATATTATGATCAAAACATGTGACAAAGAGATTCATCTTAGCTTAAGTAGCCTTAGTTAGGGGAATCACCGCTAATTTACCTCTTAGATATTCATGTCCATTCTTAGATTAGGATTTTGTAAAAATATCAATTATCTATTCTTTTGTATTGACATACTCTAATCTTACTCATTTTTCTTGTACCAACTCTCTCAAGTAATGATGCTTGAGAGAAATATACTTCATCTTGGTGTACATCATAATATTTTTAGGTATTTTTATAGCACTTGTGTTATCATAGAATATAAAAATAGGTTTACTGATCTCTTCCTTCATTCCTTTCAATAATTTTTTGATCCAAACTATGTTAGAACAATTAACTATTGCTGCTACATATTCAATTTCTGCTATAGATTGGGAGATGCAATTTTTCTTTTTCTTGCCCATGAAACTAGTCTCTTTCCTAGAAAGAAAGCTCCACCACTTGTACTCTTTTGGTCATCAACATTTCCATCCCAATCTGTATCAATATAGACTCTCAATTCAAACTTGTCATTCTTTTTGTAATGCAATCCATAATCTTCTATTCCTTTTAGATATTTTAGTATTCTTTTCACGACCATCATGTGATTCTCCTTAGGGTTTTTAGAAAATCTAGCAACAACCCCAACGACTAGTGCAATATCCAGTTTGTTATGAATAACATATTGCAACTTTCCAATCATTGATCAATATAAGGTTTGATTCACATTAGAAGAATCATCATTCTTTGAAAGTTTATGTCTAATAGCCATGAGAGTTCCAACTTGTGTTGAGTCTTCCATTCCAAATTTTTTGAGTATCTCCTTAATATATCTTGATTGTGTAATGAAGATACCTTTATTCATTTGATATACTTGCAAACCAACAAAAAAATTGATCTCTCCAAACATAGACATCTCAAATTCTTGCCTTATTTGATCTAAAAATAACTTATACAATGCTTATTTTCCTCCAAGTATGATATCATCCACAAATATTTCTGCTAACAATATCCCTTTTTCAGGTTCAATCTTCTAGTATAGGTTTTCATTATCATTTTCCCTTGCAAAACCAATCTTCATCAAATGTGTACAACCTTTCATACCATGATCTAGGGTTTTTTAAAAATCCATATAGTGCTTTGTGAAACTTACATATTGTGTCTCTTTGTTTGGGTCAACAAATCCTTTAGGTTGTTCAATGTAGACTTCCTCTTCCAAAATTCCGTTTAGAAATGTAAACTTGACATTCATCTAGTATACTTTGAATCCTTTGTGAGTAGGATATGCAAGTAGATTTCTCACTGCTAATCTTGCAATTGGGGAAAATGTATCCATGTAGTCAATTTCTTCTTCTTGTGCATATCCCTTACAAAATAGTCTTACTTTGATACTTGTTACTTCACCTTTCTCATTTAGCTTGTTTTTGAATACCCACTTTGTACCAATAGCATTATTGTCCTTTGGTCTAGGTACTAGTGACCAGATATTCTTCTTCTTTATCTTCTCAATCTCTTCATTCATTGCTTGAATTTAGTGGTCATTATCCAAAGCATCTTTTACTAATTTAGGCTCAAATTCACTTAGTAAGCATGTATCACTCCTTAGTTGTTTCCTTGTCATAACTCCTAAATCTTTGTCTCCAATGATTTGATCAAATGCATGATTTTTACTCACATATTTTGCTAATGTAGGCTCAAGTATTCTTACTTCTTGTTCAGGTTCATCTTGTAGATTATTTTTAGGTAGCACTTCATGTATCTCATCTTGTTCTTCTAGTTTTTCTTCAATGACTTGTTGATGCTTGGCATGCTCTTACTGACACTCAACATGCTCTCCTTGACACTCAGCATGTTGTTGTTGTAACTCAGTATGTACTGACTACTTCTTGGTAACTTTCTTCTTAGATTCAAGTAAATTTTTGGGATTACCTTCATCAATGTATATGAAACTTTTTTAATCTTCAAGTTCCTCCTTACATTCAACTTAATTCTTTTTTACATATTCATAAACATTCACATTTGCACTTTCCACAACTTTATTAGTGCTAGAATTCAAACACTTATATGCCTTGCTCTTAGTGGAAATCCTAAGAATATACCTTTATCACTCTTCGCATCAAGTTTTCTGCATCAGTTATCTTTCAATATATAACATTTTCTCTCAAAAAAATCAAAATATTTGATATTAGGTGCATAACCATACCTTAACTCATGTTATATTTTTACCTTTCTCTACTTGTACTTTTTTAAAGATGTAAACTTCAGCGCTTACAACTTCTCTCCAATATTTAGGTGCAACATTCTTCTTTGTTGTCAATGTTCTAACATAATCCATGATTGATCTATTCCTCCATTCAGCTATACCATTCTTTGGAGGGTTCCTTGGTGCATACATCTATGGCTTTATTCCCCTATCATTTTAGAATGTGTTGAATTTTTTAGATATGAATTCACCTCCTTTATCAGATCTCAGACACTTCAAGATTTTACCTGTTTCTTTTTTAGCTCTATCCAAATATCACTTAAACATTTGGAATACATCAAATTTTTCTTTAATAAACATTACACTCATCATTATAAATAATTCATCAAAAAGTAGAATAAATTATTTTTCACCATAGTAGCTTTGCATTCTAATAGGTCCACAAAGGTTAGTATAAACCAACTCTACAATAACATCAGAAGTATAGGTCTTTCTCTTCAAACTAAACTTTGTCATCTTTCCTAATTGATATTGTTTACACATCAAATTATCAAGTTTCTTCAATCTTGGTAACCCTCTTACTTCATTCATCTTACTAATTCTTACCAAATTATCAAAATTCACATGACATAGCCTCTTATTCCATAACCATATATCATCACATTATACAAACAAGCATGTATCATCAGATAGGTCTAGATAGAACAAGTTACCTATGGTTTAATCTCCACTACCAATAAATTTACCAAAACCATTGTAGGTCTTAGCCTTCTTGTGCTTAAATTACACTTTTTAGCCTAAACTATTCAACTGTGCCACACTCAATAAATTTTAGTTAAGTCCTTCAACCCAATAAGCATTATCACACCTGATCTTATGAGTTAATCTTATTGATCCTTTACCTTTCACAAGACACGGTGCATCATTACCAAACTTAGCACTACCTCCTTTATAATGTTCTAAGGTTGCAAACTTACTTTTATCACTAGTCATGTGATGTGAGAAACCACTATCAATTATCCATCTATCACCTTTACTCACATACGAAATAAGTATAGTTTTCCCATCTTCATCATAATCATCTTTCATAGCAACATAAACAACTTCTTCATCGTGACTATCAAAATCATCATTAGTCTCCTATTCATCAATGTAATAGGAATTCTTAGATTTTCCCTTGTAGCATTTATATCCTTTGTTGTGTTTTCCATCTCTTCTTACTTTGAACTTGTCTTTCATTTCATCCTTGTCATCCCTATCAAGACATCTTGTAGCAATATGACCAAATTAATTTCATGAAAACATATTATAGGGAGTTTACCTTTGAATTTTCCTTTCCCTCTTGGTAGTCTCCTAGCCATTAATTCTTTAAGATCCTCAAGATCATCATCATAAGATGCACTCTTATTTCTTCTTCTTAGACTTATGTAAAACCAATTGTGACTTGAAAGAAGATTCAATAGCAGGGGCAATAAAATCACCAAAATTTGATAATTCAAAGGCAATACGTCTACCAACCAAACCATCTAAGGTTAGATCATTACTAGGGTTTACTTCTCAATTCTTGTATTGCAAAAACTCTAATAGCATAAATAGGAAGTAAAATTATCACTACCTTGATGATCACATTTTCATCAATGATCTTTCCTTCATCTCCTCTAATGGAATTTACAACTTCTTTGACTCTTCCAAAATATTGAGAAATGTTCTCACCTTCTACCATCTTTGTGTCATCAAAATTTCCTCTCAAGATTTTTAATTTGGCTCTTAGTACATTCTTATCTGCTCCATGTAGCTTTGCCAACTTTTCCCACATCTTTTTTATAGTATTATAGTCCTTTATATCATCAAATTTGGAATAGCTTAGGGAAAATGAAATCTCCAACATTGCATGACTGTGCTCTTGTTTCTCATTTATCTGCTAGATTGTCATAGGTGTAGGTATTATTATGTATTCATTGTCCAAGTAGTATACTATAGAATTTCCAATTCTAGCAATGCGAAGCTTCTTAGAACTTTTCCATGGAGGGAAATTTTCCTTATTCAACTTGGGTGGCTCCTTTCTATACATCTTAATGTTTAGCTTTAAGTCCCTTCAAACACAAGATGCTCTACTACCAATTGTTAGAATGATTTAGAGTAATTGAGATAGGGGGGTGAATTAGTTGTCCTCGGGTTTAAATGTACCAATTAAACTTTTTGAATTCTTTAAACAACTTAGATCTAATTATTAAGTAACTCGGTCTCCATAGTAAATTATCAATAGCATAACTTGTATTTCACTATCCCAATAATAACTAACTTGAAGAATGTAAAACATTAAACAGAAAAACATCTAAAATAACATCCACACAAGTAGGACACTAGGATTTAACATGGAAACCCAATTTGGGAAAAACCACTAGTAACATGTCGCCAATTTTTAACCCTTCTAAAGTGAGCTCTATTAGGAGGAAATCCTATTAAAGGTTACAATACACATTGTTACGTGTGACCTATTAAAGGATTTAATCACCTTATTAGGATTGGTCTTGTTAGGGGACTTTACAACATTCCATTAGAATGCCACCTCGATTAAAGGATTTATAAATGACTGTTAGGTCAACCTTGATTAAAGGATTTTAATTGATATAATGGTTAGAAAGTAATAGTAGGTTGATTTGATAAATACAACTCACTTTGCAAAAATAGATCATAATGTAGCCTTTCTGCTAAGTCATTGAGTGGACTCCATTCATATCTCCATCATTGTCTCTGATCTACTTGGAAAATCCTTAAAGAACTCACTCTTCACCTCTTCTCTACTCCTTCATATCCTTTTGCTCTAGTTTGACAATCAACAAATTTAGCAACAACTAACTTCTCTTCGTTAATTCTTATGCCTAATTAAATAGGTAACTTTGATCTTTTATTTCTTAAAAACCACCGTTGATCTTAGGGTTAGGTTAGATTATGAAATCCTTCCATCATTTCATTTCCTCCTTCTTCTAGATACTTCTCAAAAATCCTCATTGAATCCATGCCTAGAAATTCTCAAACATTAAATGCTCTAGCTTATCAATACTTATCCTTTATGTGCTTTGACCAATCCAAAAATTTAATTATGTTGGCTAGGAATCTCAATTCTTTCAGGAAATATCAAATGTTGACACTCAACCAAAAATGTGATTCTTGGCCCTGGCCATCACTAGATAACTTGGTCATTACTAGTTGTCTTGCTCAGCTTACACTAACTTTGCTTAGTCCAACTTTTTTGATACTTAGTCTTTATTGGTGCTTAATCAACACTATATTTTCTTTACTTCTACTATTCACTTAATTGACACTAGCACAACTAAACTTAAACTATAAGTTCCTCAATCTTCTTCTATGAAACTCAATTTAGTCTATGTATTTGGTACTTCATTGATCATCTCTTATAGACTTAAACATAACTATCTTCTTCACTTATTGTTATGATTAAACAACACATTATCTTGTCAAAGTCCAACTTATCAAGTGCCCATTGTAGTTCGACATAACTCAACCTTTCCACTAGGTCCTCTTGTTATCTCTTCTTTTCCAATCATCTTCATCAATCATCTTGATATGGAACCCTAGTTAGGTAGCAACTACCTCACCAATAAGGTTTGACATCAATGACAACATAATAATTATTCCAATTGTAGTTTCCAACACTCTTATTTCAGTTGATCTTCTAGACTAAACATAATAAAAAGAAAATTTGTGTTCATGGTGGTTCAATCATGTGGTAGTAGTATTGTTACAAGGCCAATATCCAAGTAGGAGGTGGTTTAGTGTGGATCCTAATCAATCACCAAGTGGGAGATTGTTGATATGTGGTGATTGATTAGGAAAGTACTATCTCATTAATCCTAACAATGTATTTCCAAGGTCCAATAGTTAATTCACTAATGAAATGATCTTGAATAGGTTCTTCAAAAAAGATGAAGAACCTATGAGATTCAAAGGTGGGTTTAGTTGTGAAGATTTCTTTTCCCCATGGAATGAGGTATGTTTTGTTCTCATGAAGTATCTAACCCTAGAAGGTAGATTTGGAACTTGTTTCTATTACCATTTCTCACTCTTGAATCATTTTAGACATCATGATGAATTTTATATTCCATTCTTTATTTTACATGATCATGAAGCTACTATGGCTAAGGTTAGGGATAAATAGAAAAAAGGAAAATGTTATACTATTTTGCATCAAGGTCTTATCTTATGCTTCTATAATTTTTACTTGGTTGTTGCCCCACCCAATTGTGTTGGATTATTCTATAAACAAACCCCATTGAATCCAATTGGTAATGGTAGGATTTGTTCTGCGACCCCCACTCCATAGTCTTCCCCTTCTTCTACCCCCTATGGAAACCCTAAAAAGAATTTCAAGTTTTCAAATGGGATCTGAAATAAGAAAAAGACAAAAAATGGAAAATATAGAGGAAATTGACCTTGTTGACTATGAGGATGAAAATAATAGGGGTCAAAGGAGATCAGGGAGATTGACCAAAAGTAGGGCCAGAATGAAATAGAAGACTTGCAAAAATTTAGTGATTAATGAGGAGATGGAGTTGGAAGCTAGTGAGAAGAAAGAGGGGAATAAGAAAATGAGAATGGGGAAGGAGGAAGACAATATGGAAGTGGGGATAAAGGAAAATAGCCTTGCTTCAAAGGAGGTAAAAATTAAGAAAAAGAAGAAACTTAGTTAGGATGATACTCTTGTGTAAGTTATCTTTACTATGAATATTGTGGACTTCACCTCCAATTGCATTCCTTCTACGGTGAGAGCTAAGTATACCTTGTCGATGATGGATGCCTTTGCAATGAGGATGAAGATTTTTTTATAAAAAAGAATATGTTTTCTACTAACCTTGTGGTGATCCATGTACAGGCATCAAAGATGGCTAAAGGAAATTGTGTTGGTGTTAGGTGTTGAAAACAAAATTCAATTGTAGGTTGTCTTTGATGATACACAAAATTTCAAGCCTTTACTGAGCAATTAGTGATAGCTGAACTCACTTAGACATGAAAGGCAGCTTCCTGTATGTGTTGAGCATTTAGTAATAACCAAATTTAGAGACAATATTGACTGAGCTCAGTAAGTTAATGAAGAAAAGTTAGTATTGACAAAGTTGGGTCAGTTAATGAAGGGATCCTCTATGTTGAAAGAGTACTCAATTATGTATTAGCTGAATATCATGATATTAAGTTTGATAAATTTATTGGTTAATACAAGTTGAATTAAGGGATGCAAATTTTTTGTTTAAAGGAGTATTGAAGCCAAATTGACAAGGTGAATCATATATCTAAAAGGTCAAGTTGAGGATTGAAATGTGGAATTGAAGAATATGAACCAAGGAAGAAAAATTGAAGGATATCTATAAAGGGCAAAGCATCCAAGTTGATCGAGTTGCAAAGAACATTATGATCAAGGAGGATCAAGTAATCAATCCAAAAATGAGATCTGAATAAGAAAATTTAGTTTCATCAATAGTCAAGTCAAGTCATTGTTACTCTCTAATAATTTTACTAGTGAATCAAATCTCTTAATAGAGTAAGCCTAATAGCTCTTCAAAAAATCCTATAAAAAAGTGGCATTTCTAGATTGAAGTGTCTAAAGACCTCTAACAAGGTCACTCTTAATAGGGTTAATTAAATCCTCTAATAGGGTGACACCTAATCTTTTTTTTTGTAACTTATAACAAGGTTGCCTCCTAATAGGGCTCACTTTAGAAGAATGAAAATAGTAACTAGTTGCAATTGTTGGTTTTCCCAAATTGGGTTTCCACATTAAATCTTGGTGTTTCTTGTATTCATGGTATTTTCTTTATGTTTCTACAATTGAGTTAGTAAAGGCTAATCACATTAATATCTTAATATCTAATTATCTATGTGCTAGTTGTGTAATAGTAATATATTCAGTGTTAACCGAGTTACAATAGGATTTAGTTTTATATTGTGCTAACATCGTAAAAGGTACTTTGGATTTTTTTTTGTAGTAACTAATTCACCCCTACCCTCTCAGTTACTCCTTTCCATTTCCAAAATTTGGTATTAGAGCTATTGGTGCTTGTAGATAAGGTTTCAAGGACCTAAGATAGAGATCATGAAGTTTCATTTGGAAACCATGGAGACATAGGCCTAAAATACCTAGAAAACAAGTATGTGGAACTTGTTGGAACTTTGTCTATGGATAAAATTGTGAAAAAGAAGAATCACATCATAATGATTATTGACATTGCTTCTACTCTTAATTATGATGAATTTGATGAAGTCAAAGATTGTCCTACTGCTCATGAAATTTGGATCAAGATGAAAGATATCTATGGAGGAGATGAAAATGTAAGGAGAGCTAAGGAATAAATTCTAAGAGGTTAGTTTGATTAGATGAAGATGAGAGAAGATGAAAATATTGCACAATATAGTGAAAGAATCCAAGAAAGTGTGAGTGCAATTAGAGCCTCGGGAGGGAAAATAGATGATGTGATAGTGGTCAACAAGGTACTTAGAACTCTTCTTCCTATTTATGCAATTAAAATTTTAGTTATTCAAGAAATGAGATGTGATCCCAAAAATGATATAACTTTGGATGCACTAGTGGGAAGGTTGACAACCTTTGAGTTAGATAAGTTTGATAACTATGTTCCTGACTCTGGTAGTATTGAGTTTTCATTTCAAGCTAACTATCACTCAAGAAGAAAGGTGGAAAATCTAAAAACAAAAAGTGTAATAGTGAAGATGAAGATAATTTTGATGATGACCTTGAAGTCATTGAAGCCCTACTTACAAGAAGATTCCCTAAAGGCAAAGGAAAGTACAAAGGTAAAATACCTCTAATCTATTTTCCTTGTGAAGAAGTTGGTCACATTTTCATAAGGTGTCCAAAAAAAGAAGGAAAAGAAGAAAAGAAGCATGAAAAGTACAAAGGCAAGAAAGATTTCAAAAGCTATAAAGAATACAAGGAAAAAAGTAAGAAATCTTGTTACATGGCTAAATACTTTAATAGTAGTGATGAAGATGAAATGGTTTATATTACTAGTAAAGATGAATTAGATGATGAAAATGATAAGATGGCCCTCATTTTTCATATTAGAGAATGACATATGGATTATTGATAGTGGTTGTTAGGAACACATGACTAGTGATAAATCAAAATTTGAGCACTTGGAACACTATGATGGTGGGAGTGTCAGATTTGAAAATGATGAACCTTGTTATGTAAAAGGAAAAGTTTGCATTTCATTGACTAGTGAACTTAGATGTGACAATGCTTAATGGGTTGAAGGACTTAAACACAATCTACTTAGTATGGCATAGTTGAACAACATTGGATTCAAGGTAGAATTCATGAATGGAAAGGCCAAGCTATTAGATGAAAAAGGAAATCTAGTTGGGACTGGTAATCAAACAAAAGACGATCTTTTCTATCTAGATCTGACTAAAAGTTCATGTTTCCAAACTCAAGTAGAGGAAAGGTCGTATCATGTGAGTTTTGATAACTTGGTCAACATACGAAATAAAAGAGTGAGAGTCATTCCAAGTCTAAAGAGACCTAATATGGGGATGTGTGAAAATTTCCAAATTGGGAAGATGGGAAAGAGAAGTTTCAAAAGAAAGAATTATCATTTTGAAGAAGTTCTAGAGCTGGTTCATATAGATCTTTGAGGACCTATTGGAATAGAAAGCTATTGTAGAGATAAGTATTTCATTTTATTTGTGGATGATTATTCTAGGATAATGACAATGATGTACCTAAAAGACAAATTTGAATCCTTTCAAAATTCAAGTGGTATATGGCTAGAGTGGACAAAGAAATAGGAAAGAAACTAAAATGTCTAAGGTCAGATAGTGGTGGAGAATTCATCTTAGATGAATTCAATGAATTTTGCAATGAAAGAGGAATTGAAAGATAGGTATTTACACCTGGTACACCTCAACAGAATGGCATAGTAGAAAGAATAAATAGATCCATTATAGATTGTACAAGAACACTGATGATAGAGAAATTTTTTGTAATCAAATATTGGAATGAAGCAATTAGTACAACACTTCATACCTTAAACCAAGTTAAGCTAAAGAAGGATAGAGATCAAACACCTTGTGAATTATGGTATGGCTATAAACCTTATATCTATTATTTCAAAGTATATGGAAGAAAATGTTATATCTTGAAAGAAATAAACAAATGAAATTTTGATGTGAAAAGTGATAAATGCATATTCTTGGGATACTCCAACAAAAGAAAAGCATATACATGTCTGAATCTTATAACTCACAAGATTGTAGAAAGTGCACATGAAAAAATTGATGAGTTTGTAGAAAATAGTGAAGAACAAAGGAGGAAAAAACTTGAAAACTATAGAAACTTTTTCTACTTTGAAACTAATACTTTACCTAAAATTCAAGAAAATGCAATTGGAAATCAGTGGTCTTCACCACCCAAGTCCCCTAAATATCTAGTTTAACCTAAGTTGTAGCTAGTGAAACCTGAGTCACAGTCTAAAGGATCTGAAGCTTAGTCAGAAGGACCCAAGTTTTAGCAAGTGCAAACTGAGTCGCAGTTTGAAAGACCTGAGCTATAGACAATGAGACTCAAGAATGATTTAGAAGATCATCTTAAGCATGGTGAATAGAGTGAAACAATTTCTAAGTCCAAAGAGAAGTAACATGTACTTGCTAGATATGTTAGAAGGAATCATACACCCAAGAAAATTATTAGAGATCAATCAAAAGGCTCAATGACAAGGAACAAACTAAAAGGTACATGTTTGTTTACTGAGTTTGAACCTAGAAATGTTAAAAATGCATTAGACAATGAAAGTTGGATTGCAGCAATGAATGAAGAGATTGATAAAATTGAAAGGAACAAAACTTGGACTCTTTTTCGTAGACCCAAGGAAAAAAATGTAATTGGCACAAAATGGGTATTCAAAATAAAGTTGAATGAAAATGGAGAAGTTTCAAGAAACAAGGCAAGGTTAGTATGCAAAGTTATGCTTAAGAAGAAATATTTGATTATGGAGAAATGTTTTCTCTTGTTGCAAGACTAGAAGGTGTTATAACACTACTTTATTATGTTTCACATAAAGGATTCAAAGTATATCAGATGATATAAAGTCAGGTTTCTTGAATGGAATCCTAGAAGAAGAAGTCTACATTGAGAAACCTAAAGGTTCCATAGACCCTTAAAAAAGGGATATGGTTTGCAGATTACACAAAGCTCTATATGGTCTCAAACAATCCTCCAGATCTTGGTATGAAAGATTACACAATCATTTGGTAAAAATTGGTTTTCAAAGGACAAATGACAACAATGGTCTATACATCAAGGAAGGACTAGAAAAGAAGATAGTGCTGGCTGAAATATTTGTAGATGATACATTATTCACTAGACATGATGACTTATGAAAATATTTTGCTAAGGAAATGAGTGAAGAATTTGAAATGTCAATGTTTGGAGAGATTTGGCTTGCAAATTCAACAAAAGAAAGATGGTATCTACATTACTCAATCAAAGTACATTGAGGAGATATTGAAGAAATTTAGAATGGAGGATTATAGACCAATTGAAACACATATGTCTACTAGACATAAGCTTTCCGAAAATGTTGATTAAAAAGAGGTAGAACAGACTACATATAGATCAATGATTGAAAAAATTCAGTATGTGGTACACACAAGACCTGATATTGCACTAGCAGTTGGTATGGTGACAATATTTTATAGTAATCCAAAAGAAAATCATATGATGGAAATAAAAATAATTATGAGGTATCTAAAAGGTACTGAAGATTATGGTTTGTGGTATAAGAAAGGAAGCAACTTTTAATTAAAAATCTTTAGTGATGTTGATTGAGAAGGAAGTATTGATGATAGGAAAAGCACTAATGGTGGAGCATTATTTCTTGGAAAGAGTCTAGTGTCTTGGAAAAGAAAGAAATAGAATTGCATCTCTCAATCTATAGCAAAAGCACAATATCTTGCAACATCATTTGTTTCAAACAACTATTGTCATGTATGAAGGAATAAATCAAGGATCCAATAGTTATCTTTTGTGAAAATACCAGTGCAATTAACATATCCAACAATCCAGTGATGTATATGAAGATCAAGAATATTGCAATAAAGTATCATTTTCTGAGAGAATTAGTGCAAGACAAAGAGGTTAGATTGGAATATGTGAATACAAAGGAACAAATTGTAGACATATTCACCAAGCCATTACCTAAGGATGAATTTTTGTATCTAAGAGGTAAGCTAGTGTTATTCCCCTATCTTAAGCTCACTAAAAAAAGTTTAGTGATGCATCAACCAAGAATTTTGAAGATTAGTCAAGTTGATGCAATATTGTTAGAGTAGATTGCATATGAATTAGTATATCAAGTACATGAAAAATACATTGATTATTATCTTTGGCATATGATATCAAAGAGGGAGAGTTTGTTGTCATGTCAGAGAAATTTTGTATCAACAAGTTCATTCTACATAAGAAAAGATTAGTAAGTTAGAGGGAGATATTGTAGTTAGAGAAAATCATTCCAAAGGGAGAGGTTGATGTCAGAGGGAGTTCTCACTAATAGAAGGAGTTCTCATGGATGAGAATTAGAATGAAACTAAGGATATTATCCTTCTATTTTGCTCTAAAATTTATTTATATTATGACATGTTGTGTTGCCAGCAATTCCAAAGAGGTAGATTGTTGAAAATAATTATACAATTATTTGTTGTCTTTGATGTTACACAAGATGTCAAGCCTTTACCAAGTGGTCGGTGACAACTGAGCTCACTCGGGCATCAAAGGCAATTTTCTGTATATGTTGAGCAATTAGTTATAACCAATTTTAGAGATAGTATTGATCGAGCTCAGTTGGTTAATGAAGTGAAGCTAGTATTGACTAAGTTGGGTTACTTAATGAAGGGATCCTCTGCGTTGACAGAGTACTCAATTATGTATTAGTTGACTGTCAACATATTAAGTTTGATAGATTTATTGGTTAGTATAAGCTGACTTAAGGGATGAATTTTTTTTTTTAAAGAGTATTTAAGCCAATTTGACAAGGGGAATCATATATATCAAAGGTCAAGTTGAGGACTGAAATGTGGAATTGAAGAAGATGAATCAAAGAAATAAATTTGAAGGATATATGTAAAGGGCAAAGCATCCAAGTTGACTGAGATGCAAGGAACATTCTGATAAAGGAGGATCAAGTAATCAAGCTAGAACTAAGATCTAAATTAATAAATTTAGTTGATCAACAATCAGGTCAAGTCATTGTTACCCTCTAATAATTATAGCAATGAATCAAATCTCTTAACAGATTTAGCCTAATAGTTATTCAACAAATCCTCTAACAAAGTGGCATTTCTAGATTGAAGTATCTGAAGACCTCTAACAAGGCCACTCCTAATAGGGTGAATTAGATCCTCTAATAGGGTCACATCTAATACTGTGTTTTTTAACCTTTAACGGGGTTGGCTCCTAATAGGGCTCACTTTAGAAGAGTGAAAAAAGTAGCTAGTTGCAATTGGTGGTTTTCACAAATTGGGTTTCCACATTAAATCTTGGTGTCTCTTGTGTTCATGTTATTTCCTTTATGTTTATGCAACTAAGTTAATAATGTCTAATTGCATTAATATCTTAAGATCTAATTATCTCTATGCTAATTGAATGACAATAATATATTTAGTGTTAACCAAGTTACAACAAAATATTCATTGTAAATTGAGTTACAACAAGATTTGGTTTTATATTGTGTTGAATGGACTTTGGATTTGTTTTTGTATTAACTAATTCACCCCTCCCCTCTCACTTACTCCATTCCATTTCCAACACCCAGAGCTTCCTAAACTGCTCAAGGACACTAAATGAGAGATAAATGCACTTAATGCCTAGTTCAATACTTTGGATGATATTTTTACTGCTCTCTCTAAGTTTTCTTTGAAAGTGACTAATGTTATTGCTACCACTCTCCAATTGTTGCATCATGAGAATGAAGATGATGGCCTAGGCACAAAATTCTCAAAGAAACTATATGGGTTTCTAGCTTATGATTGGGCCAAATTTCTATTGGAGAAGAAGGCAAAGGAAAAGGCCAAATCTTAGGCCTTTATTCTATTATAATTTATTTTACTTTCTCTAGACTTTCATTACTGGTATAAACTAGCCTTTACATATTTGATCTAGTTGAAGGCCTTAAACACTTTAATATCTTTTGGTTAAGACATTATAGTAGATATGTTGGTGATAGATTTAGTAGAAATGTTTTTATGGTTTTTAGATGGAAAAAAAATATGTCATCTACTAGTAATTTTTTGTTTCATTACTAGTAGATAGGATAGTTTGGTAGTTAATTTCTAGTTTGGTATCACTGGGTTGTGAAATCTATTTTTGATATTAAGGGAAGGGTTGTTAATATGTTGGTATTTTTTTAGTTGCAAATGTATTGTGAATGAATTGGTTATCCATGGAGTTGTGTTAACATGAATATTGATGGTATTCCTATGGGGGAGTATGCTAGTAGTGTCAAAGACATGATTCAAAGGTTGTGTGTTGCAATAGATTTTTTCATTGATGTCAACATACTAATTATTGTTTCAAGATTGCCAGGGTAGTAGATAGACTTTGGCTTTGCAAATTTTGAGGATTGAAGATCAACTTATGCACACCTGGGATAATATTCTAGAGCATGTCTAGGAGTATGTAATGAAACATGAGGACTAGATAGAGTTATGATGATTTTGGTGATGGCATCATTCAAATAGAGTTTCTAGAAAGAGGATACTATTTTTTGGATTGTATCTCCTAAAATAAATGGAATATGGTTAAGAAGACGTGGATAAAGGTAGAAGACATGTTGAAGATACTACAGTTAATCATGCACATTCAAATGATCAACAAGTGAAGAGTTATGAATACTATGAGCTGATAGATTACTTGTAATTGTGAAGTGATGTAATATTGTAATGTAACATATTAATGTGATATCTTAAGTTGGTTCTATATTATTATTGAAAATTGGGAAAGCCTTAAGGCCAACTCAATAACTTATTCTAGGACTTCGTATAGAGGAAGGATGATTTCCTTGGTTAAAATCATCCAGTATGGATATTTTGTAATCATTGCAATATTGTATTGTAAGAACTTACATGTGGCTATCATTTGGATCAGAGAAGTGGTTGGTGTAGTTTAGGCATGGTGAGCTTACAAGGAACTATATTTGGAAAAGAAGTTGTTGTTAAACAGTGTTGATGTACACTTGTATTATTTAGTGAGCATAGTACTGAAGTTGTTTGGATAGTGGGTTCTTCTATCTTCCTATCAACTCCTAACAAGGTTGGCACAACTCCTAATAGGGATTCAAAGTCTCCTAACAAGGACTCATACATGTACTAATTGTATTTTATTGACTCCTAACAAGGTCCATCCTTTCACAAGGAACTTTTATATTAGTACATCATCTTGTGGATACCATCCCCCCCAAGGTTTTCCTTTTGAACAAGGGCTTCCCTAGTTAATAGATCCAATGTTTTTGTGTATGGCTTTCTTTCTATGTTTGTTGCATCTACTATTTCAAGTTCAATATATTTTCTAGAGAAGCACTATTATCAGCTCTTCTTGTGTGAAGCCTCACCCTGGCTCATCATAGCATATCATAGCAATTTATTTGCATTTTACATACTTTATCATAACATATCATAGTAGTTTATTTGCATGTTAGATACTTTATATTTTGCATTGCAGATACTTTATATTTTGAGACCTTGTTATATGTTGGAATATTTTGGACTACTACACAAACTATTGATACTATGAGACACTTTATTTTATGTTAATCATCATGATGTTAGAACTTATTTATGATGCTTGATGATTAGTTACATTCATGTACTTGTTTGGTTATTTTATCAATGAGTAGGAAGTTATATTTGAATATAAATGTTAGATGAATATATATATACATATATATACATATGGATATATATGTATATATGTATGTATGTATGTGTGTATATATATATATATGTATGTATGTATATATATACATATATATACATATATATGTATATATATGTATATATACATATATATATATATACATATATATACATATATATATATACATATATATACATATATATATATATACATATATATACATATATATGTATATACATATATATATATATGTATATACATATATGTATGTATGTATATATATACATATATACATACATACATACATATATGTATATACATACATACATACATATATGTATATACATACATACATACATATATGTATATACATACATACATACATATATGTATATACATACATACATACATATATGTATATACATATATATATATATATATATATATATATATATATATATATATATATATATATATATGAAAATCATGAAATGTGCAAAAGAGTTATGTCATGTTTAGTTCGATAATGGTAGTATTATATATGCACAATGGTTAGAAATGGAAAAATGTTATTCAATTGAGAAATGTCTTATGTTTTGATTCAATTATGAATACAGAATTGATTGAGGATTTATATATGCATATGTTTTATTTATCTTGGACTACTAATATGTGGTTTGAATGTGCAGGAAATATCCATGGTAAAATGGAGAACCAAGACTATATCCTTGTATTAATTAAGATTGCCAAGGTTAGATCTAATGAAGAGATCTTAACCTCATTGTTAAGTATTTTACTTTGTGAACGTAATGTGAATGAATGTCTTAGATTAGATTTATTTTTGTGAAAATTGATTTGCCACTCCTAATGTTATATGTGTATTTATAGTGTCACTTGACACTTGTGTTGTTATGTGTTTAGTGGCAAGTTAGGTTGAGTCATTGGCAAAAGACACCCAACCTCATTCCTAACCTCAAATTATTCACTGTACTAAATCACTAAATTTTTAT